>CM062818.1:1434397996-1434793657 GCA_031772625.1 Pinus tabuliformis | reverse complement strand
CCGAATTATACAAATGAAGGTATCAAAGGAAGAAGCTGTAGCCTCATACCTTATGAGGGTATCACAAATAATAGATCAACTACAAAAACTAGGAGAAATAATGCTTGATAAAGAAATGACCACCATTGTGCTAAATGCATTACCTGATGAATGGGGCAACTTTGTATCAAGTATCTACGGAAAGAAGGAATCCACTCCATTCAGTGAACTTTGGTTATCATGTAAGATTGAAGAAAATAGGTTGAAGGCAAAGAGTGATGTTGGATCAAATGAACAAGTTCAAGCATACGCTGCCATGGCTAGGAGAAAAGGAAAGTTTGGAAAGTTTGATCCTCGGAAAAGGAAGAAGATTGATATGTCAAAGATTCAATGCTATGAGTCTAATGAATATGGGCACTTTAAAAGGAATTGTCCTAAACTCAAGAAGGACAACAAGAAGAGAAAGGAAAGAAATGAAGCCCATGTTACTGAAGAAGTGGAAGAATTAAAAAGAAGAAATCAAAGGAGGAGGAAGTGAAAGATCTCTACTATGACTGAGATAATCTCCTTCACTTGGTTCTTTTTAGTTATAGGAAATGATAGGAAGCATCACAAGTATGATAGGATGCATTATAGCAAGATAGAGATGACATCATCATAGAAGCATGGAAGGATCGCTGAAGTAGAAAGTCCACATGGTTATAGTAGTCATCATGATAGAAATGACATCTCCATTGAAAGCATAAAAGGACAACTGAAGTAGCAGTATATATGGTTAGAGGAAAGTCATCTAGCAAGATAGAAGATAAGGAAATCATTATACATCATCATCATTAGAAAGAAGCATTTGCAGAATGAGGATCATCAAGATCCTTCGTTGGAATCTTTGTCAAAAGGTTCACCTCTACTTGGAAGATGCAAGTGTCTTGCGAATGTTGATTTGGGGTAGCATCGGATGTGTTCTAGCCATGAAAATTGGCGGAGAAGCTAAAGCACATGAGATCTCCAAGACCTAGAAATGGTTTGGGGAAATTCTGCCCAATGAAGGAGATATTAAAATAACTAATATTTTTAATGGGTTCCTAAGTCAAAACTTAGGAAAATAAAAATATTAACGGGTATTAATATAAAACTGGGTTAGAAGGTTCTAAAGGACATGGATCAAGCCAAATCTAATTTTTTAGCCGTTGATTAGAGATGTAATCTCGGTTGTTGAAGACTCAACAAAAAAAGTATAAGAGGAGGCTTGAGGGTCAGTTGGAGACACACCAGAGTGATCAGTTAGTTCGATTTTCTAGAGCGGGGTTTGCTAAGAGAAATCAAACCAGTGATCAGAGTTACAGGGAGGGGCAGTGAGTGCAAGGTAGAGAGGCAGAGTTAATGTCGGAAGACCATCGCAAAGGCAGACGTAGAGCCAGAGGGAGCCACACAAAGGCCAACAACGACTGCGCAAAGGCTAGAAGGGCCCGCGTGATTGACTCAGAGGCTGCAGAAGGGACGCAGAGGGCCAGAGAGGCTGTGCAAAGCCTTAGAGGGCTGACATAGAGGGTTTTAGGCTGACGCAGAGGCCAAGAGGGCTGACGCAGTGCTTCAGAGTGGGTTGGAGAGGGTTTCATGGAGCAGACTTTCAGAATATCTGCTTCTGAAGAGAGGTATTATTGCTAGATTATTTATCTCTGTCGAGTGAGCCAGTTTGGCACCCAGTGTACTCAAGAAAAGCTGCTTAATAATAAAACCTTCAGAATTGTTGCACCGGTTTTCCCAAGTTGGGTTTTTCCAGGGGACGATTGCCCAAAAATAACAGTGTCCCTTGTGTGTTTGTCTATTTCTTTCAGTTGTTGATCTGTAGATGGTTGAGACTGTATTGTGTTTATTTCAGTGTTTATATGGTTAAATAACCTGTTAGTAATTAAACAAGTAGGCGAAATAAACCAGAGAATACAAATAAAATTTCTAACGGGTGATACTTAGAAATTTCAACAGCGAGTAGTCTACATTCCACCTTGTGTGGGATCCATAGTTTAGAAGGATGATGGTATGATGACAAAGATGTGCAACATGTCAAGTTGGTTGAAGTACTTTCATCTGCAAGCAAGGAAAGGAAGTTGCCCGAAGAAAGTCTAGATGTCCACATGAAGGAAGAGGTATGTATATATTTCATAGATAGATAAAGGCATGTCATCATATGGTTGCAGATAGAATGGGTAGAATGCTCTATCTCATGAGAATGATAAAAGAAGAAGAAATTCCTCCTTTAGAAAGATACATGAAGGCATGTAGACAATACACCTTCAACTCTTCTACATATTGATGCGATATGACCTCATGGAGAATATGAGGTATGACCTCATGGAGAATATGAGGTGGTTGGCATTCATGGTTCCTATGATGAAGGAACTATGTATAGATGATCATGTGAAAGCAATATGTGAAGAAAGGTGAAAGAAGAGTTCGTGAAAGATGTATTTATAGTCATGTAAGATAAGATAAGTGATCAACATCTGATAACTAGAAGGATTAGCTATGACATCTCCATGAAGAAGTTATGAAGACGTTGATAGGTATGTTGGAAAAAGAGAACCTTGGTAATGAATGTCTTGGAGATGGATTCATACATGAGCGGGATGTTGATGTTGCTAGAAGCCGATGTCAGGAGGAAAGGCCATCATAAAGAGGTAACTTTGGTTTAATGTTCATTTTGATTTTGAGAAAATATCTGGTTGGGTTGAAATAGGGCTACCAAAAGAGGGTTGTAGAAATCACCTACAACTAGTACTCATGAGATTGGATGGAAGATCCTGAAAGAAACATGACTTGAAAGAGGTAGATGTATTAAGAAAAGCTAGATGTGGACTAGGAGATCACTTTTCGATGAAGAGAAGGATGACATGACTATTGGTTCAACACTATGGTTCGTTGAAGGGAAAGTGATGGAGAAGATGGTTGATGCCCTATGATAAAGTGATGATGAAGAAGGCTCCATAATGAAGAAGATGATGGAGAAGATGGTCGGTGCCCTACGATAAAGTGATGATGAAGAAGGCTCCATAATGAAGAAGATGAAGATCATGACATGTTGCAGAAAAAGGAGCCCTACAAGCCACTGATAGTACCGTGATCTCCACCAAAGAGCAGATAGCTGCTGTTGGTAACAAGTCCCTAGTTGAGAGGGAGCTTGGGAAAGTCCCTTGTTAAAAGGGAGCTTGGGAGTATTCCTTTTATAGGAATGTGTAAATCCTCCCTAGTTGAGAGGGAGAGATAGACACATCATTCTTGTCTTCATGTTATGAAGAAAGAATGGAGGATTGGGTATGCATCTGAGATAGATTCCGATACTCTTTGAGGATGTGGTAGGGCATCCAATAGGCAAGAGTAGTCGAAGAGGAAATTCCTTGAGGATGTGTTAATCCAAGACAGGAATTGTCCTAGAAGGACATACCTTGTAAACATCTAGATGGGGTATGTGCCTTAAGAGACAATGATGAAAGGTGTTTACTAGTCATTGTCTCGCCAACATTGTGCTTTGATCTTATGGAGGGATATAACTGTTAGTCAAGGCCTTACTATGTGACAATGCTGATTGATATGATGACATGCACTGATATAAGTTGATATGATAGCTTATGAGATGGCTTACCAATCCGGCTCTTCTTATAAGAATTCTTCAATATGAGAATGTTCAAGTACCATGTATGGATTATGAATACCTCCCTAGTTAAGAGGGAGTGTTGAAATATGTAACTAGGTTCGGTCTTCATAATGTCTATTGTAATCATGATTTTATGTATTTGATATTAAAGAGAAAAGAAATTTATTATTGTCATTCTTGAGGCATGGGTTTCATGCTCAAGATAAATTTATTTATAGGTCAAGAACCCATTGAGTGCTTCTAGGTTTGTCATAGAATTATGAAGTCAAAAGAGTCATTTTCATACATGTAAGACCCCTTTGGGAATGTTGTATCTTGTAAAGAAAATTTTTTTATAGTCAAAAGTGTCATAAAGACCCTCCAAGACCTTGTCAAACAAGTTGGCCTACAAGAAGGATCAAGTCGGCCTCATGGACAACAATTCGACCTCCTAAGAAGCCTATATATAGGAGAGAACTCAACCTCCTATGGACACTCACTCATTCCTCATCATCCAAGCGAAGAAGAGGCAGAAGAAAGGCAACCAAAGAAGGATAGAAGGAAGAAGGATGTAGTTTTTGGGATTATTCTCTATCTTCTTCTCACACATGTGAATATTAGAGCAACTTTACTACAACAAAGTCGAAGTTGCAGAAGAAGCTACTGGGAAGTTGAAGTTGCAGAAGAAATTGCTGGGGAAGGTCAAAGTTGCTGGAAGGTTGAAGTTGCTGTAAAGTTGAAGCTGCTGGAAGGTTGAAGTTGTTGGAAGTTGTTGAGTCGAAACTGCTGGAAGCTGCTAGGTCAAAGTAGCTGGAAAAGTACATCAAGAAGGAGAAGTTCAACTTGGTCTTGGAGGGGTCTTTGACAAGTGTCTTAGGTCTTGGAATTCATCATTTGAATTTCTATAAGAAAAGAAGAATTCTTGTGGGGTTTTCCTCTCAAGTGTAGAGGTTTTCGCCCTGGCTTGCAGCTTACATTTTGTGCCCTCTTGTCTATTTGATCTTCATAGCTTGGTAGCTATTTGATGATAAGAACATAATACTAATCAAGTGAAAGAAGAAGCTAATCAAGTTAAGTAAAAATACATTAGAAGTAGTTATCAAAGTAAGAGAAATCACATAATCTTGCTGCCCCTAAGAAGCCTATATATAGGAGAGAACTCAACCTCCTATGGACACTCACTCATTCCTCATCATCCAAGCGAAGAAGAGGGAGAAGAAAGGCAACCGAAGAAGGATACAAGGAAGAAGGATGAAGTTTTTGGGTTTATTCTCTATCTTCTTCTCACACGTGTGAATATTAGAGCAACTTTACTACAACAAAGTCGATGTTGCAGAAGAAGCTGCTGGGAAGTTGAAGTTGCAGAAGAAACCGCTGGGGAAGGTCAAAGTTGCTAGAAGTTGCTGGAAGGAGAATTTGCTGGAAGGTTGAAGTCGCTGTAAAGTTGAAGCTGCTGGAAGGTTGAAGTTGTTGGAAGTTGTTGGGTCGAAACTGCTAGACGCTGCTAGGTCAAGGTAGCTGGAAAAGTACATCAAGAAGGAGAAGTTCAACTTGGTCTTAGAGGGGTCTTTAACAAGGATCTTAGGTCTTGGAATTCATCATTTGAATTTCTATAAGAAGAGAAGAATTCTTGTGGGCTTTTCCTCTCAAGAGTAGAGGTTTTCGCCCTGGCTTGCAGCTTACATTTTGTGCCCTCTTGTCTATTTGATCTTCATAGCTTGGTAGTTATTTGATGATAAGAACATAATAATAATCAAGTGAAAGAAGAAGCTAATCAAGTTAAGTAAAAATACATTAGAAGCAATTATCAAAGTAAGAGAAATCACATAATCTTGCTGCCCCTAGATTTCTCAACACCTAATGGACGCTTGAACATTAGTAATTACTTTAAAACTAAATTAATTCCTTTTATAAGGAAAAAGTAAGTTTAATTTAATATCTAATGCGTGAATGAGATGAATCTCAATGATCAATATCAAGTGAGGCAAGATCTAGTCTTAGTCATCAATCACTTTGGAGATTAGGGTTGTGGATTCAGTCATAACACAAACTAATAAAAGCAAGGCGAGGTCAAGGGAGAAGACACAACAACACACAAGGGCACGAGGCATTAAGAGAGGCATCTTAGTGGTGGGTGAAGAAGGACTTCTAGTCAAGTATATTGGGTCCAAGGAAAGTGCAAAGGGGGCAGCAAAGAGATCCATATTAGCCAAGCCTAGGGCTTGATCAGTGGGATTGAATCCATATTGTTGTATGTATTTTCCTCAGTTTGGGCCATTTTCCCAGTAAGGGAGCACTGGGAGCCTAAGTAAGTTCTGATCAATAAACTGACGAGCTGTGATTTGGCAGAAATTTGTGTCGGTGGGATTTATTAATTTAATGTACTTCTGCTGAATAGTTTCTGTGTATGTTAAGAACTCAGCTGTGATTTTATTCAGTAGACGTAATTCTGCTAGGAATTTATTGCCAGGTGTTGTGTTCAGAAATAAACACCTTATGGGCTGTCTTTCCCATGCAAATGAGATGTGTCGTGCAGTTGGGTACAAGCGCAAGTTGTAGATGACTTGAGCAAAGTATATACCTCCCACATGCAGCTTCTCATTTGAGGAGATCTTGCAAAAGCGTTGTAGGATAGCTGTATTACATTGTCATACTCTCCGAAAGGGGAATGGTGCATTTATTGCACAGTAATAATAATGCATCATATATATATATATGTGTGTGTGTTTTCCAAAACAATTTCATTTGAAGATTTGCCACATAAGAGCTCTTATTTGAATATTCCTGTAACCAAATGGTATGCAATTTGCAGCATTTCCCAGTTGTGATTTTTAGTTTTTTCCAGATCAATTCTTATAGCAGTGCACACCCCCTTCTGCCCTGGTAGCTTTATTTGTTGAACTCCTTTGGCCAGCTTGGTTGCTGTTTCATGGTTTGTGCATTCTTATTTACAAGGCTTAGTTCCATAAAGAGTTTCTTTGCTCCCCATTATTTTGTAAAACAAGCTTATTGAAAATTGCATTGTGCAAAAGGTCCAAGATGCATCTAAATATACTAACTGAAAAACTCATCATAATATGCATTCGTATTTTAACCATAGCAAGATTCATTCACTTTGGAAAGTTTTAAATAAAAATTAACCTTTTAAGGATAAAATCAGTAAAGATTGTGCTCCTGAAAGTCGTTTTGGAATATATTTAAATATATACAAAATGAGTACCCCAATTTCAAGAAAAAATTGGGGCTTTTATTATTATTATGATGGAACCAAATTCTTTTATCTTGCTTTAATTGAGGGGAATTGCAGGACTGATTAAGCTATTTATTTTGATACTGATGCCCAATCACCTAGTTCTAGGATTGGTCTTTTAGTAAATAAAGTATATCAAATCGTTTTGTTTTGGCATGCCTTCAGAGTGACATATGGCAATGGAGCTCCAGGAAAAGTTTCACAGGAACTGTATTCAGTTCTTACAAGCATTCAGATGGGTTTGGCCGACGATAACATGGGATGGACAGTCGAGGTGGAGGAGCGAGTTGACAGAGAATCCTAATTGTATGCAAATTGCATATTATTAGGCAGTGGCGTTAAGGCCTACAATGTCATTGTTTTTGATACGATGATCTAAGGAGCTGATTTCATTCCGATAAAATTATAATGTATGAGCATTGGTAGACACGATTTGTATGTGATCTTTTTCTACCATTTGTTTGACCAGTTTAATGTTATCTTTTTGAATGGTAAATATAGGGTGTTTATTATAAGACCGGCCTTCAAATCTTGTCTACAGTGATGATTCTTTATTGTGGTCCCAACAATTTTATAAGAGGCAGAGTGGGAACCAGCTATCCCCTAATAAACAAATAGGGTAGTGTAATTAATACACTTGGTTTATTTGGAGATAGAATGCATAGAGTGTGTTCAGTCATTAGTGTTTCTTACGAGTTTTTGAAGTAACTTCTATTATTTCTTGCTTTGTGTACTCAGTGAAATTTTAGTTTTTGACTACGTCATAATCTTTTTATTCAACTTGTTGAAATCAGAGGGGATTTTGATTTGATCATTTCACTGGTGTTTATTTTTGAAGAGGATGAATTTTTTTATAATATGGGCGGTATCATCTTCTTTAACTTGCGTCTCTTTTTTAATATTCCAAATCTTATATTATGAATTTAATGATTGTGATAATTAGCATTCAAAATTCTGCACTCAATTGTTAACTATTTTTTGTTAATGGTAGCGTTAGATGGTCTTCTACGAAGTGTCTTGCATGTAGGAGAAGTCCTTCCTACGTTATTCTTTGAAAAAAACAACTAATTCAGGAAAAGACATATTGATTAATTATGTTTAATATTGACTTTGGGATAATGTTTCTTTAAGGATAAATAATTAATTATTTAAGTGCCTTAGATCTAATTTCCACGGTTGATCAAAGAAAGCTAGGATTTTGATTTGATCATTTTGTCGGTGTTTATTTTAAGAGGATGAGAAAGTTTATAATGTCAGTATTTTTTTTTTCATGTTTCTTTTTTCGTTATACCAAATCTTCTATTATGAATTTAACGATTATGATAATTAGTGCTCAAAATTGAGCATTCTTCCTTTGTACTATGTAGATCAATTGTTAACTATTTTGGTTGATTGTGTAGTTTTAGAAGGTCTTCTACATGTTGAGAAATCTAGGGCAAAGAATAAGGGCTTCATTCAAATTAATTTCTCTTATATTTTTGACATTTTCTTGTGCATTAGATTAGGATATTAACTTCATTCTGTAGTTTTGTTTAACATCAAGACAAATGCCAACAAGAAGATCAAGAAAAACACAAGAACACTAGAAGTAGGCTCCAAGTTAGGAAAAACCCCAAATGGGGAAAACCCAGAGAAAATTTCTCTTGTAGAATCTGTCCAATGAAGACTTCTAAGACCAATACCCAAGCCAAACCAAGGGATGAGCCATCCAAACCCCAAATCAAATCTCTCAAACATCAGATTGAGGAAACCCTAGGTCTTCCTCCAAGAACTCACATGTGTAAACAATGGCAACACAAAAATCACATCTTCCTTCCTTCGTTGGCCTCCAAAATTTGTTGGACGGGCCTTCCTTCTTTTCACTGGATCAAATTGATTCTTCCTTCTTCGATCCATCTTCTAATGAGGAGGAGAAGTCTCCTTATATAGGATTTCATGGAGGATGAATTGAGCCTTTCTAGGTTGACTTGTAGCTAGTTGGCTGACCCATCACTTGGAGGCTTCTAGACATTAAAATTTACAAAAATAATTTTCCTTTTTTGATACATGAGCCCTACAAAGTCTAGTACATCATGACCTTGACCCTTTGACTTGTCAATAAGACCCATATAGCACTCAATGGGTGTTTTGACGTAGGACTACAACAAGATGGGCAAGAAACCCACTTAAAATAATAATATTTTTCTTTTACAAATGATTTATTTTCTTTTTCTTTTTTGACAAGTCCATCATCAAGTCATGACCCAGTACAATATGTGAAGACCGAACCTAGTTACATTTTCAACACTCCCTCTTAACTAGGGAGGTCTTCATCACTGAAAATAGGTACAAGGATAGTAATTCCATTGGAACATTCTCATAAGAATAGTTAGATTGGTAAGCCATCTTAGGCACCAACATTATGATCAATATACCCGCATTGTCAACATAACAAGGCATGGACTAACAAGCTCTATCTCTTAATAGATCATAGCACAATGTCAGGAGGCTTTATGTGGGACACACACTACCTCTCAGGGCACATACCCCACTCGGGTGTTCACCAGGTATGTCACTCTAGGACTATTCTTCTATTCGATTCTCAATCCTCAAAGAATATTGATCCTCTTCGACCACTCTTCTCTTAGATACCTTGTTAGATCCTCAAAGAGCGTCGGCCATGATACTACTACCTATCTTGGATTCACAGTCCTCAAGGAGTATCGGTCTCAAATGCTTACCCAATCCTTTGGACGTCATTCTCTCCCCACGACCTTCACTGAGACTTACGGTTGTTAGTCTTGGTCCAGTGCATGACACATGAAGTAGAAAACCATGTTTGCCACTCCCTCTTAACCATTGAGGGGTCCCCAGTATTGATCATCATCAACTTCTTGATAGTAGCTCTCAAGGCTCTATCATCATCATCATCATCATCATCACATGTGCGAGCTTTCTTTGAACATCCTAGAGTCGTCCAACTGTAGCAACATCATCATCAATATAGGGTCAACCATCACTTTCCACATCATTGGCTTGCAACAACTACATTTGTCACAAACCAATCATCATAGAGCATGAACTTGGCTCCCTCTGAACACCGGGAAAGTGATCTATAATACGATCGTCGAACCATCTGCAACTTGCTCTCACATCTGTCATCATGAGGTACAACAGTTCCTTTGGACCAAGTGCCAAGGCAGTAACTTGATGGAATCAAGACTATCACATATTCTTCATATAGCAGGATTGTGTAGAGCTTATTAGAGTATCATGTCATCATCAACATCTTGGACTTTCATCATCATCAGTGTTTTCAACAGAATCATCAATATCATGCCTCGACCAGTCATCTATTCCTGCATATCATCTCATTATGTTGCAACTGAACCAACAGGCTCCTCAGAGACCTGCTCCAAAACATATAGAATAGATATCAATGGTGATACCATCATGGTCATTCTTCCTAGAAGAAATCATCCCATGACATCACATATACATGATCATTATACAATATTATTCAGCTTGCAACATAACATCAATGTCAGCTGGATGGCTGCCAAGTACATATATCAAAACTACAATAAAATGTTCAAAGTATCATATGTCATGAGCCATGATGCAATGCATTCTACCAATGCAACTATATGCCCTACTCTAACAAAATAGAGTATCAATATGATAGAGCATCATCATAAGAACAGATCCTTAGGATCTTCTTCCTTCGTGTTCTTCTTCTCAGGTTCTTTGACCTCTTCAGCTGCATGGGCTCCATCCTTCCGCTTTGTATCTTTCCTTGAATTAGGCTCTTTCACCAGCTTCAAACAATTTTTTTGTAGTGTCCCAGCTCGTTATATTCGAAGCACCTTGCAATGTCTTGCTTCTTCGGATGTCGAGACCTTCCAAACTTTCCTTTGCTCAATGTGTTCATTCTTGCTGCATATGCCTGAGATTTTCCTAGAGGATCAGTCTCCTCCTTGGCCTTCAAACGGGATTCTCCCATTATACATTGAGACCATAGATCATCAAAACTGGAGGTCTCTTTCCTTGCGTAAATGCCAGACACAAATGAGCTCCATTCTTGAGGAAGAGCATTGAGGATAATCGTTGTTATTTCTGCATTGGAGATCATCTCACCAAGGTCCTGCAACTAATCCCTTAATCATGATATCTTGACTAGGTAAGTTGCGATATCTTCATCAAACATAATTATGATCTTGTACAACCTGTTCCTCAAGGTTATCTTCTATCCTGAAGTGCTAACACAATACAACTTATTCAGCCTGTCATATATTTCCTTGGCCTTGTTCAACTTTGCCACAAACAGAATGAGATGGTCCTTGATGGATTCAATTAGTATCCTCTGGGCTCTTATCTTGCTCTAGTAGAACTTGTTCCATTCATCCATGTTCTTCTTGTCTGGTTTTGACACCTTTCCTTGAACAATGTCCATGTCATCATTCTTCATCAAGATGAGGAAAATCCTCTTCTTCCACCCTTGGTAGTTAGAGGCACCCTCAAGTTTATTGTTGTCCTTGCAAAACACATACATGTTGAACGCTGGAGATCCCTGGGATAAGACTCCCTCTAGACTGATGTTTTTCTTACTGTCAATAAACTGTTGCTCTTCTTCTGAAGTCACTTTTTGCACAGGTCCTAACTATTTAGGATGCACTTGCTACAGGTATGTCACTTACATCTATTGCATATAAGATGACAGTCACTTATCTTGCACTAGGTCTTTGTCACTCTGCCTATAGTTAGCCTTTCCAACTTGATCAAAGCTAATATATTTACACTGGAGACTTTACCCTAGGGGTTCACAAAATGAGAGCCTTAACACATGGCAACAATAAATAATACCACTTCTTACTTATGAAAACAAATATACCTTTTCATTTGAAGGTTGGTCCAAAATTAGATTTAGAATGCACTATGTATATGTACTACTGTAGGTTGGTCTCACTGTCACTTGAGGAGTTTCGAACAGTAGACAAGTATATGTGCCCACCTGACCACTGTAGGTTTCACACATCAAATAAATTTGACCTTCTACACAGGTCAACAAACAAGATGATGAAACTTGTGATGGGCCTCGAGAGCTCTTCTCTGGTTTGGTCTAGGTCTTCCACCTGTACACAAAGACTATGTACAAAATTCGCTCTTCATCCACAGGTAGGTGACTTTACACGATACTTAATTTGGATCTGCAACGTGCTCAAAATTTTAATGAATTTCGCTTGGCAACAATAATATGTCTCAATGAACAGAGACTCTCGGATCTCTACAGAGATTACTTATGCACAAATGATTTCACTCAGAACCTTCGTGTTTCCAAATTTTCGGGTAAGGTAATGCTTCAGAACTTATGATTTTCGAACCAAATCTATACACAGGAGTTTCGATACCCAACGATTTCGGATCTCTACACAGAATACTCCAGCGAATATGATGACACCTTGTTCAAAACCTTTGAGGCTTATACAAAAGACAAATTCAATCTACGATTTTGCACAAGAATGTACTCGGATTGTAGGTGTAAAACTTGTGCACAGAATTTTGATTCTGCTTCAAGAACTCGCACTATACACAGAGATTTTTTATGCCAACAAGTAGATTTCTAATCATGAAGAAGTTTTGCTAATGTAGTATACATACCAGTGATGTGATTTTGTTGCAGACTTGTAGATGATCTTTGCTCTATTAGTCAGAGAGTGTGGTCTTACACAAATAGCTTGATCAACACTTCGATTTCAAGAATTATGCCTTCGCTTTACTTAGAATTCCCTTTGTACACCTTCGCTCTGAGGTAAAATATGTTCGTGATCTTTATGCTCCAAAAAGATGCACCTCCAAATATTCTCGCTTTGATGAAAATAGGTCTGCGAACTTGATTAGGGCTCCAATGAATGTTCGATTTCTCCACTTGAGTATGCGGCTTAGGGAGGGTTGTTGGATTAGCCCTTTTATGGAGCATGGCTTGAAGACCCTCCAAAAACTCTTGCTTCTTCCCTGAATGATGTGATCTATACAGAGATCAAGACTTGAGTTTTTATGCCCAGAACTCTGTCACAAACTCGGTCTAGTAGATCCACCTTCTTGTGAAGTCAATTGATCTTCTCATCTTCCCACTGATCAAAGGCCTTAGCTCTGATACCATGTTGAGAAATCTAGGGCAAAGAATAAGGGCTTCATTCAAATGGATTTCTATTATATTTTTGACATTCTTTTGTGCATTAGATTAGGATATTAACTTCATTTTGTAGTTTTGTTTAACATCAAGACAAATGCCAACAAGAAGATCAAGAGAAACACAAGAACACCAGAAGTAGGCTCCAAGCCAGGGAAAAACCCCAAATGGGGAAAACCCATAAAACATATTTCTTATAGAATCTGTCCAATGAAGACTTCTAAGACCAATACCCAAGCCAAACCAAGTGATGAGCCAGCCAAACCGCAAATCAAATCTCTGCAAAGATCAGATTGAGGAAACCCTAGGTCTTCCTCCAAGAAATCACACGTGTAAACAATGGCAATAGAAAAATCTCATCTTCCTTCCTTCGTTGGCCTCCAAAGTTTCATTGGATAGATCTTCCTTCGTTTCGCTCGATCATATTGATTCTTCCTTCTTCGATCTATCCATTGAGATGTCGGTGTTGTCATTGATGGCCATACAGATTGAATATAGCATAAGCACTGAATATATATATATATATATACAGACAGAATCCCAAGAAGCATTGGACCCAAGAATCAATCCCAAGGAGCAAGAGGAGCAATACCAAAGAGAAGAGCGAGTGGCAGTCCAAAGAGAAGCCATCGAGAGCCAAAGGAAAGCCATTAGAAGCCAAGAGCAGGAGCCAAGACAAGCCAAGGAGGAGCAGATCCAAGAGAAGACCGCATATGCTCAAGAGAAAGAGCCAAAAGGAAAAAATAGTGATATCGGAGTTTCAGAGCCCAAGAAAAGAACGAAAAAAAGTATCGGAGGAGTGAAGAACAGTAATATCAGAGGAGCAACGAGAAATGATATTTCAGAACAAAGCCAAATAAGAGCCAAATCAGAGAATATCATATCGACGTTTCTATTGTGTGTCACGTCTCCGATCTCCCACTCCGATTTGCGACTTTGATCTCTGATATCTAATCTCTGATCCCCGATCTGCGACCCTCTTTTCGATCTCTGATTTTCGATTTGCTCCAACTTTTGATATGTGGACCTGACTTGATTTAATTAATGATTTAATTTTTAAATGACATCCACCACTTTATCAGAACTTTGGCATGTGCACAACCTAAAAATCCCCGATATCCATGTGGTCCCGATGTATGGGAGTAAAGTGATGACCTGGCATGTGGGACCTCCCGACATCCATTATAATATGGTTTCACATTGTTTAAATGTATTCGTTTGATTAAAAGTTATGGTCCCTCCTAACTTGCTATTATAATATGGTTTCCGTAACAATGAAACTATGTTATATTTGGTCGATTATTAACAAAGACCCCTTCCGACAAATATTTAATACATTTTCAATGTGCCACCTCATGCACAAGTCAACCCCTCCTCTAATGAACATGTCTTTTTGTTTATTGGCAAAACTCGTATAAACACAAGCTAAATAATTCATTCCAAGTATCTATCTCGGTCATCCATCATAGAGAGAGATACATAGTTCACAACTGGTGAACTTAGAAGTGCCGAGGAGCAAGAAAATATTATTTTGGGCAAATTCTTTTCAAGACAATCTTGTGTTAAGAGGTCAGATTTCTTACACAGAACCACGTACATACTTGACAAGCTTAAGCTATGGGTAAGAGAACTCGGATAGATCTGAAGTATACACTTGTTGTAAAGCTCTAATTGCAGATTACAACTCAGTGCTTTGATTTGTGAAAGAACAATGAAGAATTAAGCCTCGTTGCTCAACTTGAGGGGTATAACCTTGGACCAGTGCTCACCTACAACTCGGTGAGTGGACAATTGCATTGTTTTGGCTCAGACCTTGCTTATACACATAGGACTTAAGGTTGCACAGTAATCAAGTCTCTTGGAGGCACAATTTTGGAGCTCACCTCGTACCTATTGCTACACGGTGTTGTAATACCCTTGAATAACAGTGTCATTTGGAGAGATACACTTACATTCACACTTGTACAAACCTGTGTTCGTTGGGAGCTTAGAGTATACTACAGTGAATAGAGAGCTCGAACTTGTGTAGACCTCAAACAAGTAAATAGTTTGAGAGACTCAGATTAACAATGTAAATTGTGGAGGGCTCGGACAGACATCCCGTTGGAGTTAACTCAAGATAGTCATCTTGAAAGAAGGCTCGAACTTGTTGCTTTGAAGAAACTCAGATTATAGTAGTAGCATTTAGAAATATCTTGTTGTTGAAGCATTGTGAAGACTTCCTTGGAGAGTTCTTGAAGAAGCCCTTGAAGAGGCTTAGAGTAGGTGCAGAACTTGGTTTGTCTATTGAAGACATCTTGGAGGTCTTGGAGATATTATTGGAGACTATGCTGCGTTGAAGCAATCATGAGGTGACTTTGGAGATATTTGTTTGGGTGACATGAAGAGCAGTGGTGACACCTTCTAAGAAGACAAGGTTGTCATTGATGAAGTGATTTGGAGAAGACATTGTTGAAGAGATTAACAGAGCTCATTGAAGAAGATATTGGGAGCTATGAAGAATCATCAAACTTATCCTAACGAATTGAAGTTGAGGGTTGGAGCCCAAGAGGTTGGAGCCTCATAGAGACAAGGTTGGTGCCTTGAAATATAGGGTTGGAGCCCTAGAGGATAGAAGTCCTCAAGAGACCAGGTTGGAGCCTGTATTAGAGATAGGGTTGGAGCCCTAGAGGTTGGTGCCTCAAAGTTGACAAGGTTGGAGCCTTGGAAAGTCCAAGTCGGTGCTTGGCATAATATAAGTTGGAGCCTGGGAGATTGAAGATTGGTGTCTTCATCTAGGGTTGGATCCCTACACTATTGTTGTACTCAATATATCTGATTAATAAAATTATTTATTTTATCATTGTTCATTTTTTGTGTTCTAATTATAAGTGATCTAATTGGTAAAAATAACAATTGAAAAGAAATATTGATTCACCCCCCCTCAGTATTTCCAACAATTGGAATCAGAGCTAGTACCTTCACTCAAAGCCTAACAACTTGAAGGTTGATCCTTAGAACACAAATGGCAAAGCCAAGGAAGAAAGCCTCCAATCCTTCTAAAGATGTCTCTTCCTCATCCATGAAAACTGAAAACAATCAAATTGGGAAAGTTCCATTGTTCAATGGAAATTTTGATATATGGAAGGTAAGAATGAGAAATTTCTTAATGGCTCAAGGTGTTGAAGTTTGGGAATCAGTGATTACTGAAAATTCGATGGAAGAAGAATCCAAGGAATATAATGGAAGAGCGATGAATACAATCTTAAGTGGGTTACCAGATGCTACAAATACCAAAGTGGATACATGTTCATCAGCAAAAGGTATGTGGGACAAAATTCAAGATCTTCACTCAAGAGAAGCATTGACCATGACTGCTAGACAAGAAGATGATGGAAAGCAAGAAGGAAATCCAGAATCCATTAAGGAAGTTGAAAACATGAGTGAAGACATCAAGGCCAAGGAAGACCTAGAAGATGAAGAGAGTAAAGATGACTTCGAAGAAGATCTCATGGCGAAGCTTGTAGCTTCCCTAGAAGAGATAAGTAGTTTGAAAAAAGAGAATGAGGAGCTCAAGAAGAAATCATAAGATGGTGACCATGACCTTGACAAGACAAGGAAGGAAGTTAACCTATTCAAGGTTCAAGTTCAAGAAAGAGATGAGGAGCTCACCAAGCTTAAGGAGGAATTTCATCAAAACAAGAGAAAGCATCATGAAGAAGTCATATCCATGAAAAATCAATTGGATAAGGCAAAGAAAAGGGAAGAAACTTTGTCAAGCCATCTTAAACAAAGACATGAAGACTTGAACAAACTTAAAGCAAAAATTGATCAATACAAGGAAGAGGTCTCCTCCCTCAAATCTCAACTAGAAGAAGGAAAGAAACAAGCACAAGGAGTTGAGAAGGTGATGGAAGCTTTGGCACTTATAGAAGGACAAGTTGATGAAGCAAAAAAGGAAAGAAATACCATGACATTCCAACTAGAAGAAAAGGATGAAGAAATCTTCAAATTAAAATCAGATATCACCTCTCTCAAGGCCGAAACATGTGAAGCAACTAGGTTGAAGGAAGAAATGGAGATCAGTTTAGAAAACAAGGATGATGAATGCAAGAAAATAAAAGAAGAAATTGATATCTTAAAAAAGGAAGTTGATCATCTGAATAAGATTCTAAAGAGATCCCAAACCCTAGATGACATCCTAAGTCATCTAAGATCTCCTCTTGATAAATCAAAGGTCTTGGTTATGCAAGTGAACCCTCAAACAGAATGATGCAAACCCTAATGCTTCAAACAATAAGGATGTGGAGAAGCTTGGAAGAAATATCGATGCTCCAAGTTCCAACAAAGGAAAGGAGAAGAGTCAAGATGACATTGGAAAAAAATCTTACTCCAAGAAGACTTGTAGATTGTGTGAAGACTGCAAGAGGCAATAAATTTGATCAAAGGCTTCCAAGACAGAATAACTTTAGAAGTACATCGAGACAAAACTGTGTATAAAGTGTCAAGGATGCAAGAGGAAATGGATATCATCAAAGAATTCCGAGGCAAAATGATTTCAAAAGTGCATCAAGGCAATCATCATTTCCCAGGTACCAAAATTTATTTCATGGTTATTGTTATTCCTGCTCAAATTTTGGACACATGGCTAAGCATTGTAGAGCATATGAAGATCCCTATCAGTTCTCCAGAACAAGATTTACAAAGAGAAACTATGCTCTCTCTTGCATGTTTAAGACTGAGTGCTTGAAATGTCATAACATTGGACATGTGGCTTGTGATTGTAACTTATCTTAGGTTCCTAAACAAGCTCAAAGCATAACTACCAAGCCAGAAAAGAAAGTCACACAAGTATGGAGAAAGAAGCAGATTGGATTAGAAATCCTCTTGAACACTCAAGCCAACAACACATGTTGTTGATCTAATGAATACATCTTTGACAAATTTTGATGATGAGATTCTGCCAAGAAGAGACCATCCATACTGTTAGGGGGAGCTTGTGTTTCTAAATTGTTTTTGCAAAAGCTATCTGTGAGGAGCCCTATGAGTCATTTCCCAGAAGTAACTCCATTGAAAAAAATCATCCATTGATTGAAGATATCTTCCACTTGCAACAATATTTCTTGTCTGAAGCAAACAAAAGAGCTAGAGGAGTTTATGCAGGCAAGGGGAGCTGATTGATCATCTACAATTGAATTGTAGACAGTCACTAACGTTGGAAAATTACGGTTTGCTTGTGTTTAGATCAGATTGATAGCAGAAGGCAGTAAATGCTTGGTAAAGATAGAAAAATGAAGTTGATCTCAAAAGATTCTGAATAGAGCTAAAATATGGAAATGACATTTGTGGAAGCAGACAATAGTTGAATCAGAAGGATATACAAACAACTACAAAGTATTCGAACTGGTATTTGAGTCTCTGTAAAGAATAATATAGAACCAAATATTATAATACTTGACAGATGGAGTAAAACAGACCCAGATCAATACCATTGGAGAATTATATAACAGAATGGCAGAGGTGACTGAGCAGCGTGATGATGACAGAATGTTGGCATTATGATACAAGTGTTGTCCTTGATGGCAAGATGACAGATTATAATGCAGCAGGTCAGTAGCAAAGAATTGATGATCAGACTACAAAAATGAAGAAAGAAGAGTATATACGCAGGTTCACTATATACCAAGTCGCGTACATATGCATGTTATATGCAGGTTCACTATGTACCAAGTCGCGTATATACGCAGGTTCGCTATATACCAAGTAGTGTATACACGCAGGTTCACTATATACAAAGGCGCGTATACATGCGGGATTGCTGATCAAAAGTCGCGTATGCGTATGCACGCACTTTCATGCATGGAAAAACATGTACATGTGGGAAAGCTTATTTTTGGGTCCGTGGTATTTAGACCTATGGTTTTGGTCCTTGGTATTGTGTCTGAAGTGTTGAACCTAGGTATTGGGACCCTAGTATTAGTTCTAAATGGTTTTGGACCATGGTATTGAGTAAGGCCTAAGACTATAAAAGGAGAAGAAGATCATTAGGCAAAGGCAATTTTTTGAGAAGTGATGAATATCTGATGAAGTGTGAGATCTAGTATGCTGGTTATGGGTTTGTGATGCTGTGATTGATCTGAACCAAGGATGCACCCATGTGAATGATGATGAACGATGGATCGAGATCTTAAGGCTTGGAATGTTTTATCATTACATGGTTTGATTATGGATAGACTAGATCTGAATTATTGATGCATGTTTTATTGTATGAATGTTATGATCTGGGTATGACTGGTGTTTAGAATAGCTGCAAAGTTATGAGTCGATATTTGCAGATCTGTACGCGGTTGGCCTTGGTGAAAGCGCGTATGTACGCTGGTTTGATTCATCATAGTAGCGTATACATTATGAGACATGATATTTGAAGTTGCAGTTGGATCTGGTTAGTGTTGCAGAGTTCTGTTGTCTATTTTGTGTTGTTGACAGAGTTTCAGTGTTTTAGTATTGGGCGATTCAGAGATTGATGATGCAGGTGTAGTTGATGGGTGTTTTGCAGTGGTGATTGATTTTGTGTTTCAATGTTGTTGATGGGTCCAGTATGAAAATTGGATGAAACGTGGCCTTCAAATTATGGTGTTGTGCTTCAGGAATATCCAGTCTGAAAATTTATGAAACATGGTACCTGGAGGAAGAAAGATAAGGTTGTATCCTTCTGTAGGTCGGCACCTACGTACTAGTACATCAACTAGTACAAGAGCTAACGGGGTGGTAGCTCCCTTCCAGTAGCAGCTGGAAAACGAGTGAAGGTTGGAGCATTCAGTAGGCTGGCACCAACATACTAGTACATTGGCTAATACAAGAGCTAAGGGGGTTGTAGTTCCCTTCCAGGAGAGTCTGGAGAACGAGAGAAGGTTGTAGCCTTCTGCAGGTAGAAGCCTGTGTACTGGTATAAGACTGCACCAGTACAGAACTATTGTATAAAGAAGTTTCTTATTAAAAAGAAGATTGAGACGACTTGCAGCAGGTGGTTTTCACCCACATTGGGTTTCCACCTTACATCATGTTGTTCACGTGTGCTTCTTATGTGTGATGATCTGTTCTATTTTATTGCTTCTGTTCACTGTTCATATGGTTAATAATGTTCTGATGCACTCATTAAGGATCAACTAACTGAATCATAAGTTTACTGGATATACGCTTGTTGCATTACACACAGTTGCGTATACACGCGGTTTGCCTTAACTGAAGTAGCGTATATGAATCTTAATATGGAAATGAAAAAGTATTATTGATTTAATAATACTGATTCACCCCCCCTCTTAGTATTATTTCCAACAATTGGTATTAGAGCAGGTCCTTTGGTAGAAGCTTGATTGCTTGAAGGAGATCTGTAGAACAATGGGAAAGAAGCTTAAGAAGAAAGCGCCTAAGAAGAAGAAGACATCTCAGAAGAACTATGACAGTGGGAGAATCAATTGGGGAATATGTGGAAGAAGCACTTCAGATTCAGAATCACTTCAGAATGAAGATGAACTATCAGGTATGAATTTGTTATCCTCTGGTGATACACTTATCTATCCATTTGAAGATGATGAAAGTGATAGTGAAACAACTGAATTTGCTCTTATGGGTGAGAAAGAAAGATATCAAATAGAGGCAGAATTTAAAAGGCTTACAAACAAAATTAGAGATCAACAAGATCTATTGCACAAAAGGGAATGTATCTCCAAAGAAGAAGTTACCAAACTAAAAGCTCAACTAGAGGAAGGAAACAAGGTAAGGAAGCTATTCAAGGAAAAGGAAGATCAATGTCAAAAGTTGCAGGATGAAGTGACATCATTAAGAAATGAAGTAAATGAAAGGAGCACAACAATCAAGAAACTCAGAGAAAGATCCAGTTACTATGAAAGTCTTGAAGCTATGATTCTCTCACTAAAAGAAGATCTTGAAGAATCAAATAAGCAGAATAAAGAACTACTCCAAGCTCTTGAAAAACAAGAAAATGAAGTTCTTGAACTAAGACATCAGTTGGAAGAAGGAAGAAAAGTTGAAGAAAACATGAAGAAGCAATATCATGAAAAGGAGGAGCAACATCAGATTGAGGTAAATATTCTAAAAGATAACTTAGAAGAAAAGGATAAGCTCTTACGATTTCAAGATAGTACTAAGATCTTGGATGATATTCTTAGTAGTCAAAGGTCTCCTGCTATCAAAACTGGCCTTGGTTTTTATGAATCTGTTGAAGATGAATCTAGCTCACAAGGAGAGGCAAGGAATTCTAATGAGAAATCTAAAATAATCAACAAGGAGATGAGAGGACTACCTCGTCAACAGCGAAGGAAAGAAATTATTCAAAGAAAATCTTTTACTCGTCCGATGAATAATGTTGAATGTTATGTATGTCATAATCTTGGACATGTTGCAGCCAGATGCAGAAGAAGAATGGTTCAAGACTATCACTTAGAAAGATCATCACGTTCCAGGTACTTTAAGGGATATTGCTTTGCTTGCAATATGTTTGGTCACAAAGCTGTTGATTGCTATAGAAGGAATATGAAACATGTAAGATGTTATGCATGTAACAAGCTTGGACATACAGCAAAGGAACGTAGGAACAAAGTACGGGCACCATACCAAAAGGAGAAAACATCATCACACTTGAAGATATGGAAGAAGAAGGAAGTATAGTCAGAAAGATGAGGCACAGCACAATATACAGACATAACAGACTCAGAGGGCCCTGAAAGTGAAAACTTCAGTGTCCTAAATCTCATACGCAAGTTCTCATAAAGGGAAGTCGCGTATATACGCGAGTTGGTTACTGCACAATCGCGTATATGTTAGTTTGAGGAAAAGCAATGGGACAGGGTCAGGAAAAGGGGTCTGATATGATTCAGTCCATTATTTGCTCTGTTTCATAATGGTTACAATCTGTTGATGTTGTGTGGAAATGTCTTGATACTTGTAAGATGTTTAGGAATGATTTGATCTTAACTTGTGGATGATGATACTTCTTGCTAATATATGCATGATCAGATCTGACAGTAAGCAAGATGGCACAGGTTCAGGGGGAGCATATGCTTTTAATAATGCATTGTTGGCATTATGGTTAGTAGTCCTTAGTGATGATGCTTATATGGCTAAATGATACATCTTGCTATGATATGGTTATGAGTTGTCCATGACAAAATCTCATATGATTCTTGGGTTTACATAGTTGGTGTTCTGATCAGATTTGTGGATGCATATATGGTGCTTACATGGTGATCTTCATAAGGATAAGGAGAAGTACAAAGCTTGAATACACTTGATGATGAGTCACTCATATGCTGTTGTCGTCATATGCATAAAGATCATATAATACAATTATGATGCAGGATTCCTATAGTTCTTGGCACTCATGTGGATGAGGATTGTTGCTGTTGATGATATCAAGAAGTCTTGACAAATGATCTTGAGCTCAAGATACATAGTGCTGGATACATGAATGTTTACTCAAAGTTGCATTGTTGGAGACATGATGATGATAAGTTCTTACCTATATGATGATAGAATTATGTTCAAAAGGATGAGTTGATGCAGACATACCTTGTTGCTGGTCTAGATGCTATTGTTAGATGATTATAGAGCAAATCATACATTGTGTATGATAGTTGCTAATGACTATCATGATCTTATTTAGATGTTTGGTCTCTGTTATAAATGTCATGTAAAGGTCATAATCAAGACTCATGATGTAATAGTTTGTCTCTATCTATTATAGTCATTTGATGAATCCCTTTTGGTCATATGATGTAATTTGTAGCCCCACTATGCATGCGAGGGATGATGTAATAGTTCAGTCATGTATAAACATTTGGTATTTGACATATCCCCACTTGGTTGGGTGGATGAGTCAATATTGGTATATCCCCACTGGGTTGGGAGATGGATGTATGTATGAGTCCTTGGTGATAGGAAGGTCATTTATGATAGAGTCGTGTTCTTCTTGTAGAACATCTTTTTGCAGACCTTGCTTACAGTTAGGGGGAGCATGAACATCACACTTCAGTAGAGCAGAGACTTAAGCATGTACTCAGAGGGAGCATGGTCAGATTGGTACACCTTGGCATATATAAAGGGGGAGCTCATTTAGAGATTTCAGCAGGTACTCAGGGGGAGTATGGACAACGAAATGTTTATCAAGGAAAGAGAATATCTTGGTCCGCCCTTTGCCCTTGATGTCAAAGGGGGAGAGTGATTTGGTGTTGTTGCCATCAAGTCCAAAGGGGGAGATTGTTGGCATTATGATGCATGTGTTGTACTTGATGGCAACCCACTCGTAGAAGAACAACTCACTTATATATATCTAGATGAATCTACAAAAGAGATATCAGATGTGACAGAATACATGGGATGCAGGACAACTCAAAGGAATCAGATGACAATTCTCAGTATGACAAGTTAGCTTTGCCATCAAGTCCAAAGGGGGAGATTGTTGGCATTATGATACAAGTGTTGTCCTTGATGGCAAGATGACATATTATAGTGCAGCAGGTCAGTAGCAAAGAATTGATGATCATACTACAAAAATGAAGAAAGAAGAGTCTATACGCAAGTTCACTATATACCAAGTCACATACATATGCATGTTATATGCAGGTTCACTATGTACCAAGTCGTGTATATACGCAGGTTTGCTATATACCAAGTAGGGTATACACGCAGGTTCACTATATACAAAGGCGCGTATACACGCAGGATTGCTGATCAAAAGTCACGTATGCGTATGCACGCACTTTCATGCACAGAAAAACGCGTACATGTGGGAAAGCTTATTTTTGGGTCCGTGGTATTTAGACCTATGGTTTTGGTCCTTGGTATTGCGTCCGAAGTGTTGAACCCAGGTATTGGGTCCCTAGTATTGGTTCTAAATGGTTTTGGACCATGGTATTGAGTAAGGCCTAAGACTATAAAAGGAGAAGAAGATTATTAGGCAAAGGCAATTTTTTGAGAAGTGATGAATATCTGATGAAGTGTGAGATCTAATATGTTGGTTGTGGGTTTGTGATGCTGTGATTGATCTGAACCAAGGATGCACCCATGTGAATGATGATGAACGATGGATCGAGATCTTAAGGCTTGGAATGTTTTATTATTACATGGTTTGAATATGGATAGACTAGATTTGAATTATTGACGCATGCTTTATTGTATGAATGTTATGATCTAGGTATCACTGATGTCTAGAACAGCTGCAAAGTTATGAGTAAATATTTGCAGATCTGTACGCGGGTTGGCTTTGGTGAAAGCGCGTATGTACACTGGTTTGATTCATCATAGTAGTGTATACATTATGAGACATGATATTTGAAGTTGCAGTTGGATCTGGTTATTGTTGCAGAGTTCTGTTGTCTGTTCTGTGTTGTTGACAGGGTTTCAGTGTTTCAGTATTGGGTGATTCAAAGATTGATGATGCAGGTGTAGTTGATGGGTGTTTTGCAGTGGTGATTGATTTTGTGTTTCAATGTTGTTGATGGGTCCAGTATGAAAATTGGATGAAACGTGGCCTTCAGATTATGGTGTTGTGCTTCAGGAATATCCAGTCTGAAAATTTATGAAACATGGTACCTGGAGGAAGAAAGATAAGGTTGTAGCCTTCTTTAGGTCGGCACCTACGTACTAGTACATCAACTAGTACAAGAGCTAAGGGGGTGGTAGCTCCCTTCTAGTAGCAGCTGGAAAACGAGTGAAGGTTGGAGCATTCAGTAGGCTGACACCAACGTACTAGTACATCGGCTAGTACAAGAGCTAAGGGGGTTATAGCTCCCTTCCAGGAGAGTTTGGAGAACGAGAGAAGGTTGTAGCCTTCTGCAGGTAGAAGCCTGTGTACTGGTATAAGACTGCACCAGTACAAAACTATTGTATAAAGAAGTTTCTTATTAAAAAGAAGATTGAGACGACTTGCAGCAGGTGGTTTTCACCCACATTGGGTTTCCACCTTACATCATGGTGTTCATGTGTGCTTCTTGTGTGTGATGATCTGTTCTATTTTAATGCTCCTGTTTACTGTTCATATGGTTAATAATGTTCTGATGCACTCATTAAGGATCAACTAACTGAATCATAAGTTTACTGGATATACGCTTGTTGCATTACACACAGTTGCATATACACGCGATTTGCCTTCATTGAAGTAGCGTATATGAATCTTAATATGGAAATGAAAAAGTATTATTGATTTAATAATACTGATTCACCTCCCTCTCAGTATTATTTCCAACACAGAAAAGGGAGCACAGGTTCAGAGGGAGTTGTACTAGAAACTGTCTAAGCAACAATGAAAGAAACAACATGATAAGAAATAGCTGTAGGTCGAGGAAACACAACTATTGTTGAGATGTCCTTCAAATAGGTTGTAAAATTCATTAAGAAATTGTTGAGCGCCCCATTTTCCTTGATGCCAAAGGGGGAGATTGTTGAGATGTCAATGTTGTCATTGATGGCCATATGGATTGAATATAGCATAAGCACTGAATATATATATATATACAGACAAAATCCCAAGAAGCGTTGGACCCAAGGAGCAGTCCCAAGGAGCAAGAGGAGCAGTACCAAAGAGAAGAGTGAGAAACAGTTTAAAGAGAAGCCATTAGGAGCCAAAGGAAAGCCATCGGAAGCCAAGAGCAGGAGCCAAGACAAGCCAAGGAGGAGAAGATCCAAGAGAAGACCGCATATGCCCAAGAGAGAGCCAAAAGGAAAAAGCAGTGATATCAGAGTTTCAGAGCCAAAGAAAAGAATGAAAAGAAGTATCAGAGGAGTGAAGAACAACTAAATCAGAAGAGCAAAGAGAAACAATATTTCAAAAGAAGGCCAAAGAAGAGCCAAATTGGAGAAATATCAGATCGGTATTTATATCATATCAGCGTTTTTGTTGTTTGTCATGTCTCTGATCTTTGATCTCTATTGGAAATACTGAGAGGGGGGGTGAATCAGTATTCCTTTTCAATTGTTATTTTTACCAATTAAATCATTTAGATTTACCACAAAATGAACAATAGGAATAAATGCTTTTATTAATATATTCTTTACAATAAATCAGGTACAATATATATAGGGCTCCAACCTGTTGCCAAGCACCAACTTGGACTTTTTGTGAGGCTCCAACCTCTAGGGCACCAACCCTTTCTTGTCAAGGCACCAACCTTGGATTTAGGAGCACCAACTCCAAGGACACCAATCCTTCCAATTTTGAGGCACCAACCTCAAGGGATCCGACCCTATCTTGTCAAGGCACCAACCTTGGATTTAGGAGCACCAACTCCAAGGACACCAATCCTTCCAATTCTGAGGTACCAACCCTATCTTGTCAAGGTATGTTTGATAGTAATTCTCTGCTCCCAAAATCTTCTTCACTGAATTCTGTCAATCTATAGCTTCACTGTAGTCTCTATCCTACATCATCAATGACAACCTGTCTTCATATGAAGAAGTCTTCACAACTCTTCATATTGCCCACATAGAGTCTACAAAGTTACCTCATGATGATTTCAAATAGCCATCATGATCTCCAATAATGTCTCCAAGATCTACTGATTCTTTTCAACAAGATATCTTTGATAAGTTGCGCTAAGCCTCAATGTCTGCACAAAAAAAACAATTCTCTGTTTTTCAACCCTCTGTTCTTACTGTTGCGGTAACTGTTTCGGGAGTGACTGCTTCTTATTGTCGCGATATCTTACTTCCAAGAAACAAACTCACAAACACTTCAATGCTGGTGCTGTCTACTGCTCCCTTCAAATGATGACAGATGAAACTTTATTTCCTTTCAATGAATTGTTCTTCAAGTTGCGTTCTGTACTTCTTCCATAGATTAATTTATCACAGGTTTGAGCCTTTCAAAGATTAACCCAATCAATAGAATTGCTTCATCCTTCGGCTTCTTCCTGTCTTGCTGGATCTTCGGCTTCCTTTTGTCTTGTTGGACCTTCGACTTCCTTCTATCCTGCTGGACCTTTGGCTTCCTTCTGCCCTGCTGGACCTTCCGCTTTCTTCTGCCTTGCTAGACCTACGGATTCCTTCTGTCCTGCTGGACCTTCGGCTTCCTTTTGTCCTGCTGGACCTTCGACATCCTTCTGTCCTGCTGGACCTTCGGATTCCTTCTGTCCTGCTGGACCTACAGCATCTCGACCTTTCAACTTCTTCTTTCGTTCACTTCACCTTTGGCTTCCTATGTTCCTTCAATTTCACGAGTTGTGAACTGTTACTTCTCTCTGTTAGATGCCCGAGATCAATTCTTAGAACTGAAGCGTTTTAACTTGTTTTTATACTAGTTTCGCCAATGACCAAAGGACACGTCTATTTGGAGGGAGGCTGACTTGTATATTAAAAATATATATCGGAGAGTCTTTTATCCACAGACTTGATTATTCACGGAACCCATATAAGAGTTGCTATACCCACATGGAGGTCCCGCATTAATCACAATCACGACATTCATTAAAATAGGAGTTTTTACAAGCGTGCACATGCTCTATCTTCTGATGGAGCGGATGTGATATTCAATGAACTATTTTTAATGAATCCATCGGGTCCACAACTCTATCGCAATCGGAGGTTTGCACATAACATAGTCGATTCCCCTACTGTCGATGGAGTGGATGCGATATGATATTAAATAGTTGTTAATAAATCCGTCGAGTCCACAGCCTTATCGCAATCGACGGTTTGACATCCCTTTGAAACTTGCGATTACTACGGATGCGATATTTTATTAAGTCATGCTATAATGGTGCAGCAGGTCCACAATGCTATCCTAGTCGGCGGTTCGGGGGTTTATCGCAATCGCAGTTTTTAATGTGACATCCCTTTATAACTTGCGATACATAACTTCCGACGCAGCAGACACGATATAACATAACGTGTATTCTAATAGAGCGGTCGGGTCCGCATATATATCGCAATCAGCAATTTGAACAGAACATCCCTTTATGGCTTGCGATTATGCGACGAATGCAATATTGTATGGGGCTATTACCATAACTTGTTTCGGGTCCGTAGTACATATCGCATCGGGGGTTTTGGGTAGTGGCACATAATAGACCGCTGGTAAAGTCGCCCATATAAAGCCGCCGATGTGTTTTATTACATGTGTTGAGGATTTTAATGGGTTTCCATGGTTTAATACTCCCTCCGCTTATTTCTTCGATATTACTGTTAACTCCTCCGTTAACACTGTTTATGCACCTTCGTCGATGTGTTCCTCTTTGCTTCTCATGGCTTCCAATGACCTCTTCCTCTTACGCTTTGGCTTCATGATGGCTTCCGATAAACTGCTTCCGATGAACTCTTCCGATAGCTCTTCTTTGACTGCTCCTGTTCTTGACTTCCAATGGCTTCCAATGTCTTTCCAATGGCTTCCCTGATGGCTTTGCTCCTTGGCTTCTTGCTCTTGTTTCTTCACGAATCTGCTCTGCTTCTCCTTGGCTTCATATCATCATTTAGTATCCTAGAATATTGCCATATTGACATCAATGACAATCTCGATCAACAATCTCCCCCTTTGTCATTGATGGCAATATTCTTCTTCTCTCCCCCTTTGACATCAATGGCAAAAGAGTGCTCAGGGACTCCCCCTGTCGAACTGCTCCCCCTATCAAACTGCTTCTGTTCTTTATGAATAGTATATCTTCATGGGTATGTTACTCCCCTTGTCATAGTGCTCTTTTTTTTTTTACTGAAGATAGAAGGATTGATGCCTTATCATCAACTAGCACATTATCCCTTCTTCATGTGTCAAAAAACTACTTTATCATGGCTTCAACAGTGCTTAAAGATGCTCCACTAGTAGATTTTGATATCCAATCTGTGACTGTCTTTTAAATTCTTTCTACTGATTGACAACTTCTCTTGCTTCAAGCTCCATTCCTAGATGTATCTATTTGTTTGAAGGTTGCTTCTATTTGTGTCCATAATTTACCTGTTCTTATATTATATCCCTGAGTCGAGACATTCAACTTCTGTAATAATAGCAACATAGTTATTTTCCTTATTAGCATTAGATGGCATTCTCTGTTGCTCCAATTTCTGCTTAGTGATCAAGTGAAAAAAACATCTTCAACAACAGTCCATTGGATAGTTAAGAGATCATGTTCTTTCAAAGGAGTGTTCCTGAGAAAATGATCCATCAAAGAATTATTGTCAATATAGCTCATCAAGGATTACATAAGGCCCATTCACAGATGGCTTCTGCAAGAATGCTTAATCATCATAAGCTTCCCCTAACTGTATGCATGATCTTCCTTTTGGCAGAGTCTCCCCATCAAATGCTTAGATTGTCGAAGATCAGGTCAACAACATGTGTTGTTGGCTGGAGAGTTCAAGGGACTTTCGAATTGTATTTGCTTCCTTCTCCATACTTGTGTAACTTTCTTATCTGGCATAGTTCTAGCTTGAGTAGGTGCCCAAATCAAGTTACAATTACGTGCCATATGACCAATGTTATGACACTTGAAGCATTCTATGTTGTTCATGAATAATAATTCATGACTTCTTGTTGCAAAATTGTTCCTCGGAGATTGTTGGGGACCATAATATCTATCTTTATGATATGCCCTACAATCTTTTGCCATGTGTCCAAAGTTTGTACAAGAATAACAATAACCAAGAAATAAAATTTGGTACCTGGGAGATGGAGATTTCCTTGATGTACTTCTGAAGTATTTCTGCCTTGAGATCCTTTGATGATAACCATTGCTTCTTGCATCCTTGACACCATCTACATTTCTTCTTGGAGGAGGATTTCTTCCATTGTTGCCTTGACTCTTCTCCTTTCCTTTGATAGAACTGGGAGCATCAACATTTCTTTCTGGCTTCCTCACATCCTTTTTGTTTGAAGCATTATCATTCTTGCTTGAGGATTCACCTTCATAGCCAAGACCTGATTTATCAAATGGATATCTTTGATGGTTGAGCATGTCATCCAAGGCTTGCGAGCTCTTCAAGATTTTGTCCATTCCTTCAACCTTTTTCCCGAGGGAGACAATCTCTTCTTCCAATCTTTCGCAATCATTATTCTTCTTAGCAAGTTGTTTCTCAAACTCTTCCTTGATATGTATTGCTTCATTTGCTTCTATTTTAAGGGAGATGATATCTAACTTCATTTTGAAGATTTCTTCATTTTCCTTTGCTAGACTGCTCTCCATTTCTTCCTTGATCCTTGTAGCTTTACATGTTTCGGCCTTGAGAAGGTTGATGTCAGATTTTAATTTGAAGATTTCTCCATCCTTTGCTTTTAGTTGACATATCATGGTGTTTCTCTCCTTTTCTGCTTCATCAACCTGTCCTTCTATGATTGCCAATGCTTCCATTGTCTTCTCAGCTCCTTGTGTTTGTTTCCTTGCTTCTTCTAGTTGTGATCTAAGGGAGGAGACCTCTTCCTTGTATTGACCAATCTCTGCTTCAAGTTTGTTCAAGCTCTGGTGCCTTTGTTCAAGGTGGCTTGACAAGTTATCTTCATGTTTCTTTGCTTTATCCAATTGATTTGTCATGGATATGACTTCTTCATGATGCTTTCTTTTGCTTTGATGAAATTCCTTCTTAAGCTTGGAAAGCTCTTCATCCCTTTCTTGTACTTGAAGCTTGACAAGGTCAACTTTCTTCCTTGTTTGGTCTTGGTCACCAGCTAGTGCTTTCTTATTAAGTTCCTCGTTTTCCTTTTTCAAATTGATAATCTCTTCCATGGAAGCCATAAGTTTAGTGAGGAGATCTTCTTCAAAATCTTTTTCATTCTCTTTTTTAGCTTCTATGATGGGTTTTGGATTTCCTTCTTGGTTTCCATCATCTTCTTGACTAGTGGTCATGGTCAATGCTCCTTTTGAGTGAAGGTCATGAAGTTTGTCCCATATACCCTTCACTGACGAACATTTTCCTAAATTGTTCTTTATAGAATCTAGTAGCCCATTCAAGATTGCCTTCATTGCTTTTGCATTGTACTCCTTGGATTCTCCATCCATCATGCTATCAACAATCACTGATTTCCAGATTTCAATGCCTTGAGTCTTTAAGAAATTCCTCATTCTTGCTTCCCATATATCAAAGTTTCCATTGAACCATGGAGCCTTCACAAATTGATTGACTTCTATTTCAGTGGTAGAGGGAGACACATCTTTAGGAGGATTGGAGACTTTCTTCCTTGGCTTCACCATTTGTGTTCTAATGATCAACCTTCAAGCTGTTAGGCTTTGAGTGAAGGTACTGGCTCTGATACCAATTGTTGGAAATACTAAGGGTGAGGGGGGGTGAATCGGTATTCCTTTTCAATTGTTATTTTTACCAGTTAAATCATTTATATTTAGAACACAAAATGAACAATAGGAATAAATGCGCCAACCTTGGATTTAGGAGCACCAACTCCAAGGAAACCAATCCTTCCAATTCTGAGGCACCAACCTCATGGGCTCCGACCCTATGTTGTCAAGGCACCAACCTTGGATTTAGGAGCATCAACTCCAAGGACACTAATCCTTCCAATTCTGAGGCACCAACCTTATCTTGTCAAGGTATGTTTGATAATAATTCTCTGCTACCAAAATCTTCTTCATTGAATTCTGTCAATCTACAACTTCAATATAGTCTCCATGTTACATCATAAATGAAAACCTGTCTTCATTTGAAGGAGCCTTCACAACTCTTCATATTGCCCACATAGAGTCTGCAAAGTTACTTCATGATGATTTCAAATAGCCATCATGATCTCCAATAATGTTTCCAAGATCTGTTGATGCTTTTCAACAAGATATCTTTGATAAGTTGCGCTAAGCCTCAATGTCTGCACAAAAAAAAAACAATTCTCTGTTTTTCAACCCTCTATTCTTACTGTTGCGATAACTGTTTTGAGAGTGACTGCTTCTTATTGTTGCAATATTTTACATCCAAGAAACAAACTCACAAACACTTCAATGCTGGTGCTGTTTACTTCTCCCTTCAAACGATGATAGATGAAACTTTATTTCCTTTCACAGAATTGTTCTTCAAATTGCGTTCTATACTTCTTCCATAGATTAATTTATCACAGGTCTGAGCCTTTCAAAGATTAACCCAATCAATAGAATTTCTTCGTCCTTCGGCTTCCTCCTGTCTTGCTGGACCTTCGGCTTCGTTTTGTCCTGCTGGACATTCGGCTTCCTTCTATCCTGCTGGACCTTCGACTTCCTTCTGTCCTGCTGGACCTTCGACTTCCTTCTGTCCTGCTAGACCTTTGACTTATTTCTGTCTTGTTGGACCTTCGGCTTCCTTCTGTCGTGTTGGACCTTTGGCTTCCTTTTGTCCTGCTAGACTTTCGGCTTCCTTCTATCTTGTTGGACCTACGGCTTCTCGACCTTTCGACTTCTTCTTTTGTTTGCTTGACCTTTGGCTTCCTTTGTTCCTTCAATTTCTCGAGTTGTGAAATGTTACTTCTTCTCTCTGTTAGATGCCTGAGATCAATTCTTAGAACTGAAGCATTTTAACTCATTTTTATATGAGTTTCACTAATGACCAAAGGACACGTCTATTTGGAGGGAGGCCGGCTTGTATATTAAAAATATATATCAGAGAGTCTTTTATCCATAGACTTGATTATTCACGGAACCCATATAAGAGCTGCTATACCCACATGGAGGTCTTGCATTAATCGCAATTGCAACATTCATGAAAATCAGAGTTTTTACAAGTGTGCACATGCTCTGCCTTTTGATGGAGCGGATGCGATATTCAATGAACTGGTTTTATTGAATCCATTCGGGTCCATAACTCTATCGCAATTGGAGGTTTGCACATAACATAGCCGAGTCCCCTACTTCCGATGGAGTGGATGCGATATGATATTAAACAATTGTTAATAAATCCATTGGGTCCACAACCTTATCGCAATCAATGGTTTGACATCCCTTTGAAACTTGTGATTACTGTGTATGCGATGTTTTATTAAGTCATGCTATAATGGTGCAGCGAGTCCACAGTGCTATCCCAGTCGGCGGTTCGGGGGTTTATTGCAATCGCAGTTTTTAATGTGGCATCCCTTTATAACTTGCGATACATAACTTCCGACGCGGTGGACGCGATATAACATAACGGTGTATTCTAATAGAGCGGGCAGGTCCGCATATATATCGCATTCGACGATTTGAACAGAATATCCCTTTATGGCTTGCAATTATGTGACGAATGCGATATTGTATGGGGCTGTTACCATAACCTATTTCGGGTCCGTAGTACATATTGCATCGGGGGTTTTGGGTAGTGGCATAAAATAGGCCGCTGGTAAAGTCACCCATATAAAGCCGCTGATGTGTTTTATTACACGTGTTGAGGATTTTAGTGGGTTTCCATGATTTAATACTCCCTTCACTTATTTCTTCAATATTACTGTTAACTCCTCCGTTAACACTGTTTATGCACCTCCGCCGATGTGTTCATCTTTGCTTCTCATGGCTTCCAATGACCTCTTCCTCTTATGCTTTGGCTTCATGATGGCTTCCGATAAACTGCTTCCGATGAACTCTTCTGATAGCTCTTCTTTGACTGCTCCTGTTCTTGACTTTCAATGGCTTCCAATGTCTTTCCAATGGCTTCCCTGTTGGCTTTGCTCCTTGGCTTCTTGCTCCTGTTTCTTCACAGATCTGCTTTGCTTCTCCTTGGCTTCATATCATCATTTAGTATCCTAGAATATTTCCTTATTGACATCAATGACAATCTAGATCAACAATCTCCAACTCTGATCTCCTTCGATCTCCGACTCCGATCTTTGATCTCTGACTCCGTTCTCCGCTCTCCAATCTTTGACTCTGATCTCTGATCTATGACTTTGATCCCTGATCTGCGACTCGACCTCTGATCTCCAATTTCCAATCCACGACTCAATCACTGATCTCCAATTTTCGATTTTCTTTGACTTCCGATATGCAGACTTGACTTGATTTAAGTTAACGATTTAATTATTAAATCACATCTGCCACTTTATCGGAACTTTGGCATGTGCACAACCTAAAAATCCCCGATATCCATGTGGTCCCGATGTACGGGAATAAAGTGATGATGTGGCATGTGGGACCTCTCGACATCCATTATAATATGGTTTCACATTGTTTAAATGTATTCGTTTGATTAAAAGCTATGGCCCCTCCTATCTTGCTATTATAATATGGTTTCTGTAACAATGAAACTATGTTATATTTGGTCGATTATTAACAAAGACCCCTTCCAACAACTATTTAATATATTTTCAATGTGCCACCTCATGCACAAGTCGACCTCTCCTCTAATGAACGTGTCTTTTCGTTTATTGGCAAAACTCATATAAACACAAGTCAAATACTTCATTTCAAGTATCTATCTCGGTCATCCATCACAGAGAGAAATACATAGTTCACAATTCATGAACTTAGAAGCGTCGAGGAGTAAAAAAAACATTATTTTGGTCTTGTGTTAAGGTGTCAGATTTATTGCATAGAAACACATGCATACTAGGCAAGATTAAGCTATAGGTAGTAGAACTCGGACAGATCTGAAGTATACACTTGTTGTAAATATTTGATTGAAGATTACAACTCAGTGCTATGATTTGTGAAGGAAAAATGAATAATTAAGCCTCGGTGCTCAGCCTCAGTGGTATAAACTCAGACCAATCCTCACCTACAACTCGGTGAGTGGGCAGTTGCATTGTTTTGGCTTGGACCTTGCTTATACACATAAGACTTAAGGTTGGACAGTGATCAAGTCTCTTGAAGGCACAATTTTAGAGCTCACCTTGTCCGTATTGCTACATAGTGTTGTAATATGCTTGAATAACAATCTTATTTTGGAGAGGTACACTTACAGTCACACTTGTACAAACCTGTGTTTGTTGGGAGCTCGGACTATACTACAGTGAATAGAGAGCTCAGAGTTGTGTAGACCTCGGACCAATAAATAGTTTGAGAGACTCAGATTAACAGTGTCAATTGTGGAGGGCTCGGATAGACATCCTTTGGAGTTAACTCAAGACAATCATCTTGAAAGAAGGCTTGGACATGTTGCTTTGAAGAAAATCAGATTACAGTAGTAGCATTTAGAAATATCTTGTTGTTGAAGCATTGTGAAGACTTCCTTGGAGAGTTCTTGAAGAATCCCTTGAAGAGGCTTAGAGCAGGTGTAGAACTTGGGTTGCCTATTGAAGACATCTTGAAGGTCTTGGAGATATTATTGGAGACTATGATGCGTTGAAGCAATCATGAGGTGACTTTGGATATATTTATTTGGGTGACATGAAGAGCAGTGGTGAAACCTTCTAAGAAGACAAGGTTTTCATTGATGAAGTGATTTGGAGAAGACATTGCTAAAGAGATTGACAAAGCTCATTGAAGAATATATTGGGAGTTGTGAAGAATCATCAAACTTATCCTGACGAATTGAAGCTGAGGGTTGGAGCCCAAGAGGTTGGAGTCTCATAGAGACAAGGTTGGTGCCTTGAAAGATAGGGTTTGAGCCCTAGAGGGTAGAATTCCTCAAGGGACCGGGTTGGAGCCTGTATTAGAGATAGGATTGGAGCCCTAGAGGTTGATGCCTCAAAGTTGACAAAGTTGGAGCCTTGGAAAGTCCAAGTCGGTTCTTGTCATAATATAGGTTGGAGCCTGGGAGATTGAAGATTGGTGTCTTCATCTAGGGTTGGAGCCCTACACTATTATTGTACTCAATATATCTGATTAATACAATTATTTATTTTTATCATTTATCATTTTTTATGTTCTAATTATAAGTGATCTAATTGGTAAAAATAACAATTGAAAAGAAATATTGATTCACCCCCCCTTCAGTATTTCCAACACTATCTTCTAATGGGGAGGACGAGTCTCCTTATATAGGCTTTCATGGAGGACAAATTGAGCCTTTCTAGGCCAACTTGTAGCTGGTTGGCTGACCCATCACTTGGAGGCTTCTAGACATTAAAATTTACAATAAAATTTTCCTTTTTTGATATATGAGCCCTCCAAAGGCTAGTACGTCATGACCTTGACCCTTTAACTTGTCAACAAGACCCATAGAGCACTCAATGGATGCTTTGACCTAGGACTACAACAAGATGGGTAGGAAACCCACTTAAAATAATATTTTTTTTTTTTTTATTTTTTTTTTTACAAATAGTTTATTTTCTTTTTCCTTTTTGACAAGTACATCAATAATTACATTTTCTTTTGAGAAGTCCATCATCAAGTCATGAACCAATGCAATAAATGAAGAGAGAACCTAGTTACTTTTTCAACACTACATAATGTCTTGCATGCAGGAGGAGAAGTCTTTATTAGGTGGTTGTTTGAGAAAAGCAACTGATATGATCTCCTTCATAAATTTTAATTTAGGAAAATGCACATCAATTAATTATTATTAATGTTGACTTTGGATAATGTTTTTCTAATGATAAATAATTAATTATTTAAGTGACTCAGATCTAATATCCATTGTTGATCAAAGAAAGCTAGGATTTAATCCTAGCTCTCAATCACTTTGGAGATTACGGATTCAGCTTATGGAGAAATTATAAAGAGAACCTATGGAGAGGACACATTACATTGTTATTGTTGAGAGAGCGATTTTTTCAACGTGTGAGAGACTCTAGGACCGAAGAGAAGGGAAAACTATTGCAACAAGGGAATTTCAGGAGGAACTTTGAGGAAGGACGAGTTTAGGAGAGGTTGAGGTTGATTCACTGAAGAGGAGGGCTGAGTTTTGGAGGGAGGTCAGATTATCTAGGGGGGCGATTTTTCTCTAATATGTAGGGGTTGTACAAAGGAAGAAATAGGGGTGGAGTTAGTTGGTAAATGAGGTTGATATTCTATGCTGAAATCTTCATGAGGGTTGAATTCCTTAAGTTTGATTTTCCAGAGGGGTCAATTTCTAGGTTCCAATAGTTGTAATTTTGTTGTGTATTCTCTATGGGTATATGTCTTAATTTTCCTAAATAATATAAAGTAAAGGAAAATTATTTTGGGCATAATTTTTTTCGAATATTTTTCTCTATTTTATTTTTTTTTCATTTTAATTTATGAAGTTAAAATACCAAGGATTTTATTTTCCAAAAAAGTTCAGATTTTATTGAGTAAAATTCTGGGTATAAAAGAAATTTTGAGGTATAAATAAGTTTGATATGATATTAGAGATTTAACACCTTTAACACATTTGAATTTTGTCAATCTTGGTATGTCGGGGACTTTATCTACAAACAAAAACATAATCCAAAATTTTGAAAATAACAAAGAAGCCAATACTCGTCATTTTCTTAAAAAAAGAATAGATTCCCAAGGATATGGACAAGCCTTCTTGCTCAAACAACCAAACAAGGGGTATAACAGAAAGAAGACAATATAAAGCATGGTGGTGTTCAAGTTATCATCCAATAACATAACTAACTTAGAGCAGTAAGCTCCATTTTAGTGCTTTGTTGCACTACACCACCCCATTATTCACTTGCGATCTTTTCCAATTGATCTTCATAGACGTAAAACTTTATAATAAAATTTTATCTCACACATACATACATATTTAAAGCAATTTATTTCTTTTTTGGCATGTCTTTCTCATTCTTCCAATTGTTTGTGTCAAACAAGTCATGTGTGAAAGCCCAACCTTATTTGTGGGAAGGGGGGAGGGTTGGGTGTTTACTTCTTTACAATAAACTTTTCCCAAAGGGGTTGGATTAAATGGTGGAAGGTGAAGAGTTTTTCGATGTTGGGCAACATGAGGGCCTAGCTTGAAGCCAATATGACACGTTGAGGTAGTGGTTGAACATGCGGTTGCTACCTAAAGAGAATATTAAATGCTCTAGTGACCCATGCAAACATAAGTGGATCAAAGCTCACCTCCATGTCTTTCACTTTTATTCTAGCCCTTGGGATATCAATTAATTGGCAATAGAGTGCGCTATTAAGGCACTCCTTGTGACATTGATGGTTCAAACCTCGAATATCCCTATGTTCCACATGGGGAGAAAGTTGGGTACACTTGGAGGTTATAGTAGTAGTGGATGGAATCAAACTTGCGTCATGCAAGTATGCGCTTTCCCTCGTAGTCAATTCTGACGAATACAATGTTTTTTTAGAAGTTTGCTACATGATGTTGTTTCCTGTTGTGGTCACCAACAACCCCCCTCTTTGTTTGATATTAGCAATAACACCAAGCAAAGGGGGACCCTTAACAAAAAATCCAAAAATATTTTTATCAAAATTTTTGTATTTCAACTCCCTAAAGCTAGATCGCATTTCGAAGAGAGAGTGAAGCGTTTCCTATGCGCATAAATAAGCCGAGAAGAAGCGACGCGAAATTCATCGCATCGCATATATTGAAAGCGCCCTTAAATGAAAAACTTAAGGAATCGCCGACGGCCGATATGCGACGTCGCATATCACAACGTCGCATAAACAGCACACAGTAAATGAAAAACGCGATCTGCGATCTTACAATCTGCGATCTGCGATCTTGCGATCTGTGATCTGCGATGAATGAAACTATCAATTCCTGCGATGACACTTCTTGACATCGCAATCCTCGATACTGCAATGCGAATCGCAGGAACCACTCATCGCAAGATTTCCTCGACATAGTCTGTAAACCCAAAATTGAGCGCGCACCTTAAGGGAAATTAATGATTGTACGCCAAAATATCCAAGAATGATTGTGTCGCGTTTTTCGAAGATTCAAGTCATTATGAATGTCATGATTATGCATTCATTAGAACTTAAAGCTTTCATGTCAATCTTTTCGTCATTTCTCTTTTCCCTTGCGTAAACTGTAAGGCAACAACTAATATAAATCAATATGCAGGAAACATCTAAGGAAAAGGGGAAAGCGCCAATACTAGGAGAACAAAGAGGAGATGCCTTCGCAAATGGATGCCGCATGCAGCAGGACCGCGAATTCCAGAGTATCACTCAACAGACACTGATGAAAATAGACTATCCAAGACTCAGAGTCAAAGGCGCAGAAAAGCAGCATGTTTACGAAAGATCCTGAAGCTCAGACTGGGTAAAGCAAAAAGAAAAACGCCAAAGAGGGAGGACGCTCCAGAAAAGCCTGGAACAAAGAACGGAAGCAATTTTCAATACAGAAGATTGTTCAGGCAACGAAATCCCTAACTCATTGAGTCATTCGCACGGCCGGAAACCGAAATAGCAACAGCACAATCAGTTTGAAAGAAATCTGGGTTATACTAAGTATACACACAACAAATACACCTAGCCAGAGGAAGATTTTCGAAAATATCTTCTAGTTTGCCAGAAAGAGGTGCCAGCTTTTGTTATTTCTACTTTTATCGCTCGAACGAAAGGAAAAGACAACCAACCGACTCTTTCCAGGCGAACGTTGCATCGCTTACAGCACTAAGGAGCAGATACAGAAACGGTTAGAAATTAGATTCAATTTTTAGAGATAAATTTGTTTTAGTAAAAGGGCGGTCATTTGAAGCTATTTCCTAAATTTGTGTAATTAAGATTAATTAGTTAGTAGTATTTAACCCTTCTCATGGCATTTGCAGAAGGGTCCGGAAATTTGTCAAAAAACTTGTCCTCAGAACATGCACTTTTGCACCCTCGGAGGGGGTTTTTGATGAATGGATGGATCGAGATTTATTTATGTTTGCATTTTAATGTCTGCTACTGATGTTGCACTTCTGTACTCTTAGTAGATATTAGAACAAGTAGAGATAAATCGTTATTGCTTGAAGTTTGTGAGTGAAATCAGTCATAAATGGTACTTTTATCTCTTGACCAATTTCTACTTATATTCTTAGAGTGATATGCAACTGAGTTGTTTATATGTTAATGTATGAATGTGTGGGTTACTATTTGGCACTTTTGTACGGTGGAGTCATTTATTTGTGCTTGACATATGAATAACGTATTATGCGATATATTGTTCACAACTGTTTTGCCTAACTTTTTATGCAGAATGGTTTATCTTAATTGATTTCTATTCTTATGATAGCTGAATGATCTTTATTACCAGTTATTGTTCGAAATCTTTTTAGATCGCATAATAGAGGAAATCTACCCCAGGTTAGCGTAGATTAGATTTGTTGTTTTTTTTGTTAGATTACAGTAGCATAGAGTCAGTTTAGAAGTTAGAATTAAATTAGCTTAAATTACTTCTAGATCAGCATCATCAAACTCTACACACACACACACACACCCCCTTACATTGGGAAACTGGTCCCATTATCCCCAGTCGGACCCGCTATACCAAACGGATAAGGAGCTGCCAACCAAGTTCCGGACCGGGTGGGTATCCCCTTTGTTGTTGACCCGATTTTCGGGCCCTCAACATATTTGGCGCTAGAAGGAGGGCACGAACTATGAATGGCACCTAAATCAAAATCTAAATACTATTTTGAGAGTAAATCACCCTCATCAACTCCCCCGACTTCTCCAGTACAGTTAAACCCGGAGTTAGAAGTCGCTCGAGTATCCACCGCTACTACCTACCCTAATATATCAGACCAACTTATCATTGAACCCCCTGAAATTCAAACTTTGATTTGTAAACTCCAGGGATTATCTATTTTTACTCAGAGGTCTGATAAATCTCACAGCAACGTGACTTCGCAGTACAATCCTGCTCATCCCCTGACCAGATTGAAGAGTGAAAAATTTGGCATCCAACCAAGTGAACTCCCTCTCCCTACTAGGAAAAGAGCAAGGAAAACACCACCAGAGTCTGACAGTGAGACTCTTTCATCTACTTCGTCCATTTCAACCCCCTCACCGCGAAGTCAACCACCCACGTCTTCATCCCAAATCACTCATCCATCTTCCACAACCCTTCCTCTTCAATCATCAAAGATCATAATATCTTCATCTTCTCAGCATCAGGGACCATCCTCTGCACTTTCATTAACTAGCAGCTCAACGATGGCCCAGTCTCCATGGAACAATCCTGGGGCGGTTTTAATGCCTCCACCCCTGAGCCCAATACCGACCCATCCTGAGAAATGGCTACCTAAATTTAATCCAGAAACAGGCATGCTAGCTGAAGAGCATATCAATAATTTCATGCTTTCTGTTAATCTCAATGGAGTTACCAATGAGGATGCTGTGGTCCGGCTTTTTCCCTATACAATGCAAGGAACAATCGGGTCATGGTACTTTTTGTTACCTTCCGGGTCTATCACAAGTTGGGACATTTTTCAAAGTCAATTCCTTACCAAGTTCGGTGATGATAGATCAACAGCGACATTGATCAATGACCTATCCAATCTTAAAGCTGAGGCTAGAGAACCCATTAAAGATTTCAATTTACGGTTCAATAATATCCTCAACAAAATTCCCGCTGCTTCTCAACCCAGCGAGGAAGTAAGATGTGAATGGTATATCACGGCCTTACCATCAAACTTGGCTATCTTCGTAGATAGGGCAAACAAGACGACCTTAGTTGAAAACTTGACAGAGGCGTTAGCAGTAGAAAAGCGCGTAGTAGCCCTAGAAAAGAGATCTGCAATAGAGGAATGCAAATCTAAGAAAATCTCTTTCAAAGAAGACACCAAGAAGAAACAAACGAAAGATCCTTTCGATATGGAAGGATTACAAAAAGTGTTAAAGGCCATGTCCAATGAGATGATTGACATAAGAAAACAAGTAGCAGAAACTTCTTCAAAAAAGCCCTATAGAGCTTTTAAAAGAAATCCTCCCATGGAGGTGAAACCACCCAATGCTGTCTCAAACGTTGAATCTGAAGAAGAAGAAGAAGAAGAGAATACCACTGAAGGGCAGACCGATGATGAAGAAGTTGTGGAACTACAAGGAATGTGGGATTTCATCCTCCCACAAGAAGAAGATCAAGAAGCATTTCCGGTTAGCACACGAAGCAAAAATCAACTTGATCCTCCCCAAACTACCCCTAAACAGAAGGGCGCAAGCCCTGCAACAAAAGATAAGGTCGCAACAAAGAAAACAACCGCTAGAGCGACCCAATTTAGCCCAATCCAATTAGATCAAGCACCTCCATCAAGAACACTGATAGTGTCGGATGAAATGGAGTATAACATTATCGATGACAAGAAAAAGACTAGGGCTAATATCACTCTTTACGAGTTGAGCAAATTGAAACATCAACAGAAAATAATGATGAAAGAATTACATGCCGTGCCTACTACATCTTTACCTACAGCTGTAGCTTCCCACAACATGGGAAGACCTCCAACCAACATGATCAATAAGATTGATCTAAATGACATTGCCTTGATTGGAGGAAGATCAAGATCTCATACTCCTCCTTTTCTTCTCACTTATGAAATTTTCAATGAAAACGTGCACAATTGCTTGGTTGATTCTGGTGCTTCAACGAATATTTTACCCTGATCAATATGTGCCAAATTGAATGTTCAACCACAAAAATCCGCAGTGCGCATAGTTCAACTTGATCGATCTCAAGTCGAAGTGATTGGTGAACTTAATCAGGTGACCATAAGATTGTCGTCTAACCCGAAAGTATGCCAGGTTATCGACATTCTAGTAGCTGATATTCCTGAATTCTATGGTTTAATTCTTAGCAGGGATTGGTCCGAAAAACTCCACGGATATTTCTCAATCGACTGGTCGCACATGTGGTTACCCTACAACGGTAAACCGAATCAAATAAAGGTTGAACGAGAGTTGCACCAAAAGTACATAGTGACGAAATTGGAAGGAGAAAATGAAGCAATAGCATACAACAACAGTATCATAGGCAATTACTCGGTAGATTCTTTCCTCGGCAATTTCAATGCTTATATTTCACCTACCTTAGAAAATTCAGTTTTGTCCCAAGTTGAAATTTTTTCTCAAACTGATAATTCAAAATGTGTTAATTTTTTAGATAACCCTGTAAATACATCTTTGTTTTGGAAATTATATTTTGATGGCTCTAAATCTAACGAGGGAGCAGGAGCAGAATGCGTTCTGATTAGCCCAGATGGAAATAAGACCATGCTTACGTGCAAACTTGAGTTCGATTGCACAAACAATACAGCAGAATACGAGGCCTTGGTGCAAGGCCTATACAAAGCAATCAGACTGAACGTTAAGTATCTTCAAGTTTTTGGAGATTCTGAGATTGTCGTCAAACAGGTACGTAACACCATACATTGTCTGTCAAGCCATTTGAAGCACTATCAATCTTTAGTACAAGATCTGACTGCACATTTCATAGCATTCAATATTTCTTCAGTCCCAAGACTCCAAAATGCGAGCACAGACCTGTTAGCTAACGTAGCCTCTAGACTTATTCCCTCCGAAGATTTTAGTCCAGATAGATTCTCAATAGAATTAATCTTTAGACCATCCATCCCTGAAAACATCACCAACTGGAGAGTATTCAACGACGATCCTGACATTGTAAATTTCCTCACTTCTGAAGGATCCTACTCAAATCAAATAATTGACGAAGACCATCATGATCACCAAATACAGCAAAATAGCACTGATAATGCTATACTTAAATCGGTGGTTAAGTTAGAAGATTTATATGATTTAAAAAGTTGGTTTAAAAGGTCTGCCAACTCTAAACTCTACAGTTCAACTCTGAACTATGAATTAGTGAACCTAGGAACCGATGAGAAGCCACAAAACGTTAATCTAGGCCACGGCCTAGCCCTTGAAGAAAAATCAGCATATATCTGTCTTCTGAGACAATACAAAAACGTTTTTGCCTGGAATTACGATGAGCTGAAGACATACAACACTTCTATCATTCAACACACTATCCCTATGATTGACAATGAAAAACCTGTCCAGCAGAAGCTCAGAAAAATCCACCCCAACTTAGAAAATCAGATAAAGACTGAGCTAAATAAGTTGTTGAGAGCCAGAATAATTTTCCCCGTCAGACATTCCAAATGGGTATCCAATATGGTGCCCGTTCGAAAGAAAAACGGAGATATCAGGATCTGTATCGACTTCCGGAATCTCAACAAAGCCTGTTAGAAAGACAATTTTCCCCTCCCACCTATGGAGAAAATATTACAGGCAGTAGCAGGCTCAGAATTAATGTCTTTTCTGGATGGATTTTCAGGATACAATCAAGTGTTGGTACATCCCGATGATCAGTTAAAAACCACATTCCGAACTAAATGGGGCACATACGCATATCGGAAGATGCCATTTGGTCTGATCAATGCCGACGCTACCTTTCAGAGAGCCATGGACATCGTGTTTAAAGGTTTAGTCAATAAATCGGTAGTGATTTACCTGGATGATATAACAGTGTACTCCAAGAAGCGAAGCGACCATCTCAAAGACTTGAAACAAATCTTTCAAAGATGTTTAAGGTATGGGATTTCACTTAACCCAAAGAAATCTTTTTTCGCATTAAGTGAAGGGAAATTGCTAGGATTCATAGTGTCAAAGTCTGGTATTCACATTGAACCTGACAGAATCAAAGAAATTTCCGAAATATCCATGCCCCATAACAAAAAGGCCATGCAATATTTCCTTGGTCAAATCAATTTTGTAAAGAGGTTTGTCCCGGATTTTTCACGTATTATTTCTCCTTTACAAAATATGATAAAAAAGAATTCAAATTTTAAATGGGGTCAAGATGAGCATGAAGCATTCAACTTGATCAAACAAGCTATCATCAACGCTCCATCTTTAGCGACCCCAAATTTTTCAGAATCTTTTATCTTATACACATTTGCCTCAGAGAAATCTTATGCCGCGATTTTAACTCAAGGAAATCAAGAGAAGGCGTAAGCTCCAATCGCATTTTTTAGCTCGAACTTACAAGGTGTTGAACTCAATTATTCAGACGTGGAGAAACATGCATATGCCGTTTTCAAAAAAATCAAATATTTCAGACCTTTCTTACTTAAAGCCCATACCAAAGTCGTAGTACCGTTTCCAGCGGTAAGAAACCTTCTGATACAAAAAGATGTGGGCGAAAAGAGAGCAAATTGGATTACCGCCTTACAAGAATACGATCTTGAGATCAAGCCAACAAACATCGTAAGAGGTCAAGGCTTCTGCAAGATGTTAGCTGGAGCATCGCAAATTCCTGAGAACTCATCTGAAGAGCTACATACATATGAGGTAAGCCTAAACGACGCAGAATCATTATATGCGGACACCATTTATTATCTTAAGAACGGGTATGCTCCATCACACCTGGACCACACCAAGAAAAGAGCTCTGAGATTGAAAGCTAAACAATACCAGCTCATAAATGATGTTCTGTTTAAAAGGAATTACGATTCTATACTTCTTAGGTGTCTTGAGAAAACTGAAGCCGAAAAGGTTTTGCAGGAACTCCACGATGGACCAACAGGTGGACACTATGCTGGAGAAGCTACTGCACATAAAATATTACGTGCAGGATATTATTGGCCCACGCTGTTCAAAGACTCATACAATTACGTAAGGAAATGCCAAATCTGCCAGACTGCTGCAGGGAAACAAAAGAAATCGTCCATGCCATTACAGCCGGTTAACATCAAGCAACCATTCAGCCAATGGGGCTTGGACATAATAGGTGAGATCGTTCCTCACTCTTCTAAGCAGCATAGGTATATCCTCATGGCAACAGATTATTTTACTAAATGGGTAGAAGCAGTTCCTCTCAAGACAGCTAATTCTGAAAACATTATTGAATTCATAGATCAATTTATCATCACTAGGTTTGGATTGCCAACGGCCTTAATGTTTGATAATGCATCATACTTTTCTGGAAATACAATGACTGAGTTTGCACTTAAAAGAGGGTTAAAACTGAAGTATTCTGCCAACTACTATCCGCAAGGTAATGGGTTGGCTGAATCAACAAACAAAAACCTAATCAGGATTATTAAAAGAACAGTCGACCAAAACCAAAAGAATTGGCACAAAGCGCTGGTAAATGCTTTATGGGTAGATAGAATTACGAAGAAAGCTTCAACCAGCACTTCTCCCTTTAATTTAGTTTATGGGAAAGAAGTGGTTCTTCCAACTCACTTAGTCATTCCCTCTTTGTCTTTAGTACAATACATCGATTAAGTATCTACTTCCTCCTTACAATTGAGACAAATGGAAATAATCAAACTAGAAGAATGACGAGAACAAGCTAAGAAAACCCATGCTCACCACCAAGCGCTAATAAAATCCTCTTTTGACTCAAGCATAATGACCAGAAAAAGCTTTCAGATGGGAGATTTAGTTTTAAAATGGGATAAGACTCATGTAGAAAATGGCAAACATACGAAATTTCAGAAGCTGTGGCTTGGTCCTTTTCAGATTGTAGAAGTCATAGGCCCATCGACGTTTGTGTTGCAGGATTTGGCAGGTAGAAAAGATTCTTTGCCTGTGAATGGACAGATTCTTAAAATCTATTTTCCATAGAAGATCATTCTTCTATTTTTGTAGGATAGTTTTAGTTTTTTTATTTGTTTTTCTCTTTCTTATAAATAAAACCAGTTGTAAATGATCATCAAAAATGATTCATGAAAGAGCACACTAATTCTCTATCAGATTTTGATTTCGCTTGTACAAGTATTAAAACTTTTCGAAAAATATGATTTTTATTATTGACAAATAGAGTTAACTTTAGCCTAAATATGATGTTAGTTTCAACCTCAAAAAACTTTGATGAAAGCAACCTTTAGTAAACAATTGTTTTATGTCAGCACAATGAAAGGTATCATCAATAATAAAATAAATATTCTCTATAAAGCTGCTGTTTTCAAACTCTATTATTGTCGTCCAGAGCTTTCTTAAGGAAAAACAATGACTTCCTCCCTGCTAAAGGAAACCGCAGCATTCAGAGAAACAATCCGAGAAAACACTATATCTCAAAGAATAAGAGGTCTCATCACGAGCCGACTTATCATGATCACAGATATTATAACTTGCTGACTTTGCCAATACTGTCTATCAAAACAGGGCAATGACTCAAGATTGTTGCAATCAAAAGACAAGGGGTCTCATCACGAGCCAGCTTGTTCAGCAAAAGTGTAAATCAAGTGAATGACTTTGTCATAATTTGGCCACCAAACCAAGACATTGTTCTTTAGAGAATAAAAAAGGAAAAAGTGTCAAAAAGGATTTTTCTCTGAAATGTTGTAAATAACCTCAAGCAGGATAAAGGATCATTGCTGGATAACAGGTAACCCTGTCGAGGCTATGGACGCTTGCGGGCAGCAGAGGCTCTACCTACGACAAATGAGCATATTTTAAAAGCCAGTACACAGAGAAGACCTTATTTTATCTTTAAAAAGACCGAGTAATGTCTGGTATGAATGCAAGAACTAAGCCTGAGGAAGCAGACAATTGGAATATGAAAAGGTTGTGACAAAGTATCATTGACAGGATAAGGAGTAATGTACTCTATCTGTCCATAACAAAATTTAGGTAGATGAAAATTTTTCTGTTTCAGAAGTGATAATTCAATAGAAAAGCAGAGATAACTGGTTCTTCACAGTGAATCGCCATTGTTGTGGTCACCAACAACCCCCCTCTTTTTTTGATATTAGCAATAACACCAAGCAAAGGGGGACCCTTAACAAAAAATCCAAAAATATTTTTATCAAAATTTTTGTATTTCAACTCCCTAAAGCTAGATCGCATTGGGAAGATAGAGTGAAGCGTTTCCTATGCGCATAAATAAGCTGAGAAGAAGCGATGCGAAATTCATCGCATCACATATATTGAAAGTGCCCTTAAATGAAAAACTTAAGGAATCGCCGATGGCCGATATGCAACGTCGCATATCGCAACATCGCATAAACAGCACACAGTAAATGAAAAACGCGATCTGCGATCTTACAATCTGCGATCTGCGATCTGCGATCTTGCGATCTGCGATCTGCGATGAATGAAACTATCAATTCCTGCGATGACACTTCTTGACATCGCAATCCTCGATACTGCGATGCGAATCGCAGGAACCACTCATCGCAAGATTTCCTCGACATAGTCTGTAAACCCAAAATTGAGCGCGCACCTTAAGGGAAATTAATGATTGTACGCCAAAATATCCAAGAATGATTGTGTTGCGTTTTTCGAAGAGTCAAGTCATTATGAGTGTCATGATTATGCATTCATTAGAACTTAAAGCTTTCATGTCAATCTTTTCGTCATTTCTCTTTTCCCTTGCGTAAACTGTAAGGCAGCAACTAATATAAATCAATATGCAGGAAACATCTAAGGAAAAGGGGAAAGCGCCAATACTAGGAGAACAGAGAGGAGATGCCTTCGCAAATGGATGCCGCATACAGCAGGACCGCGGATTCTAGAGTATCACTCAACAGACACTGATGAAAATAGACTATCCAAGACTCATAGTCAAAGGCGCACAAAAGCAGCATGTTTACAAAAGATCCTGAAGCTCAGACTGGGTAAAGCAAAAAGAAAAACGCCAAAGAGGGAGGACGCTCCAGAAAAGCCTGGAACAAAGAACAGAAGCAATTTTCAATACAGAAGATTGTTCAGGCAACGAAATCCCTAACTCATTGAGTCATCCGCACGGCCGGAAACCGAAATAGCAACAGCACAATCAGTTTGAAAGAAATCTGGGTTATACTAAGTATACACACGGCGAATACACCCAGCGAAAGGAAGATTTTCGAAAATATCTTCTAGTTTGCCAGAAAGAGGTGCCAGCTTTTGTTATTTCTACTTTTATCGCTCGAACGAAAGGAAAAGACAACCAACCGACTCTTTCCAGGCGAACGTTGCATCGCTTACAACACTAAGGAGAAGATACAGAAATGGTTAGAAATTAGATTCAATTTTTAGAAATGAATTTGTTTTAGTAAAAGGGCGGTCATTTGAAGCCGTTTCCTAAATTTGTGTAATTAAGATTAATTAGTTAGTAGTATTTAACCCTTCTCATGGCATTTGGAGAAGGGTCCGGAAATTTGTCAAAAAACTTGTCCTCAGAACATGCACTTTTGCACCCTTGGAGGGGGTTTTTGATGAATGGATGGATCGAGATTTATTTATGTTTGCATTTTAATGTCTTCTACTGATGTTGCACTTCTGTACTCTTAGTAGATATTAGAACAAGTAGAGATAAATCATTATTGCTTGAAGTTTGTGAGTGAAATCAGTCATAAATGGTACTTTTATCTCTTGACCAATTTCTGCTTATATTCTTAGAGTGATATGCAGCTGAGTTGTTTATATGTTAATGTATGAATGTGTGGGTTACTATTTGGCACTTTTGTACGGTGGAGTCATTTATTTGTGCTTGACATATGAATAACTTATTATGCGATATGCTGTTCACAACTGTTTTGCCTAACTTTTTATGCAGAATGGTTTATCTTAATTGATTTCTATTCTTATGATAGCTGAATGATCTTTATTACCAGTTATTGTTCGAAATCTTTTTAGATCGCATAATAGATGAAATCTACCCCGGGTTAGCGTAGATTAGATGTGTTGTTTTTTTTGTTAGATTACAGTAGCATAGAGTCAGTTTAGAAGTTAGAATTAAATTAGCTTAAATTACTTCTAGATCAGCATCATCAAACTCTACACACACACACACACCCCCTTACATTGGGAAACTGGTCCCATTATCCCCAGTCGGACCCGCTATACCAAACGGATAAGGAGCTGCCAACCAAGTTCCGGACCGGGTGGGTATCCCCCTTGTTGTTGACCCGATTTCCGGGCCCTCAACATTTCCCTAGGGATTGTTCCTGGCTACGAAGGAACCAATGTTCGGGGCATCTAAAGATTGATAAAAAATAACTTTTAAAATCATTGGCCAAAAGAAAAGACCATGAGAGCTTACAACAAATATTCTAATTCAAAACCCTAGTCTTCAAAACCAAAATGGCTAGAAATATCGAGGGTTGCAGGATCTTTGGACTAATGGAATGGTTTGAAGAAAAGAAAAGAAGAAAGATTTTAAATCCAGGCAATTAAGAGTTCGAGTTCAACTTTTGCAAAAAGAAAGATGCATGATTGGGAAAATGTGTATCAGTTCCTGGACATGGAGCGCTTCATTAAGTGTTTCAAATTTAATCAACATGAGTACCAATAAGTAAATTCATGAAGAATTAAATTGAAACAACCAATTGCATCTTACACTGTTCCAAGAGAGGAAAAACAAAAATGAAATGGCACATACAAGAGAAAAACAATGTTTGCAATTACACCCAAAGATGGAATCAAAACTGCTTTCTATTTCTATGTTCTTGAGCGCTTTCTCCATTACATGGTCTCAGGATTTTTCAGATTCTGAACCCCTTTCCAATGTTTCTCCCAGACTTTTATCTCTTTCCGTAAACTAACTTTTCATGTTAGTTACAAACTGATTCCTGAAGTAGTTTTTTAAAAATGTATTTTTTTGAAGGTTTTTGAAATAATTAAATTATATATATATATATATATATATATATATATAATTCCTTAAAAAAAAAAAAAAAAAACTTCACCCCTTCCAAAATCTCATAATATAAACATATACATTGTGATTTTAAATAAAATACAACATTAAATGTGTGGGGCCAACTCTCATCACCCACATGTAAACCACTCATGGTTTTGAAAAGTAAGAGACAACTCTTGGGGGTTATTTTAATATTTTCTGGAATAGATAAGGGTGCCCCCAGGGTCAATGGTGTCCATTGATTTTAAAGATCTCATGTTTCAATAAACAACTTTGCGGGCCCACCCATCTCATTCAACTTTGTCAAGTCAAGGGTTGTCGCATGTCATTGGATTAAACAAGCATTGATTTAAACAGTTGATTGTTTCATCAACTTGTAGGGGCGTTTTGCACCCATCCCGTTAGCTTAGAGTTGCTTTGAATTTGAATTTTAGGATGATGATTATCACACAAATTCCTTGAGGCCTCCCATCACTCCATGTGTCTTCAATCGTTTATAAGCCTCTAGCATGTCTCTTCTTCTGTTATACTTAAAGCCATATGCTATTGAACATACATCACCTAGTACAAAATGGGACACTTTTGTTGAGGGAAGTGTAACTAGGTTTGGTCTTCGTAAATGTACTTTTGATATTTGTATTTATTCAAGAAAAGAAATATTATTTTTATAATATATGTCAATGAGTTTCTTGCTCATTGAAATAGGTGTAGCACTATTTAAAGTGCTATAGGTGAGTCAAATAGTCAAAAGAATAAGTTGAAGACCTTAAGGGCATGTTATACCTTGTATGTATATGTATTATTGTCAACAGAATACCTCCAAGCAAACTCACAAGCATCCTCCAAGCTACGACACCCTAGAAAGAAGAAATCTGAAGCATAAGAGCAACCGTCAAAGTTGACCTACAAACAAGATGATTAGTCGGCCTTCTAGTGGGCCTAAATGGAGGGACAATCCTTTATTTATAGAGGTTGCCCACTCCAATACAACACATTCATTCAGCTCTGAAATCCGAAAAGAAAAGGAGGAAAAAGAGGAATGAAGGAAGCTAAAGAAAAGGGTCTACTAGGGCAGCGAAGTAAGGAGGAAGAACAACAAAATTTGAAGGACTGTTTCTAGGGAAAATCGCAGTCACACGTTTGAGAAAAGGAGGGCTTTTTGTGGACATATCAGAAACAATATAACATCACCATACTTCTCATTGTGTGGGCTTGAAAATTAGGTCAATAATGCCTTTCATTAAATTGAAGAAGAGACTCTCACATATGAAGGAGAAAGGAACAAAGAACACCATGAAACATCCCACACGTGTGAGAATTTAGGGCTGTAGTACTGCCACATCAAGTCTGCCATCTTACATGAAGAAGAAGCTCAATTGTTGAAGAGAAGAAAGGAATTATCCTATTTGAGAGGGTTCAATTAGGATCAAAGAGAAACATCTCTTCTAGAGCTAGCATAAGAGAACTTATCATCAAGGAGTAGGAGAACGAAGTGTCAAAAGAAGGAGGATGTTGTGCCGGAAGAAGGAAGTGCCGGGGAGAAAAGTGCAGAAAGGAGAAAGGGCTTGACTTGTGCTTGGAGGATCTCTTTGGTAAGGGTCTAGGGTTTGGCATTGATCAATATAAGCTTGAATAAGAGAAATTTACTAAAGGGTTTTCCTCTCAAGAGAGGAGAGGTTTTGGACCTAGCAGAGAGCGAACATCTTGTGTTCTTGTTTTTATGTTTTGGTAGTAGTTTGATGGAGTACACACATATGCACTAATAATAAGAAGAGGGAGAATAATCTAATAAGGAAAAGTAAAAATACTCCACAAATTGTTATCAAGTAACGAAGAATCACACTACATTAGTTTTCCCTAGATTCTACAACATGGTATCAGAGCTAAGGTGACACATCAAGGAAAGGGAAACTCAAGAAAACTCATCAAGGAGAAGCATCTACAAAGTTGAAGCATCAAGCCTAGAAGTATCAATCACTTCAAGGACAAGAAGGGTCTACAATCCATCATTCATAAAGCAGGTCTACAAAGCTAGAAGAAGAGCAGATTGAAGCAGGGCCTACATCAAGCTACAAGTCTTTAAGAAAATCTCATCATCAAGTAAGTCCACTTGGAGAAGGAAACTTAAAGAACATCAAGATCCTAGGAAGGCAAGCCATCAAGTATTCAAGGAGGAAGAAAATCCATCACATATCAAAATCTATCAAGTAATTACATGTCCCCTTCTGAATATACGTCAATGTATTTTTTCAAGGAAAGTAATAAATTGATAGGTACCAATAACTTTCTTGCATGGAAGAAGAGGACTAATCTACTTCTCAAGGAGAATGAACTCCTAGAACATGTCAAAGGTAATATCAATATCCCTGCTATGGAACAAACTCAAGACTTAGCCAAGTACAATAAGAATGAGAAAAGAGCTCAAAGGATTATGATAGAATCAATCAAAGACTCTCTCATTCCTTATGTCTCCAAGTTTGGGACATCAAAAGAAATTTATGATAAGCTATTAGAGCTATTCTCGGTATCCACAACCAGAGAAGTGATATCTTTGAGGAATTAATTGTACAAGATGAAGATAACAAAGGAAGGAATAGCCCCCGGATGCGGGTGCCACCATGCAAGACCTGGTAAGGCCACTTGCCACGGTCGACAGGACATGCGACGGACGGAGGGCATTAAGGCTCCTCGCCGCCACCTCCCATCGACCAGCAACGCAGCACTCGAGCCTTAATGAAGGTGCAGGTACCACAGAGGAGGAGGATGGCCGCATTCAATGCGGGGACATTCCAGAAGAATGAAGAGGTTGTTAAATTTGTCGATTGGGATGCAGATGAAGCCCACTGCGATGGTGTTCCTGCTCTGCAACCTGAGATTTCTGGAGTCATTGTGGAATTGGGGGAGGCTGGCCGACTGCTGGTCCTCCCTGGTTCATGCCTACAGTCATTTTTTTGTCACAGTGAGCCGAATTGGGTGGAAGCTTCGTCTGAGGAAGCGGAATTTGGAAGAATGGTCCGTGAACGAATGCCATGTCGCCGGGGTAGAGGCTCAGGGAGAGCCAGATCCGCTCGAGGGCCTGCAGCCGACCTACACCACCATTGCTGCTGTGTTTATTGTCACCGACGAGGAGGAGCACCTCAGGTGCAGCCGAGTCAATATGTGGAAGTGGGAGGGTCCAGCATTGGAGAGCAATCTCTACCTGCATTCGGCTCTGTCATCTTCTCACTGCGCAATCCCAGAGAAAATTTGGGCATCAATGCTCATATTTCAGTATTGTTTACCAGAATCACGGACGAAAATGAAGCCGGCCTGCCTCGGCCACCTGCAATGGAGAATCCCTCGGACATTGAAGAGAGACTTCACCCGGCGCGAGAGGGAAAACTGCCTCTGGCTATGGAGGAAGAATGCCGGCTCGTGGATAAAGGTAAAAGGCCTTTGGGGGAGGCCTCAAGCTCACGGGAGGCGGAATTGCGGGAGAAAGAACCTGATCTGCCGGCCTTCATGGACGGCCTACCAGAAGGACATGGCTGGGCGTGGATTCGGGAAGCCAAACCAGGGGAGGACGAGCCAGAGGGTGATGAGCAAGAGGGCTAAGCCCAGGTGGCTCTCATGCATGCAGCCTGGACGCGTGTGGGATCGTGGTCGGTTCTCTCTCCTGTGGAATCGTGGTCGGTTCTCTCTCCTGCTGTCTTTAGTCGTTCTAGTTTGCTTTTTTCTGTTATATGTTGGGTCTCGGTCATATGTATCTTCTGCTGTTTCTGGGTCACTCTTCCGTTATGGAATGGAGTTTTGTTTGGTTTGGGCTATCTCCACAAGCCCTGGTTCTATGTGACAATCTCTGCCCCTGCGTGGGCTTCACAGAGTTGCCTTTTGTCTTTTTGCTGGCGGTTGTAAGGCGCAATCTAGGTACCTTCAGGTGTGCTTCTCAGAAATGTAATGGGTTGGGGGGCTATGCTACAGCTGCCATGGAGCCACATGAGCAGCAAGACATATCGCATGTAATTTTCAGCTGTAAATATTAATACATAGTAGTTAGTGTTGCTTAGAAAAAAAAAAACAAAGGAAGGAATAGCTCCCTACTTCATGAAAATCTCTGAAATGAGAGATCAACTTCAAGAGCCTGGGGAAGTCATGTTTGACAGAGAGATGACAACTGTAGTACTCAATGCTCTACCTGAGGAGTGGGGAAACTTCACATCAAGCATATATGCCAAGAAGGAAGCAACTACTCTCAGTGAAATGTGGCCTCTATCCATAACAAAGGAAACTATACTTAAGGCAAAAGAAGATGTGGGATCAAAGGAGCAAGCATTTGCTACCATGGCCAAGAGAACGGATAAATTTGGAAAATTTGGTCCACGAAGAACAAACAACAAAGACATGTCCAAAATACAATGTTTTGGATGCGAACAATATGGACACTACAAAAGGGATTGTCCTAAGCTTAATAAGGACAAAAACAACAAAAGAAAGAGGGAATAAGCTCACATAACTCAAGAAGTGAAAGAACAAGGAAAGAAGCAAAAGAAGGAAGATCCGTCGGATCTCTACTATGACTAGGTCAAACTCTTTACTTCTATACTTCTTTCAAAGTTTTGAATAGTATAGGAGCATGTAGGAATAGAATAAAATTGCATGGCTAGAAACATCCTCTAGAATCTAGAAGCATGATGTACATAGAGTTCTAGATACTCATGAATATGCATTTATGATAAGAACAAAAATACATGAGTAGAAATATCTTCTAGAATATAGGAGCATGGAAGATGTAGCTTAAGATATTCATGTAGAAGAAGCATACCTAGTATAAGACCTCATCCATGATAAAAGAAGACTGATCATGATTAAGAATCTTAGAATACCTCCATCATCAAAATAAAAGAAACATTTGCAAGGCAAGGGTCTTTAAGATCCTATAATGGAATCTTCAAAAGAAGGTTCATGAACCAAAGAAGATGTCTCATCGGGAATCCCATTCATGGGATTCAAGAAAATGATGATATGAAGGCAAGCTAAGATGAAGCAAGAAAGGACACACCAAGGACAACCAAATGAAGCCAAGATGATCAAAGGAGAATCAAGATTAGTTATGTATACAACAAAGTTTAGTCATTTTATCATTTGTTTATTATTGAGTCATGGGAATAATTCTATAACATGATCAAGTATGAAAGAATCTCTTTCACCAAGGATATGCTCGAAGGCATGTACTACATTGCAATTAAGGTCAACAAAAGAATATGCTCACATAAGGAGTATAATATTGTTGACTAAGAAGCAAGAAGAAATGCTTACTAGTCCAGGAAGCAAGCAATGAAGAAATGCTCTCACAAGAAGCATAAGATGGTTGACCCATCTATCTAAGAAGAAGAAAATGAAGAAAGAGATCAAGCATGTGAAGAACACCATGATCATCGAGAATCACTATCTAACAAAATACTTTGAAGATATCTCCCAAAAGATGGCAGGACAACTGTGACAAAGAAAGGAAGGACCCTTGACACCTGTGAAGGCCTTGTAGATATAAAAGATGCAGATAACTGATTCTACTCTACAAAGATGTCGTGATGAAGAAGCCATCCACAAAAAAAAAAGCAATGTTGAAAGCAATATCAGGATAAAGTCATGATAGGCTACTAGGTTGAAGCATGTAAAAAAGCAAGTACAACGAAGCATCCATGAGAAGAGTATTCTGAAGCATGGACAGATAACAAAGGAGTAGCCAGATGACAAGAAAACTTGATGTATGGCAAGAAAGACACTTTCCACGAAGGAAGCAATGACATGACAAACCAGGAAGGAAAGTGATCAATGGATGGTGCCCTACCTAGAAGAAGTTCAAACAAAGATGTCATGACATCAAAGAAAGGCATGGGATCAAGCAACTAAAGGACCACAAAGAAGAAGTTGTTGATGAAAGAAAGAATCCCTAGTTAAGAGGGAGATTTGGAAAGTCTCTAATGAAGAGGGAGTTTTGGATCACCCATGATTAAAGGAGTGACAATTGTGTTTACCATTTCATGGGTCATGCATTAGACCAGGACTAATAGTCGTAAGTCAAGATGAAGGCCATGAATGGAAATGTAGACACAAGATAGGCACTACATTCTTGTCTTCACTTGGGAAGAAAGAATGGGAGGATTAGGTAATCATCTATCATCTAATACTCTTTGAGGATGTGTAGGGCATCCAAGAAAAGAGTAGGAAAGAGGACCAATATTCTTTGAGGGTCGGGAACCTAGGATAAGAATAGTCCTAGAAGGTCATACTCAGAGAACACTTGAGTGCATATATACCTTGAGAGACAATGATGGAGGTGTTTATAAATCATTGGTATCGTCAATATTGTAGCTCATGATCTCATGAAGAGATGGAGCTGTTAGTTAAGGCCTTGCACTATGACAATGTTGATGGATATGATGCTATAACAAATGGATTTCTAATCTAGTTTCTCTTATGTGAATTCTTCAAGATTGATAATAGCCAAAAACCTTGTAATGTTGTATGAATACCTCCCTAGTTAAGAGGGAGTGTTGAAGGAAGTGTAACTAGGTTTGATCTTCATAAATGCACTTTTGATATTTGTATTTATTCAAGAAAAGAAATATTATTTTTATAATATATGTCAATGACTTTCTTGCTCATTGAAATAGGTGTAGCACTATTTAAAGTGCTATAGGTGAGTCAAATAGTCAAAAGAGTAAGTTGAAGACCTTAAGGGCATGTTATACCTTGTATGTATATGTATTATGGTCAAGATAACAATGCCAAGCAAAGTCACAAGCATCCTCCAAGCTATGACATCCTAAAAAGAAGAAATCTGAAGCATAAGAGTAGCCCTCAAAGTCGGCCTACAAATAAGATGACTAGTCGGCCTAAATGTAGGGACAATCCTCTATTTATAGAGGCTGTCCACTCCAATACAATGCATTCATTCAGCTCATCCGCAAAGGAAAGGAGGAAAAAGTGGAACGAAGGAAGCTGAAGAAAAGGGTCTACTAGGGCAACGGAGTGAGGAAGAACAACGAAGTTTGAAGGACTGTTTCTGGGGAAAACTGTAGTCACACGTGTGAGAAAAGGAGGGATTTCTTTGGACATATCAACAACAATATAACATCACCATACTTCTCATTGTGTGGGCTTAAAACTTAGGTTTATAAGGCCTCTAATTAAAGTGAAGAAGAGACTCTCACATATAAAGGAGAAAGGAACAAAGAACACCACAAAACCTCCCACACGTGCAAGAATTTAGGGCTGCAGTACTACCACATCAAGTCTTCCATCTTACATGAAGAAGAAGCTTGATTGTTGAAGAGAAGAAGGGAATTCATCATTTGTGAGAGGGTTCACTTAGGATCAATGAGAAACATCTCTTCTAGAGCTAGCATAAGATAACTTATCATGAAGGAGTAGGAGAACGAAGTGCCGAAAGAAGGAGGACGAAGTGCTGGGAAACAAAGTGCTAGGGAACAAAGTGCAGAAAGGATAAAGGGCTTGACTTGTTCTTGGAGGATCTCTTTGTCAGGGGTTTGGCATTGAACAATAGAAGCTTCAATAAGAGAAATTCACTAAAGGGTGTTCCTCTCAAGAGAAGAGAGGTTTTGGCCCTGGCAGAGAACCAACATCTTGTGTTCTTGTTCTTATGTTTTGGTAGTAGTTTGATGAAGTACACACATATGCACTAATAATAATAATAAGAAGAATAATCTAATAAGGAGAAGTAAAAATACTCCACAAGTTGTTATCAAATAATGAAGAATCACACTACACTACTTGCCCTAGATTCTTCAACAACTTTTAGACTCTACATTGCCGCAGTGGGTTCACAAATTCTAAGAAATCTTCATTTTTCGCTAGCACCAAAATACTCTTGGTAGAAGTGTTGGTAATGAGGTGGAATATAATTTCCAAACCTTCTGAGCGGGAAAATTCGTTCTAGTGCAGGAAACAAGTTCACAACAACCTCGAAATCATACTAGCCATAAAATTTGTATTATGGATTGCTTAATTTCATGCGTACCTGACTCAAAAAGTTTAATGTAATTTTTCTTTTGTCATCATCCTGAAAATTTTCCATCATTCCACCTGCACTCTCATCTTGAGCTGTCGACTGCTGGTATTGTGAATATCTGTCGAGCTTGAAATGTAGCAATGCTACTCATTTTTTTTTTTAATCCAGAAGAAAAAAAATTTTCTTTTCAAAAAGAATAAAAAGAGAGTACATGGTCTTGAATTTGTCTATAAGTTTTCTTTCGAATCTCCTATATCACTTATGTCAAAATCGTTTTTTTTTTTTCCAGAGAATCTATATATCATCTACCTTATATTAATCCCTAACATAATAAACAACATATTTTCCACTTATGACTCCATTAGATTGTCCCATAAAAACAAAAAGTTATAGCAATTGTATCCAACATCTTATCACCCTAAAAAACTATAACATAACTTATTTTGTGTTATCAAATCATAACAACCTTCACCTCCTAAGTGAAATTAATGCATCCAACATTAGTCATAACTCTTGTACAAAGGCTGCAAAATGTATCTTACTAGGTTCTTTTGTAATTCCTCGTTTTGAAAGAAGATCGACGATCTGGTTCTATTCTATGTATATATGACAAAAATCAATATGTTGGAAAGTAATTACCAGGTTTCGAATCTGTCTCATCCAGTTTGATAAAATAGGAGGATTAAACAAGGTGTAATCCTTGACCCAATCAATGATGCCCTTAACATCTCCAAAAACCTATAAGATCTCTAGCCCCAACCATTTTGCATATATGATGACACCCCATAAAGCAATAATTTATAATCCACTGTTTGTCCCAAAACCTCCCTCCCACCAGAAATGATAATAGTTGCTTGACTCTAATAGAATGAATGCTCCACATCCACATTTTCTTTGCAAGCATGCCCCATCAAAAAACCCCACTAGAAAGTCCTTCCAGATATCCAGGAATCTGATTTTTCTTTTTTTCTCCCTTCTTTTAGTCGACCCAATTTCCAAAAAATATGCCATAGACTTAATGATAACTTCTCGAACAACTGCAACTTTCTATTAAAAGATGAGTGTGTTCCGGCTCCTGTAGATGGACCATATAATGAAAAAGGGTAAGGAATGATACTGAGTTTGAGAACTGATCCAGAAATATAAGAAATATTTCAATGGCTGATGGTTACTATAAGGAGCAATACAAAGATCATCCAAAACCCCCTCCTAGACCACCACAACGAATGGATAGTGAAGCAACAAATGATCAACATCTTCACACCCCCACTTACACATTGGAAAAATACCGGGACCAATAAAGCCCCTATGTTGAAGATTCTTTTAGGTAAGGATGCAGTCGCAAAGTGCCAACCAACAAAATCATTTGAGCTTCTGTGGTATCTCCCATTTCCAAGTATCCTGAAACCATAAGCAATATTCAAAATCCTTCTCAACCAAAGGTAATCTATGATATATCTCCTTCACCACCGGCTGTCCTTTCTTATCGACCCATCCCATACCATCCTGTTTGAATGGTTAGTGATAGATATTCCAATAGAACATAATTACGAGATGTAAATTTCCCATTCGGTAGCATGTTCTCCATGTAAGCCCAACTCATTAGTCTTGATCCAGGACTGCCGGTTAATGGTGTTATGGTGAATATGATGGATCTAATCAAGATGATATATGCCTCTGCCATGAAGAAAATCAATCAGTGGAGCCAAAAGAGAGTGATTCCCAGTGAATCCCATAAGCACATCTACACCAATCTTGATGGAGGATGCATCCCCAACTTCCCAACTCAAGAATACGATCAACCATTGTAAGTTTTTACACATGCAACTACAAATAATCAATGAACATGTTTTCCTCTTGGAACCACACCTTATCCAAGTAGAAAACTGTTGTCCATACATATATTTACCTTTGATAATTTGAGACAATAAACCATTACCAGACATAGCCCTCCAATTATTTTTAATATTCAACACCTGATTAAAAGTACGTGTATGTAGAATCCCCCAGCCTCCCTCCACTATTAGCCTAGGGAGAGATTTCCATCTAACCAAGTATATCTTCTTTGTTTGCATATTCCATGACCACAAAAACCTATCCATAATAGACTTAATCCTGTGAATGACCTGCACTGGTAACTGGAATAGATGCATCTAGTGTACTGATATGTTTTGAAGCACCGATTTTAGCCGAGTCAGGCGACTTCCCAACGATAACCACCTGTGCTTCCAACCAGCCAAATTCTTGTGAAATATGGAAATCAACCAATCCCAATCCCGTATATAGTAGTGGTTTGGTTTCAATATAAAACCAAGGTATACAAACCCATCATCAGAATGAATGGAGGCAATAGAAAAGAGATTGAAAATCTCCCTAATCACTGTCTCCTCACATTCTCCATGAACCAGAATGGATTTTGATTTGTTCATGAATAGACCAGAAGCCTCACCAAATGTCAAAAGAATCTTATGGATTTGAGTCCATTCATCAAGAGACGCCACTCCTCCAAATAATAGATCATCCATGAACATCAGATGAGTGATCACATTCTGTCTGGTAATTTTAAAAGCATAAATTTGACCCCTGTTCCTTGGCATCTCCCATCAAACGACTCAGATAATCTATAACAAGTAGGAAGAGGAGAGGTGACAGGGCACATCCTTGTCTCAGCCCCCTATAATCCCTAAAGAAATGAGTCAGTAATCCATTAATAATTGCAACAAAATTACTTATGTTGATACAATCCATACTCCACTTGATGTTTTGAAGGTTTATACCGATTTTATGCATGACCAACTGCAGGAATTCCTAGTCTACATAGTCATAAGCTTTAATCAAGTCTACTTTAAGCAAACATACCTTCATCCTCTAGGACTTCGTAAAGTGAAAAACCTCCTGTGCAATGGAAATGACATCTTATATCTGTCTGCCTTCCAAGAACTCAAACTGCTCGGGAGAGATGTGCTTCGATAGAGTCGATTTAAGCCTTCAAGCAATTACTTTAGAGATCATCTTGTACACAAAGTTTCACAAAGAGATAGATTTGTAGTTGAAAAAGGTCTTGGGATTCTCTTTCTTAGATATGAGGGAAATGAGCGTAGCATTTAGGGCCCCAGAGATGAATCCAATAAACCTTGACTCTTTTATAACTACCAAAAGGTCTGACAACATCAACTCAAAAGGTTTAACAACATCAACTCATAGAAATGTAAAAATATTTCAACCCCCCAACCATATGGACTAGGGATTTTCTCCTTCACACATTCCTTCAAGACCGCCAACAATTTCTCCTTTGTGACCAGACGACCCAAGCAATCATTTTCCTCCTCCAAGAACATCATTGGTAATTGTGCAATGCATTCCAATTGAGAAATAAAATCGTGTTCTTTCTCTTTAAATAAACTATTGAAGTGATTAACTGCAACTTTTTCAATATCAGATTGTGTATTGAAATAATGATCTTCATTGTCCCAAATGACCTAAATGACACTGGCCTACCTCCTAATATTTGCATGCATGTGGAAAAATCTAGTGATCCTATTATGAGCACAGACCCGAGTAGCCTGAATTTTCAATCTAATATCAACCTCTTGAGATAATAGGATAATTCTCCTTTTTTCCTCCAAATCCAATATCTTATTTCTATATTGCATAAATAAAAATAGAGGGTCAAAAGGATCATTTAAATATCAAAGGTTGTTCTCAATATTAGATAGGGACTGATTTCAACATTCTCAATATTAGATAGGGATTGATTTCAACATTCTTATGTTCTTTGGCCCAATGGTTGACCTCATTTTTGAGTGATTTTAATTTATCATAAATGGAGGACATGCAATCACATGCAATCAGTTGGGGCAATCAATTGGGGGGAGGAAATGAGATCCTACTCCAAAATTTGATAACCAGATCCTCAAAATCCTTCATTTTCAGCCAATGGGAATTGAATTTAAACGGATAATATCTCCTCTCTCCCACCCTCTCCCATGACAACAAGATCGGTATATGGTTAGAGATAAATGAAGGAATGGTTAGAGATAAATAAAGGAATGATCGATGATTTGATCCCTTCCAAATCGTTATACATTGACTGAAATGATTTTTTCCAATCTCTTCGATATTCCCTCTGAACCAGAGCGACCATTCCGCCAAGTGGGATCCACGGGAACAAGGACAACATATTTAAGAGTATTACAATCGAGCATTCCCTTGAAGAAAGAAGACAAAGTGTCTTCCCTCACCTTATCTCCCCAAATATATTCAATCTCCAAAGTGAAGTTGAGATCCCAACAATAATGAGAGACTTCAATCCTAGTAGACTCGAGGAAAGACATGACCCCAAAAGAGCCTACAACTGACATATGGAGCATAAGAGTTAATAATGTGAATCCTTTGACATGAACCCGACCAATGGCCAGTCAATATAATCCTTGCACATGAATAAAATGCCTTCAATGAAATGACTTTTGAGTTTCACATCGCACCCAGACCTCCAGACTCTAGAGTGCCCTGTGGCACTAGTGGCACACAAAAACCAATGAGGACAAATCGAGATTAGTGTCTCGTAGGACTTTTCTTTGGGAATCATGGTTTCTTGGAGAAGTATCACAAAGAGATTATGAAGCCAAACCAAGCTTATGAGAGAGCTAATTTTTTGGGTTGCTCCCAGACCCTTGACATTCAGGGATAAAAAGATCATGAGGACACTTGTAACTTGGGTATATCTTCTCTAAGGACCCATGAGCCATCAACATCAGAAATCAAAACTTGACCAAAAGAACAATCTGTATTATCGCGAATGAGTGACCCAATAGCCTCTGACCCAAGGGAAGATAACAACCCAGAAAGGTTACATACATAAACCTTCTTATACTTAATAATTCTCTTATTCCTATGTGACACCGTAGAACCCATATTAGTCGAGCTCCGTACGAACGATTTCATGATCGCCAACAAAAACATATCGTTAGAAGTATATTGAGTAAGGGCCTCCAAATCCCTGTTTGGGGAGATTGACATGTCATCCACCCCCAACATTGATATTTGATTAAGAATGTGCGAACTAGAAGCATGGGATAGGCTATGTCCCCCTTTATCTTTTAAAGGAAAAAATAAAATAAGACCCTCTGAGCCCTCCATCCCATTTGACAGAGAGGAGAAAGGAGGAATATACGATTGAGGAATTATAACATTTTCCCACACGAATAAGAAGACATTCATATTCGATGCAGACAGAGGACTTTGTTCATCATAAATGTCAATATCAACAAGAGGAAAAATAGGTTTATAAATACTTGGAGCCACATTGGAATGGGTCACCGACCTCCGAGTAGAATCCACAAGAAATTCACAAGTCCTGGTCCCTCTAGCATCCACAAAGTGAGTATCCATTTTCTCCATGAATATTTTGGGACAATTGGCTAGAAAGTGCCCAATGTCATGACATTGGAGACATTTGTATGGAACCCCCCAATAAGCGATGTTTATTTTGATGGAGAAGCTACTCCAATGTATATCCAACTCGACCAGTAAACCTCTGCCCACTTCCACCACCACCAATACACACGTCATCTGCTTATCTAGTTGACCAAAACTGGCCTCATCCCAGTAATAAAATTTCCCCATCCTATTAGCAATATCTTCAATCGCCGATGCATTACATAGTTCAAGGGGCAAGCCAGGTCATTTTTCCCACACGAAATGACGTCTGGGAGTCTCCTTGAATGGATCAAATCCCGCCCTCCACCTTTGTAAAATGAGAAATCCTCTCCCCTTGACCCATGGAGATATGAGTATCTGGTCTGTGTCTTCCAGACTAAGGAAATGAAAGCATACCCAACCATTAAATAACATGCTAACCTTAGGCCTTAACTTAAGAATCAGAAACCACCACGATTCAACCCAAGTTTTTATTTGTTCCTCCGACATCTCCAAATGGTTCTAGCAGCCCACCATAGCCCTCTGTTTCAACCTCTCAATTTTCTCCAAAAAAGACTTCGCACCCAGAAAAAAAGGTTTACCACTCTGATACCACTTGTTATAACTATGATACCACTTGTTGTAGCTCTGATACCACTTGTTATAGATCTAACCCAAAGATATTATGATAATAGAAATAACCCAAGAATAACAAGATATAAATGATTTACTTTATTAATATCAAACCCTTAAGGTAGGGCAACACCATACATTCACTCCTTAAGGAAGGAGAACACTCCACAAGCCATATGTCTGTTCATACAATAATCCTTCACTATTTCTCCATGTGGAGTCTCTAGCCTCTATATAGGCCTCATACATACAATACCATGGATCATTACCATGGTTCCCTCATACCATCAAACTAATACCATGGGCCCATTACATTATTATTAACTACTTGTGGTCCCTTACATGATATGGGTTAACCACCTCATTTATTACTATAGCCCATCCCATTATTACATTATTACCTTGGGTACCTCCCTTGGTACCCCATATTATCCCCTCTAGGTATATAACATTCCAGCCCCCTAAGCATGTTTCGTCCCTGAAACATGGGAAGAACACAAATAATAAGATCTACTCAAAAGAGTAGTCCACTGATACCATGCACGTGCATCTAGCCATCCAAGAGAAAGGTGAACTCTCGATCTCGCTGATGCCTCGCTCGCTTGAGATGGAAGTTGATCGTGGCAGCTCTTCTGTGTTGATGTGTAGTAGGTGGATCTTCTCTCCTCGCTATCCGTCATACGGGGGTTGTTGTCCTTGTGACTACTTGGTTTCCATCTTGATGGTTGTCTTGCAGGGTGATGTGGGTGATGATATGTTGAAGTTTTAACCCACGATGTTTTTTTCTTTAATTCACCCTGATGTGGTGCTTGTTGTGGTGTCTTCTTTTCCAATATGACTTCAACCACTGAACCCTCCTCTGATGTATCAACACCTGTAACCTTTTCTACTTCCGGCTTTGTTTGTGTTTGATTGTCTATCATCACTGACTCATCATCTAATATGTCAGACCCTGGAACATCTTCTGCTTCAAACTCCTTGCACTCTACCTGTTTATTAATGGAAATATCCTGTAATGTAATTTTCTTCTTTTTATACCAGATCATCAGGAATTTCTTCTGTACATTAATATTGATAGTACCCACTGATTCCATCCAAGGGTATCCCAAAACAACATCCATGTTACCCATATCTGAAGCATAAAAATCACCATGGAACACATACTTATCCATAGAAATCTTCAAATCCTTGTACACTTGAACATCCTTATCATCCACTTGTGCGTTTTGAATGTGTTTTGCTGGAATTTGTAATTTTTTTGCTAAGTTGATATTTATGAGATTTTGTTTGCAACTCGGATTTATAGACACAATGATTTTCTCTTTCTGAATCAATCCATGAACTTGCAGTAAGGAGACACCTGTAGCAATTAACTTCTTATGTGTCTCATTCTCCTTTTTTCTAGCCCGAGACCATTTGTCCAAAAAGACTTTTTCAAATTCTGCATCTGAAAGTTTGGTCAACTGCTTGTAGTCAAGTGATAAATTCCATTTTTGAGCCTCATCTCTCATATTAAGCCCCATTGGAAGCTTCCAATATGTCCCATGTGTGGACTTGCATCTTTGTATGAATTCTTCAATAGTAGGACCATCATCTTTTCCTGTAAAATATAGAACCTTGCTAGAAGCCATGAAGAGAGTTTTGAAAAAAATTCACTTACTTGGCGAAAATTTGAAATTGTCACAGTTTAGTCAATATTGCTCAGAATCCCTATTATGACCTATTTTTGTAAATGGAACAACCATTCTGCATCTGCCCATGTGATAGAAATTTTGATCCAGGCAATGAAATTTCAAACCTGCACTGCAACTCTTCCGCTGTCACCAAAATTTCTGCGAAAAAGAGCTGATTTTAAATCAGCGATATCTCCCTCATTCGGACTCCGATTCGACCGATTTTTTTTTTGAAATTGGGTATTTTTTCTCAAAAAATTCAGATCTACAATTATACTTTTTAGATCTTGCACTAGGACGTCTAGATCTGCGCCGCAAACTCGCTGCCCCGAAAAATTGTCTACAACACCACTGATTTTTAGATCAGCGATATCTCCTTCATCCGGACTCCGATTCAACCGATTTTTTTTTTTGAAATCGGCTATTTTTTCACAAAGAATACAGATATATAATTAGATTTTGCAGATCTTGCACTAGAACATACAGATCTGATATGCAACTCGCCGCCCCCGAAATCCTGCAAAAAATAAAAAAATTCTCCACTATTGTGCCCAAGAAAGTGCTCTGATACCACTTGTTATAACTCTGATACCACTTGTTGTAGCTCTGATACCACTTGTTATAGCTCTAATACCACTTGTTATAGATCTAACCCAAATATATTATGATAATAGAAATAACCCAAGAATAACAAGATAGAAATGATTAACTTTATTAATATCAAACCCTTAAGGTAGGGAAACACCATACATTCACTCCTTAAGGAAGAAGAACACTCCACAAGCCATATGTCTGTTCATACAATAATCCTTCACTATTTCTCCATGTGGAGTCTCTAGCCTCTATATAGGCCTCATACATACAATACCATGGATCATTACCATGGTTCCCTCATACCATCAAACTAATACCATGGGCCCATTACATTATTATTAATTACTTGTGGTCCCTTACATGATACGGGTTAACCACCTTATTTATTACTATGGCCCATCCCATTATTACATTATTACCTTGGGTACCTCCCTTGGTACCCCATATTATCCCCCCTAAGTATATAACACTTCCAGACTAAGGAAATGAAAGCATACCCAACCATTAAATAACATGCTAACCTTAGGCCTTAACTTAAGAATCAGAAACCACCACGATTCAAACCAAGTTTTTATTTGTTCCTCCAACATCTCTAAATGGTTCTAGTAGCCCACCATAGCCCTATGTTTCAACCTCTCAATTTTCTCCAAAAAAGACTCCGCATCCAGAAACAAAGGTTTACCACCCCGAATCACCTCGACGGGTTTCTTGTTTTTCTTAGCACCACCAACCCCTTCAGAAACAACGGACTATAAAATATTAAAACACATGTTTAGTATTCCTTCCTCCTTAGAGTGCGATTGGGTTCTAGGGAAAGAATGAATGTACGGGAGATATGTATGTCGAGAAAGGGCCCCCGTTCAGCTTGAACGATGATATCGATAAGATATTCCTGTGACAGAGAAGACATCTTATGCATGACCTACGTATGTCAATGCAAAGCAATCGACACCAATTCACACTAGCATGAGCACGTCTACAAATGTCTTAAGAATAAAATATCACCCCCATATGTATCCACCCAAGCCATGAGATAAAGCCAACATGGCATCCAATAATAGGTGCAATAACTAGGCATGAATTCGCCCAAATGCAAAGACAATAAAAAATAAAGACCACCCGATTGAAGATCAACAAAGGGAGTCTCGCAGAGCATCCTTATCGATGCTAAGAGATGAAGCATATAGAGTAGACGTACTGGCAAGATACCAATAAAGATATATGAGATTTTCTCCATAAAAATTGATTTCACCCCCATAAATGTAGGTTGAACCAAAGTACATTTGGAGCGAAAAATAGTCCAATCGACTACCTACCCCCACCAACAAGATTATGATCAATGTAGCAAGACGGTTCAAGGTGAAACATTAGTTCGAATTCAAATTCCAGGGAGAAGGTTAGGTTGGAAAATGTGAGTAGGGTTAGTCTTCATTAAATGTATTTGAGTCATCTTGTAATGTACTTGTTAAAAGAATAAAGAATAGAATTATTATTATTATTATTATGACTTATTAAAGCATGGGTTTCATGCTTGGGTCATGATGTTTTAGGTCAAAGTCCCCATTGAGCACTTCTAGGATTTATTTTGAGTCAGTAGAGTAATTGTACTTTTAAAGGGACTGTTCTTGGGATTTTGAATCATGTAAAAACATTAAGTATTGAGTCAAATATGAAATAAGTTGTCTCCACACCAAGTCGGCCTCAAAGGAGGTTATTCAAGCTCACCTCAGGGCTATAAATGAAGCCATTCAAATTCCATTTGAAGCACTCACTCTCACAAAAAAGTTCGATCTCTCTTGAAATTGGAAGAAGTGTGAAATAGAAGAAGGAAGTGCGAGTTTGGTATAGGAGAAGGAGAAAGTGAAAATCGAACCTTTGGTGCAACTAAATCTCTCTCTCGTGACTTGGTTTGGAAGATCAAAGTTCTCTTGTTGATTCCGTAGCCAGTTGCCATGTTGATGCCATAGGCAATTGTTGTGTGATTCCGCCACCTTAAAAAGATGTATTGGGCCAAGATCGAAGTTTTTGATTAAATATTGAAGTCTTTCAGTGAAGATCAAAGTCTTTAAGGCAAGGTTGAAGTTGCTAGGTTGAAGAAAGTGTTTCCATTGTTATTGTTGTTTCTAGGTCAAGAAGGATCATCTGCAAGTAAGGAAGAAGGTTGACTTGGTGTGGAAGAAAGTTTGTGTCAAGTTCAAGAGTCTTGCAATATCTCCAGAAAACTATTGAAGGAAGAATTACTCACTGGGTTTCACCTAGAGAGAGGTTTTTCCCTGGCTGTGAGCCTACATTTGGTGTCCATTATTTTATGTGCTATTTCTTTGGTAATTACTTGATGAACTAAAAGAAAGAAGATATAAAGAAACATAATAACAAATCAAGAACATCACAAGTAATTATCAAGAATAAGAAAATCTTTCTGCCTTTCTGATTTTCTAACATGGCATCATAGCTTTGGTGAAGAAAGAACAAAAAGGCAGTCTCAAGCACTTGATCAAGGAACCATTCACAAAGGATTATCTCAGGGAAGGAATCTATTATATTCAAGGAATATGTCTAACACAATCAAGGGAGAGAACAAATTTGAAGGAGCCTTAAACTACAAGTATTGGAAGAAGAGGATTGACCTCATCCCTGAAAAGAATAAGGTACTAGACTTGGTCAAAGGAAAAGTAAAGAAACCTACAGATGACTCTAGTGATGTAACAAAATAAAATTCAAAGAATTAGAATTAGTGGCCATGAATCTAATGGTAGAAGGAATAAATGACAATCTTGTCCCATTTATAGACAACATCAATCATGCTAAGGAAACGTATGAAGCCTTGTCAAATTTATTCGCTATTAAGAACATTGGTCAAGTGTAAAGGTTGAATAATGAATCAAGGACCACAAAGATGACTAAATAAGATACAATGGCCTCCTTCTTTGTGAAGATAGCAGGAATCAGAGATGATCTTCTTGCCATTGATGAAATTATTCCAGACAAAGAACTCGTGATCACTGCTCTATTAGGATTTCCACCTACTTGGGGTGCATTTGTTGCAGGACTTATTGGAAGGAAGCTCCCACTTTTGAAGAAATATGGACTGCCTACAGTCAAGAATAATTGAGGACCTCTCTAGTTTCCAATCCTGAAGTAGTATCAAATGCCTACATTGCTCAACACAAAGGAAAGAAATTGAAAGGACAAAGTAAGAAAGTAGACATGTCCAAGGTAGAACGTTATCAATTTCATAAGAAGGGTTACTACAAGAGTGACTGTCCCGAAAATCCAAAGAATAAGAAGAGAGATAGAGATAATGGTAACATTGTTGAAGAAGGAGACCCAAAGAAAGTACAACCCGAAGAATATGATATAAGGGAATTACACTATTAAGTCCTTTGATTTTAGTCTTAGATATTCTATTTTGTATTTCTGATGTTTAGAATTTATAGGTTTTAACATGTTTTTGGAAAATACTTTTTCTTTTGTTTTATAAGTTTATAGGTATCCCTCAAGCTTTGGAGGGATCCCCCAACAACTCCCAAAGATAATTATCTCATTTCCTTTCAATTTTTGGTTTCATGTACTCATTTAGTCTTGATTATATTAAATGCTAGTCACCATTCTCCCTCTATTATCTTGACTAGGAAAACATATACTATATCCTCAAGGAGTATGGAAGAGAGGCACTCAAGATAAGGTTTGTCAAGAAACAAAGGTATGCCTTAAACTACAAAACAATGAATTATTTATAGTAAATTCTTATTCATTTGAAAATCTATTACTAACATTGTCGTGTCTAGCTATATTGAATCATATTGATTCTTGTTATGGGCGATTCATCAATTGATAAATCTACCCCACTCATATTCTTAACTAATTTTATGGAACCCTAGACAGGTTCTCTGGAAAACCCTAACCTAAGGGTATGCTGACAATGTGTGAAACCCTAACCTTCTTAGGGTTATTGTGAAATGATATTTTAAGTTCTTGTTGAATATGTCATGTTTGGGATTTTGGTGTGATCATGAAATATTAACTTGTTAGGGTTGAATGATGTTCGTTTGAGATATCAAACCTTTGAAATTTTGGAATAGTAGGATTTTCTTTGTTAATTTATAAACCCTAGATCTTTAGGGTTTGGTTGGGCCTGTAAGCAAAACCTTTGTTATCTATTTGAAATCAAGATCCTAGGAATGAAACCCTAGGTATATTTATATGTGTCCATTTGGTTGAAACCCTAGCTTGGTCTAGGCTAGTATATGTCTAATGTACTAATGTTGTATGACATATTATATGCTTATAATTTCTAGATATGTGTGTTGACCTAGCTATTGATGGTCATAAGTCTTCGGATTTAATATAAGTCCTTGTCTCAGATTCTAGTTTGACGATATTTTGAAATCTAGGGTTTTGCAGCTAAACCCTAGTAGTAGTTAAATTCTCTAGTATGTGTGATATAAAGATCTGAGATCTATTTATATAATGATTCTTGAGATTGTGAAAATGAAATTATAGGGATTTTGGAGCTAGACCTTAGTAGAAGTGAAAATATTTGATGTATGATGACAATGTGATAATTTGGGATTTGTGTGAGATTGTTGAAATCTGAAGTTTTAGTTGTGATTGATGGTTGATTGAAATCTATGGATTGCAACTAACCCTAGTAGAAGTTGGTCATGTTAATGACTAAGCTGTGTTTGGTTTTGATTGATTAATAATCTTGTATGTACTCCAGGACTTGTATGAAACCCTATTGGAAGTCTAACATATGAATTCTTAAAGTTGTTAGATACTTTTTGGATCTCTATTTGTTTGAATTGTTTCTAGGGTTTTCTATGTGTTGTAGACTATAGTAAGGTATGTCATACTTTTGGAAAAAACATTGAAACCATAGATATAATGAAAGTTGAAGTAGTCTAGGGTTTATGATAAAGTCCCTAGCAAGATGTTGAAGAGCATGCGTCTCTTGTTTAAGTTTGGGTATCTGATATATGTAAGGTTGAAATGATTTTGTAATTCTAATATGGTTAACTTCATGCTTCTATAGTTTTGGTTGTACTTTCCATCTAAGTTGTACATGTACACAATATTCAAAATGGTGAAGATGTTCATTGATATGATAAGCATGATATGGATGATGATAAATATGATTAAATGATTGGAAGACACAAAAGGTTCTCCGATGTCGAAGTAAAGAAGTTGATCCCCCTAGATTAAGAGGGAGCCTGGGAAGCTCCCTAGTTGAGAGGGAGGGCATAACATTGTTTTTATTGGAGAATGAAGTTTGAAGGATATGTTGTTGTATGTGAAGTTGAAAATTTTGGTTGATAGGCTTATCGTTTTGAGAACCAACATTAGGAAAACCCAGAAAGTGTGTGTTTATTTAATAATACGTGAAAATATATTATTGATTAGGTTTGTGTTCAAATCTCTTGAAGGTTTTGATAACATGTTGGTTACCAATCAGTTTGATTGGGAGAGATTTGTTGTCCATGATCTGCTGGATCAAGGAGGGGCTTTGTGAGTGAAGCATTTCCTGGGAGGACATCTGGCCGACACTGTGTTGATGTCTAGGTCTCGAAGTTGGAAAGGTGGTGTTGATTATAGAGCTCTATTTTTGGATACACACCTGGAACTTTCGGTTGGTGGTTAGCAAGTGTTGAAATCTTGATTACATCTTAGTCCCACCTGAATAGATTTCCCTAGTTAGGAATCTATTCCGTGGCATTGCAGTGCCTAAATTTTTGAGAGACCAATGGATAGATTTCCCTGGTCAAGAATCTAGTCCATGGCATTACGGTGCCTAAATTTCTTCATATCTCTATAGTTAAGATCTTCCTTGTACTTGTATATGAAAAATACCTCCCTAGTTAAGAGGGAGTGTTGGAAAATGTAACTAGGTTCGGTCTTCATTAAATGTATTTGAGTCATCTTGTAATTTACTTGTCAAAAGAATAAAGAAAATATTTATTATTATTATTATTATGACTTATTAAAGCATGGGTTTCATTCTTGGATCATTGTGTTTAAGGTCAAAGTCCCCATTGAGGATTTCTAGGATTTATTATGAGTCAATAAAGTCATTGTACTTTTAAAGAGACCCTTCTTGGGCTTTTGAATCATGTAAAAAGGTTAATTATCGAGTCAAATATGAATTAATTTGTTTCCACACCAAGTCAGCCTTAAGATGATCAATTCGACCTCAAAGGAGGCTATTTGACCTCACCTAAGGGCTATAAATGAAGCCATTCAAATTCCATTTGAAACACTTACTCTCATAAGCAAGTTTGATCTCTCTTGAAGCTGGAAGAAGTTCGAAATAGAAGAAGGAAGAGAAGGAAGCATGAGTTTGGTCTAGGAGAAGGAGAAAGGGAAAATCAAACCTTTGATGCAACTATCTCTCTCTCTCTCTCTCGTGAGCTAGTTTGGAAGATCAAAGTTCTCTTGTTGATGCCGCAGGCAATTGTTGTATCCAGTTGTCGTGTTGATGCCATAGCCATTTGCCGTGTGATGCTGCCACCTCAAAAATATGTATTGGGTCAAGATAAAAAAAATATGAGTAAAGATTGAAGTCTTTTAGTGAAGATCGAAGTCTCTAAGGAAAGGTTGAAGTTGTTGGGTCGAAGAAAGAGTTGCCACTATTGTTGTTGTTGTTAGGTCAAGAAGGATCATCTGCAATTAAGGAAGAAGGTTGACTTTGTGTGGAGGAAAGTTTGTGTCAAGGTCAAGAGTCTTGGAATATCTTCGGAAAATTGTTGAAGGAATAATTATTGACTGGGTTTTCCCCTAGATAAGGTTTTTTTCCCTTGTTGTGAGCCTACATTTCGCGTCCATGGTTTTATGTGGTATTGGTTTGGTAATGGCTTGATGAACTAAAATAAAGAAGATATGAAGAAATGTAATAACAAATCTAGAACATCACAAGTAATTATCAAGAATAATAAAATCTTTATGCTTTTCTAATAGGTTACGTCCAAGGATCAAAACTCTAGACTATGACCTCTGAGACCCCAGACTCCAATAACCTCAATAATGATTCAATATATCCTGAATCTAACCATCAAGGTGAGAGAGAGGTATCAACAATCATACCTCTTCCTTTGGTAACAAACTGAAATAAATAAATAAAATAAAAATAATATATATATATATATACACACACATATATATATACATATCTATATATATATATATATATATATATATATATATATATATATATATATATATATATATATCTATATATATATATAAACAAATAAATATATAAAATAAAATAAAATCCAACAACACCAACACCTACACTAACGAATACTGCCACTAATCAACCGACTCCCAATTCTACATCTGAAACATTCTCCCCGAAATGTAGCAACACTACTCGCTTTGTGGAGAACCTCCATTAAAAACTAAACAATTTTATTTCCACATCGTGCTTCACATGGAGGGAGGCATTTTTGAATCATCAACAATAGTTGCGAACAAATGAATTTGATTTATTAACATATCATCATACCCTTATGTTTCTAAATCACATTTCTTGAGATGAGTATGTGATGTCGCTCTTGATGACATTTGCTAGAAAATATCTTGAGACATATCTCTTATATTTTCTTCTATGAGTCCCATGTTGGCATGTCATTATCCTTAGGTGATAGAAATTGCATTGATGATATCAATTTCATGTTGACTTTCATGATGTATTTGTGTTACACTTTATAGCTATATGTTGCCACTATGTACTTGAATGGCAAGTTGCTTCATCTTCAACACCATGTTTGACTTCTATCCTGTATGTTTGTGGAGATCCATTGTAACTTCTTGGCTTCTATCCTACATCATGTCACGAATCAAAGTGTGCTTTGACCTTCTTGGTTATCTGGTAATCAATATCACTATCATAATTGAATCATGTCATCAAATAGTTCATCAAACATTTTGTGGAGCCTATCTTCTTCATAGTTGATTGTGCAATTCTTCACATCTTCTTTCTTCATATAGAATTATGCTTCATGCTTTTCTAAGAAATCATATCGACTCCCAATCATTCATCGTATCTCTATCAGCATCATTATTGTTAACCCAATCAATATATTCCTAAATCAAACTAATTAGAGATCACTCTTTCCATATGAGGTAGGTGAACTTCTTCTCTCATTAAGCCTTGTTTTTCATTCTGCCATCTAACTGGCTTCTTTGATGTATACTATAAACTACTTTCTTCTTGTCTTTGTGCTTTTCTATGTTCTTCTATTTCTTCCATCTGTTAGTGAAGCTTAGATAGGTCCTATCTTGACCTGCAACCTTTATTAGAAGACTATGAAAGAAAAAAAGGAAAAGTGAATAGAAAAAATGATAACAGTAATAATTTTAAAAAATGAGGTGGATAAAACTTATATCTTTAAGGAGATTCATCACCCTCTTTCTCTTGGACCTTTTCATCAACCTTGTCCTTACATGAAGATGATGTTATTCCTGTCATTCTAAAGAGCTAGGTTTTCTTTTTATAGCGAAAACAATTAGTTAGGGTTTTTTTGTTCCTAGGGTTTTCTAACTCAAGTCATTGATAACGTTTACAAACCCTAGATTCTCCAAAGTCTTCAAGATATGCCATTTAAGAATTGCAACTTCGACAAGCATATTATAGAGTTAGTTGAAAAACCCTAGAGATGTTATAGTCAGCATTTCTATGAGATGGAGATCATTTCATTTGAAACCTAGTCTTCATATGCAAGGAAATAATGTGAATGTTATGATATCAATTAAGTCATGATTTCTAATGTATCTATGCATACCCTTGTCACTATATTTTCAAAAGATCATTAGCTTACTCTTTATGTGACTTCACCTAGACCTAGAAGACTTGGTATCATGTGAAATATGATTGACATAGGTCATTTGATGTAAGTGAAAAAACTTATACGTACTTATTCAATTTCACCTTATTCATTCTTGCATAGATCTGATCCTTTGAAATGTGTCATATTTCTTCAACATACATTCCTGAGTCTTCCATTCATCGAACATAGAGATTTCTTTGATGTTTTGGAAATGTCATTTGTCTTGGTTCAAATTGTTTACACATACATCATCTGTTACGAAAAATATTGAGGTGGGGGGGGGGGGGGGTTTGGGGGTGAATCAATATTTTAAAACTCACTTAAACTTTTCTTTTCTTATCCATATTTATGTATGCGACAATGATGAAGAAAACCTGTGTATGTATGTGACTATTATGCAGACAACTAACACATATCATGTTAAATAAATTTTCAATTAATCCATCATCTATTTAACTTGAACCAGTGTATCATTACTTCATTAGGCATTAATTAAACAATAACCATGTGCAACTAGAATAGAATAAATCATCACACATAAGAAGCACATTAATACACATGAACACTAAGATTTTTTAGTGGAAACCCAATGTGGGAAAAATCCACCGCTGTTGTCGTCTCTGTATTTATATTTTATTATAAAGAAAACATCTTACAATCTTGTACTGGCATAGACTCATACCAGCACGTAGGCACCCACCTGTAGAAGGCTACAACCTTCTCTCATTCTCCAACACCCACTGGAAGGGATCTCTACCCACTAATATTGTTTACTGACACCCATTGGAAGGGAGCTCTAACTCCCTGATCTGATTTACCAGCTACCACTGGAAGGAAGATTTGAATCCCTCATTGAAGGCTCCAACCCTCAACACCTATGTCGACCGCGTTTCATAAATTTTGTACACTAGATCCACTTGAACCAAAACATCGAATTTGTAGGCCAAATTTCATCAAATTTTCAAACTGGACCCACTACCATTGTCTAAGCCCAATGCCAAATATCAAAACTGAAACTGATCATTGCAATAAATCACTCAATCATTGAACCAACTGAAAACCATGATCAATAAAATTTCAGTATATATATACTACCTTACTTTAGCAAATCCACGTGTATACACGATTTCCTTAAAGCATACCCGGATACAAATCTCAAAACATTGAACCCTGAAACTGTATCACTATTTTTCTGAAACAGACATTGAATCACGCATACCACCCCCACCCTAGTTATTCAAGAATCTTTCAAGTCCCCAAAGCCTATGTAGCACCTTCGATAGATAGTGTGTCTATAACTGTGTTGGATTCCCTATAAATGTGACATCTAGATATATAATATAAAGACCTTTTAATATGAATAACTTCTTATAAAGGCAACATATATTGGTGGTGGCATATTTTTGTCTCCTTGAACCAATTAATAAAAATCATAGAATCTCCAGAGATCTAAAGGGACCGACATTCTTTCTCAAGTGCGAACAAAAGGAGGATTTTGAGTGCAAACAGTGCTGCGTAATTTTTTGTGCCTTTACCCAGGCCCATATGAATTTTAGTAGAGTGTTATTCATTAAGGAATAGTACAACCCCCCCGCCCCATCACCAACAAGATATGCCCCATTGAGTTAATCCCACGAAATAGTGGATTTTATGTATTCAGGCGCGATTAAAAGGTGAGGAGGAGCAGAATTATTATCGAGAAGAAGGGAGAAAATGGAATTGTTTTAGAAAATATATCTATAGAGGATATTTTTTCATGAAAATTGGTCCAATTCCAAACAATCCAAACCCCCCAACAAATTAAAGGGGCGAGATTTTTGTAACATTTTGAAACTATTTCACGCCACTGGCTGCTCTATGAATCCAATAAAGTATCCCTTTGCGACTCAATGCCCAAGGCCAAGCTCCTCCAGTAGTCAGCCCAAATTTCCTTTGTGAAAGGGCATAACAAGAATAAGCGACCAACAGTGTCCTCCGCGTTTTTCAATAGAAGGCACCATCTAGGCCCTTCCTTATGACACTTATAAATATTATCCCAAGTGGGGTCTTTGTTTTCAATGAGGCACCACATAAATGCCCAGGATTTTATAGGGCACTTTAATTTCCAAAACAAAATCCACCACCACACTTGTACCCCTAGTCTATAGTTTTTTAACACTGATTAAGTGGTTATAACCCAATTTGGGTGTGTAATCCCTGAAAGGAGAGAATACCCAACTCAAAGGGTCTTCTCTATCCCTGAGTAAAAAATGAGAGAGATTAAGGATTGATATAGAGTTGGCCTAATCCCCCTCTAACTCTGCTAGAATATTCAACTGATTCACAGATGACCATCCTTCAGCCCATATTGTTGTTTGCGTGTTAATCCACAGATGAACATCCTTGGGCCCATATTGTTGTTCGTGTGTTATATGCCACCTAGTTTACTGTATATTTGCCATTTTTATTGAGGAGAATCACCAAATCCAGTGGGAGATGATAGTTTTCTCTGCATCCCACCCAAGGGTCCACACCCCATTCCCTACCTTTCAAGAGAGGCCTTCTTCAATCCCAATGAAGGATGATAAGACAACTTTCCAAATAATTTAATTTCTTAACATATATGATATTGATTGCATTATTTTTATTATTTTTTAATATACAATCAATATTAGTCATTCCATATGAGAATATCCATGCACATCCATTTCATGTTGGCGATGCTATAATTATTCAATAAACTACTTTCAAAGGTTTAACATATCAAATATTTACATTTAAATGTAGACAAATTCAAAGTTTGAACAATCCTTATTTACTTTTTGTAAAGTCAAAGTTTGAGCAATCTTTATTTGCTTTTTATAAAGTCAAAGTTTGAATTAAGAGTTCAACATAAACAATGTTCACTGAAAATTAAATTTTTTTCTTTTTCTTTTTCTTTACCATTTATATATAGCATCAACGAGCCCAAGAGTTGGACTCATTAGTTAGTAACTTATGTTTTGACTTGTCACTTGCAAGTTTGACTCATCTGCAAGTAATTAATAGATAGTCAAACATAATACCTAAGGTCATCTAGTGTTGCACAATCCTGGTGAGAGCATCCCACTAGTGGGAAAATCATTTTTCCATTCAACACTAGGGTTATGCCTAGATGGTAAAAAGAATAAATAAATAAATAAATAGCCAAACATAAGATCAAGTTACCTTGAATAAAAATATGGAAAAAAAATTGATACAAGAGTATCAAATGATTCAACAATTTTGTCAACTAAAAATATAAAACACAGAATAATGTTGTTGATAATCCAATTATATCTCAAAACCATGGACCTACAATCCAACAACTACTCACCCAATGCCAATACTCTCCATTCTAGAGAGTAAGACACTAAAGAATCATGACTCTTACTACCATCTTCAAGTCTCACTAGTGATTGTCAATCTTGCTTACAATTGAATGTCTCATTTTTAAATGTTATTATTTAAATTTTGTTCATCTAAACATTTCTACAAATCAATATTTTACTGAACTCATTTATGATAAACTGATTTTCTAACAATTGTATAATATTTTTATGTGGGGATTTCAAGAGGACGAAACAACAAAATTGGGATCGATACATGAGTGGATACTAGGAAGACTTCCTTCATTATCAAATGTTTCAATATTTGATGAATATACATTATCTTTGCAACAATGAAATCACATATTTCAGCGTACCCTTGTTGAAATTAAAAGTACATACAGAGAAATAACTACCTAGAAGATCATGTCGGGCTGGATGTTTGGATGAATATTGTCATAGATGATTCAGAGGACAAAATGTTTTCGAAGACTAGAAGTGAGCATGGTACTCTGAGGATTTAGGGTTTTATTTGAGTTAGGGAGCTTCAGTCGTGAAATGAGGGTGTAGATTTTTATGAGGATTCAAGTATTGTATATGGTGGGATGGAAAATATAGACAAATGTTTCCATCAGCCACATAAAAGTTTAGGATACATATAGCCAATGTATGCACATCTTTTTATGCCATCTTAATTAAAAAGAGGAAAAAATGCACGTTGTGTATGTTTTTGAAAGTGGTCCATAGATTTGATGTTATGATCATCATTGATTTGGAAATTTTCAATAAAGGTATTTGATATATTTTTTTTTACACAAGTTTATATTATTTCTTTATCTTAATTTCAGATTTATTAAGTATTGAAAGGGATCAAATTTCTCCAATTGTAAACCTTTCCTCAAGTTTTGCACTCAAAAAAGAAATATGCACCTTGAGAGATTTGATCCCTCTTAACACTTGATAAATCCAAAGTTAAGATGGATTTATATTGATTTAATTATTAATAATTAATATTTTGAGAATCCAGGAAATGATCTCGTTGGGAAAACATATCTCCAAATTTAGCATCATATGATGTCAAGGCATAGCGCTTGAACCTCTCTATCTTAGGATAGGGTGCCCTACAATGCTAAAAGTATTGTTTCCCTCACCAAAATCTCCTCCCATGCCTCCTCCATGGTTGCAAAGCACAAATTTCTTCAGTTTCAACAACTTACCCTTATCACAATCTCGTCCCTAGCCTCTTCCACATTTGCCAAATATAAATTTCCTAATATTTGACAGCTTACCCTTCACCTGGGGCTTGTTCTTGGCCCTTTTCTTGGATACATTGGCTCATTTCTGTTTCAACGTAATCTTCTCTAGACATCCTACCTTGGGGGAGGTTGGTTCCTAGGACTCAAACCTAACACATTTGCGTGGAATTAGGAAGATCCATTGTGGTAAATGACATGGGTTTCTGGAGGCAGATAATCTGATAATCTGGAGATTCGACTATTTAATAGAAATGTATTTTTGTAAAGTATATAGATAAGTGGATTATTGATATTCGAACATCTAGATATTTGGATCTGACATATTTATTTAATGAATTTATGAATGCTCTTGGACAAGAAAATATTTAATATCCAGGAACCTATATATCTAGCTATGGATTTACCATTTAATTGATTTAATGGGATCCTTATAATATCTATAAGTTCGAATGTCTAGAGGTCTAACTCATTTAATAAAGGGGATCTACTGAAATCTCCAAATCTGAATATGACTTGGTACACTGACTTGTTTGACTCCAGACTTGGCATTATGTGATGGTGACATTGTTAGAAACAATGTTAATAATGAGAGGGGGGGTGAATCAGTATTAAGGCTAACTTTAAATTTTTATGCCAATTTATATTTTCTCATTCAAACATGCCAACCATTCATGTGAGAAATCAATAATATATCAAGTGCAGCAACATAAATAATCACATGAATACAAGCACCATGAGAAACATACACATTGAACACAAAGGTTTAACGTGGAAACCATTCCAAGACAAAAACCACAAAAGCTTGTTTGTTATTTGAAGTAAATAAGAGCACATACTCTTTGTGAGCCACAACTCACAGGAAGCACCAACCCCCTTTGATTGTTTGCTAGCATCCACTAGTAGGAATAAAAAACTCCATTATTTTGTAGACACCTAATCAACTTACCAAAAGCACCATATAAAGCACCTACTTCATGGATTTGTCGCAATCACCAACTTGCAGGAGGCACCAACCTATAAACCTTCCTTAAATAGCCACTAGAGATGGAAGCACCAACTTCCATTATGTAGGCTCCAACCCACACCCAATACGGAACTAATGTTCTTTGTAGATGGAAGCCACTCCACCTGATATCAACATTTTTTCTCCTCTACATCCTTTCCTCTACACATCCCATGTAGCACTTTGTCTTATCTTCTCACTTTGTATCATACACTATACTCTTGGCCCTCTTCTACTACATAGGCTCTCTCGGCCTCTTACAATAGCACAGGCACAATTTGGGCCTCTTCCCTCTACCTAGGCACTCTCAAATTCTTCACTGCAACATAGGCACATGTTGTAGCAGCTATAACCACCCTCCAAAATTTTGCTTTAGCTTTGTTTAGGAGCCTCCCTTCCAACCTTCACAGCATCATGCCTTGCTTCGTCAAGTTCACAAGCTTTAGTGTCTTTCTTGCACAAAGGTAGCGTGTCCACAGCTTGATCCATTCCCCTCACAGGCTGTTCACTGGACTTTTTCCAGCTGCAGGTTGAGTAGCTTCCCTAAGAAAATTGCGTAATCCTGTCTAGCAGCCTGCTGGGATACAAGAATGAGAAATTCTTCCATTCAACACTCCTAATAGGAATTGCACAATTTTCCCCAATAGGGCTGCTCAGCCCAAAATTTGCACAAATCTGGGTAGCAATCAACTGCTCTGCTCATAAATTGTGCAAATGTTTTGGGCAATCATCCCAGCTCCCAACTAGAAATGTGCATTTCCTTCAAGCAGTTAAGCAGTCTCGCATGTGCAGCTGAGTTGACTGGTTCCCTCCAGGATTGAGAAAAATTTATTTGCATACATAGGCTACTTCTCCCAAGGAAACATGCAAAGGCATCCCTTGTTTCATGGATCTATGTTTAGTAGTTGGAGGTTACATGCAAGGATCATTTTAGAAACCTCCCACCAAGTGTCGCTTTCCCTAGATTTGTGGCATATGCGTCACAACCTTGATGTTATCGAAAATCATCAACCGGACGCTACAGAGCTCATTCCTCACATTGACCTTCCATCTCTAACATTCCACATCACATATAGGAGCAATTGGGACATTCATCTCAGCTGTTTTGGGGTAAGCCCGCTTCTCATGCCTTGTGTTGCATTTTTGTCGCTTTTTTGTGTTTGTGCTTATATGAGTATTGTTTGCTTGATTTCTTTGAATGTCTGCTATCATTTACATCATTGCATATTAACTTGTCCTAGCACCATTTTAGTTTTCATCAACATCTCACTGTTGTCGCATGCATGAAATTGTTTTTCATGAACGATCGTTGATTCGATGACTCGCCCCACCCACATGCATGTTTTTCCATTTTCTAAATCTGTCATTCACCATTTTCATGCATGATGATTCAATTATTCTTACACTCAATATTAGCATGCATTCGCACTCACAGTCACTTTCAGTTGCCCGTCGGTGAGTCTGGACAACCTTATCCCAAACTCTGCCTCACCAAGACAGCATTGCGTAATCTTGAGAGGAATGTGCATTTCTACACAGTAGCTATTCCTCGAGCCTTCTTTGCACAATCTTGAGGGACAGTGACTGTTGGCCAAGAAAATTGAGTAATGCAGTCACTGAGCCTGCATCCATTACTAGCTGAGATTACACATTGCACAATCCCAGTAGTCAAAAACCAAACTGGACTATGAATTGTGTAGTTCCAATTGTTAGTCAGTCTCCCAACAACCTAGACTGTGCCTTATGCAGTCGGTCTCCCAACCTCCCAGGCGAAATTACCCAACCTTCATGATCATTCACACAGGTATGTTGCTAGTCAGTTCTCAAGTTCATTTTGGTTTTCAACTGGCAGATTGCTTTCCATGAGTGTTTCCATGTCTCTAGGTATTGTAGGTGTTCATCTGCCTCTCAGCAGTGCAGGTACAATGGTTTCCAAGAGAGCAGAGTCGAATACACTGTCCAAAGCACACCTAGAGATGAAATCGATCATATTTCTATGAGCTTGCCTTCTCATGAAGATATCAAGTTTTTCGTAGATAATGACATCAAGATATGATAGCAACAACATCACAACAATCAACATCATGAACAACAGCTGAAGGCAGCATACGGGGTGCAGCGAACTCAACAAATGCAGTGAACACAACAAATGCAATGAACGCAGCGGATGCAATCAATGCAAAAGGAAGGTTGTTGACAACATAGGAAGAACAAAGTTGCAAGCTAAAGTAGATCCATTGATGATGAAAGCAACTTTGGAGGCTCAGGCTATGAAGTGATAGAGCGACATGAAGATCGCGTGAACACAAGGAACGAAACAAGGAAGGAGTTGCATGTGCTAAAGCAACAACTCAAGGATGAACATGAAGTTGCACAGATAGATGAATGAGTTGCAGCAGGATTAGGAACAACAATGGGCGCAATGTGAACTCACGGTAGTGTTATTGATCTCATGAAAGGGATTCAACAACATGCATGTCATTGTGTGCACGCATGCAATCCAACCCATTCAACACACACACCAAGGCAAAGACAAGAAGCAAGTCCAACTAGAGTTGAACATGTACTTTGGCAAGTTGATGTGCATGACCACCAGCACACACTTGAAGATCAACACTGACACTATGCATCAGTGTGTTGGCGGTTCAGATGCACCAAGAAGACAATGCGCATGTTAGGAGACGAGTTGGATGAAGGGGCTGAACCAATGCACCAGTTGAGATGGAGGCAAGATTTTGCTTCAGCAAGATGTCACCATGAGGTGCATGGACATCATCATGGACGACCAAGCTTGGCATCAGATCACCACTTTCACCATCACAAGCATGTTAAAGAGTTGGTCTCATAACAGCATACCAAGTGTCAGTGAAGTATTGTAAGGCTTGCTCAAGCCATGTTGTCTCACATGAATACAAGTGCATTGTAATGTTGATTCATTTCAAGTGTAAGTCAAGTGTAAATAGTTGGATGTAACAGTCATAGAGTAGGTCAAGAGTCATGAGGGTAGTCTAACAGTCACGAAGGGGAATGTCAAGGGTCACCCCACCCTTTGCTATAAGTAGTCCCTCATAACTCATTGTATAGGATTTTGATCAACCAAGCTTCTGATAAGACTATCGTGGAAGGATCTTAGGCAATATTGTAATGTGCCTTGGATTCTACACTGCAATAAGCTAGTTCATCTCTTTGGAGGAGCAGGTAGATGTGGCTGTAACGTTTCACTGTTGGGGCTAGTAGGTTTACATGGATGTATTGTATGATTGGAACTTACACTTCTTTATATAATAAGAGCCAACACATTTTCACACATCTATTGTATCTGTTGTAAGACTGATCTTTAACACTTGTAATGCATGTTGCTTTAACTTGTGTTCTACATCTGAACTAATTCATTTGTTGTAATGCATAATCTATCAATGGAATGTGTTATATATGTTGCTAATGTTGTCTCATCCGTGTCAACTTCTTTGTCGGACATTAGACAAACCTTTCACATGAACCTTGTTGTAACAAACGTTGCACTCATTTGGACTAATTCGTGAGTTTTGTACGTGTTATCTTACCTTGTATGTTGTGACTACTGCATCCGAGTGGACTGCTTCACCGGAAGTTGTGTATGTCCTATGTGTTGTGTGTTCCTAGCCGAGTTGGGACTGATCCCTTTCAACCTAGAACTCATCTTCACCCTCATCTCACCCACCTGTGTTAGAACCTCTCATACACCTTCCTTGACTCGCTGCAGCAGTCACACCCTTGCTACTGACAGAGTTATCTTACTTGCCTCTGTGCGACATCGCGGTCAACGCATTACATACGACCCACTGCTGGGACTCCTACACCAAATGGTATGAGGTTTGATTGGGACTTCTTAACTGGGAGATCCCCTTACATTTTGGCGGGTCCAACACCATCAACATTCTAGCGCTAGAAGGAGGGCCAAATTACAAGCTGAGTCCTCACATTTGTTTTGAATCTCTACACATCTATCATGACTCACTACCGAGCTGTTCTTTTGGAATATATGTCTTATGGAAATGATTTCATCATCTCATAATAGCTTCCTCATAACTTGTCTTATAAAACATTTGATGGTGTAGGTTACGTAGCCTTGGTAAGGCACATGGTTGGCAATGTAGGCTTAGGCGAAAGACATGGATTCTTTGAAGAATACATGAGCTACGCGATGTTCATATACATGCTTTGAGGGCAACACAAGTGGTCTACCTTTCTCATGTTTTCTTGCATGTCATAGAGAATGCATAAACTCAACATCTGCACGTAGTGTAGCACAACATCATGGCAGCACCACAGAATGCATGTCATGCACTTTCACTCATCACACAATGCTTGCGCGCTAACTAGTGTCACCTACTCTAGTCAGTTGTTTTGGGGTTAACCCTTGTCAGCTCAGTCAAGTAGATTAAGGTGAATGGGAAAAAATTAACATCCACGTCAGAGGTATAATAAAATACTTCTCTACTGGAACAACCTCTTCTGCTCTCAATAAGTCGGGATCCCTCTTTCGCCTCTAAAATAAATAAGTGCTATGCACATTTACAAAAATGAAAAAAATTAAAAAGGTTTGAAAAAATGAAAAATGAATATGGCGAAAGAAGAGAAAAGCTTCCTAGGTAGAGAGGTGATGCAAATAACTCCACTAGGATACTGACCAGGCTCACTAGTAGCGGAGCCATGCTTTTGTTACTATGTGACTCCGCTGGGGTGCTATCCAGGCCTGCTGGCAGCAAAGCAACACCAGAGATGAAACTAAGACTCGGACTACTATACTTCTTGTGCACCAATGTACCCCTCAACCCCAATTGAAACAATTGTGTTTCCTTGGCTTGGAATGTGTGTCAATCGACCAAGATCTTGGCAGATGCTACATCTTACAATCAAGCTAGTGTGGAAACCAAGAGGAGCTGACATGTTAAATTGGCAACTAGGGCCAAACTCCATGTGGGTCGGCTTATTTATGGCAGCTGATATTTTTATTGGATCCCTCTCGTCGAGCGGTCTAGAATTGATCCAAAGATTATCCGATTCCGATAAGTATTTATGGAGATATGAATTTATTTTGTTTATGTAATTATAGTCAAGCCGACCAGCTCTTATGTAGGCGCTAGAAGCCCAGCCGACGTGTCTATTCAACCTCTACATTTTTAGTATAAATAGATGAGGATTTTATGTCATTTAAACACATATTCTTGAGTGATCTCCTCCTCTCCACGTCTTGGGTTTTTGGAGAAGGAGTGATACACCAAGAGTGATATGTTGGCCTTATGAAAATGCCCTAGCCGCAGTACAACGCAGTCATGGTAAAACGCTGGTCATGGAGACAAGTGATACGCTAATATATAGGTTATGGAGACAGTCATTCCACAAGGCATTCAACGTATCTGTTTCATTGTCATATGGAAGCGCCGCAGTAAAATCTTAACGTTGTTCCGCAGTGATGAAGCAAAGGAATGCCGTCATATAATATAGATCTAGTCGCAGTAAACCCTAACCGCAAAATCTGGCCGTAGTCAAGTTTGAAGTTAAGAACTGCAGGCATGTTGGCCGCTGTCATGAATTGAAGCCACATGCATACCTGGATACGCTGTTCAAGATATATACAGAGACATATATATACGCTGTTCATGGTTCATGTTATACGCTGGACATATTATGCTGTTCATGATTTATACGCTGGACATATTATGTTGTTCATGGTTCAAGATATATACAGAGACATATATATGCGCTGTTCATGGTTCATGATATATACGCATATATATATATATATATATATATATATATATATATATATACACGCTTTTCATGGTTCATGATATATTATGCTCTCTACACAGTCAACATAATATCCTCATCATTTATACGCAGGGCAGAGAGACCATGCTGGCAAATTCCGCAGCAAAGGAAGGGTTGATCAGCAGCCCTATACACAGAACAATGTAAACTTTGAAACGGGAACTATAAACTCAAAACGGGAACTCTGGCCCAAAAACCCCAAAAAAACATCAAAAACAGTGCTAAAAACGAAAAGTGTGTATACTGGAACGACGCTTTTTTTTTAGGTGCCAATTTTGAACGTGTTTTAAAAATGGCGGTGACTACGAAATTTACTACGAAATTTTCGTGCAAAATATAGCTACAAAACGAAAGTGATGCTACTGGAATAACGTTTTTTTTTTTTAGGGTCAATTTTCAAACTTTTTAAAAAATGCTAATAAAACCAATTTTTTATGTCTCAAACAAAGTTAATTTTTAAGGAAAAAACACATTAATGTTTCTGGTAGAATATCATTTTTCTTTCCTAAGTATAAATTTAACATGTTTTCAACCACACCATGCTAGATAAAAAAGAAATTGAAATTTTTTCAACTATAAAATTAAAAAACCATGACATTATGAACAAAGTATATCACTCAATGAAATCAAAAGTCTTTATTTGTATACTGAATAAAACAGGCATTATATCTCTAATTTGATATTGCATTGTAGATATTTAAACAATAAAATTTATCATACTTAAGACATAATCCAACAACATAAAAATGCTTCATAACTTCTCATTTAACAACATATGGAAAACATTAATTTTATTTGAAGATATGATGCATACATCAGTTATATAATCTGTCTTAAACAATTATTCAAAATCACTCATATTTTCTTGCACACCATCACAATTCACATCTTCAGATGAGTGACTGGATGCTGACGAAGATGTTCCATATTCTTCTCTTTCATCAACTAGTGCCCCATCTGAGTCCACATGCATGCCCAACATTCCAGGTTTCAAAAGTCTTCTAGATCTATGACTGGTTTCAGCAGACTACCGTGTCAACACTATTCCTTCTGGTAACAACCTTTTCAGAATCTCTATCATCTTGAAGCGAAGAGTTCCTCTCTTTGTTAAATTGAAGTCATAAACAAGTATGTCAACATCCTCCAATTGTAATATGTCTGTGCGGCGAAGATTTATATTTGTACCCTTTCTTTTTCTTTTTCCACCATTTTTTTTGTCAACTACCATCTCTAGCTTATACACACCATTGAATGGGTGTGTATTTGTGGCATACCAATGTACTTCAACACTTGTAACATCCTCATTTTCTGTAAATACCTTTATAACTTTAGCAACCAAAAATGGATAGCCTTTGGGATCTCCATCTGCTAGCACTGCAATCATGCAACCCTCCTTAATATCATGTACTGAACCCCTATAAAGGTCTTCCATGGCTTCACGTTGTGCACGAGATCTTCTGGAACCAATATACATCTCTCCTTCCATTGCCTGTGAAGAATTAATAATACCTTGAGTTTGTTGCTGTTCAACAATGTTTACTTCCTCTTGTTCATTCGACACATTTTGTGGCCAAATAAATGGATTTTTCAAAGGTATATCTTCATTGGTTGTTGTTGAAATGATATCACTTTGATTATTGAAAAATGACTCCCACCAAACTGAATCAGCAATGTCAAAGTACTCATATGTATATCTAATACATTTTTTAATTTCTTCTACGCAATCAGAATAATTTATATGTCTATTTTGTCTGCATGCATTATGAACTTCACCAACTGATTGTAATAACAATATTTTTGATGCAAATATTGGGCGATCTGGAATGAACTTCAAAAATTGCAAACCTGATGACTGTGCCCATTCTGTAGTAGTTGAAAACTTCTTGCCCCATATTAGTGTTTTCCCATCAATTTTTTTTATACGAAATTGATGTTGGAAGCTAATATCATTAAGTTGTTCAATGCATTTCCCCTCACCATATGATCCTAGAATAAACCTTCGCATGTCAACAGTTTCTTCCAACACTTCAAAAGCAGGCTCTGGCATGTATGATTTCTTAATACATTCAATTAGTGATGGCAAGCTCCCAACTTCCTTCCTCCTCAATGTGACTGAAAAACGACTGAACATCTGATCAATATGGTCATGAGTGTGCCCAACAAGAAGGAAACCAACCTTTACCTTTTGAAAAATTCTCAATTCAACAAGCATGTTCAGATACCCAAAAACAACCTGATTTTTGTTTTCACGACAAGTGTTGTCCAATTGTAGATACAAAACTTCAGGAAGATTACCAGACCAATGAGAAATCACATCATGAATTATGGTTATGGTCAGATTTGCATCATTATGAATATTTGGAGCTGTGAAGTACACCCTTGGCAACATTTTCCCATTGAAGACCATACAACCGACCAAGTGAAACTGAATAAAATTTTCCTCTTGTAGATTTTTGGGTGTGCGAACGAAATGTGGTAAAAGTGTTTTCTTCTGGTCCATACCATCAATTATCAAACCCAAATATTTATTTGGATTATCATAACACTTCTTTCGATGCTTGTACAACTTCTTCCTTTCATTTGTTTGTTGTTCGCGATGCTCCTGAAGTTCTTTGACAATTAAATCTACACAACATAAAAGAAATTCATTAAGAAATATGTTTTCATAGTTGATGACTATACAATTTTGAAAGTAAAAGTTATGAACACTTACCTCTTTCTGAGCCTTCACATTTGTCCCTTTTTTATTTAAGAGAAGCACATGTACTTCAAATCCCCATCCTTGTCTTCTTAGGAATACGAACATTATTGAATTCTTTCTTCCATATCTTCACAAAATATTGATATGTAATAAATTGGCCCTGTCCCTCAGCGCTTTCTGCATATTCTTTGTATAAGTTGTAGATTTCTCGTCTTGAAAAATTATCTGGAATATGTATTGTCTCTCTATTTGGCATACACTCTCCATGCTTTGAAAAGAAATCTTTCATCCATGACATTGCAGTATTTGATAATGGCCCAAACTGTCTTTTATAACGTACTTCTGAATAAAATGTGGGATCCTTTTCCAAATTTTCTTGAATTCTCGAGAGACGAAAATTCCCAATTGAATGAAACATTTTGAAAGCTTTTCTACACAATAATAAATTCCTAATATGATAATCATAACCTGACAATGTAGATTGCATGCAGCCAACTAAATATGAGTTTTGCATGCTTTTATTCATTGACAAATATCTCTTCCTGCTTTCTAATGCAAATGTGAAATCCATACATTTCAAGCAATTTTTTTGGCAACATTCACTTGAAATGAGAGCGCTGATAGAACTTCTTCTTGTCAGATATTCTACTCTACCCCTTGTATAACTAGAATAGTTTGCATTGATACGAAAAGGTCTGCTCCTACTCCTCGATACAATATTTCTTGGCAAAATCTCCATCATTGGATCATCACTGCTGCTCTCATCCTGTTCTTCATCACTGCTGCTCTCATAGTCCTTAGAATCAGGACTAAGAGGAGATTGTGATACTCCAATCTTTTGAAAATCATCATCCCGCGCTTCATCACTGCTTCTCTCATAGTCCTTAGAATCAGGACTAAGAGGACATTGTGATACTCCAATCTTTTGAAAATCATCATCCCGCGCTTCATCACTGCTGCTCTCATAGTCCTTAGAATCAGGACTAAGAGGACATTGTGATACTCCAATCTTTTGAAAATCATCATCCCGCGCTTCATCACTGCTGTTCTCATAGTCCTTAGAATCAGGACTAAGAGAACATTGTGATACTCCAATCTTTTGAAAATCATCATCCCGCGCTTCATCACTGCTGCTCTCATAGTCCTTAGAATCAGGACTAAGAGGACATTGTGATACTCCAATCTTTTGAAAATCATCATCCCGCGCTTCATCACTGCTGCTCTCATAGTCCTTAGAATCAGGACTAACTGGACACTTTGACACTCCATTCTTTTGAAAATCATCATCCCGCGCTTCATCATCGCTGCTCTCATAGTCCTTAGAATTAGGACTAACTGGACACTTTGACACTCCATTCTTTTGAAATTCATTATCACACTCATCATCACTGTTGCTCTCATAGTCCTTAGAATCAGGACTAACTGGACACTTTGACACTCCATTCTTTTGAAAATCATCATCCCGCGCTTCATCACCGCTGCTCTCATAGTCCTTAGAATTAGGACTAAGTGGACACCATGACACTCCATTATTTTGAAATTCGCCATCATGCACGTTAAAACTGCTGCTCTCATAGTCTTCAGAATTAGGACTGAGTGGACACCGTGACCCTCCATTCTTTTGAACTTCACCATCACGCTCTTCAAAACTGCTACTCTCATAGTCCTCAGAATTAGGACTAAGTGGACATCGTGACACTCCATTCTTTTGAACTTCACCATCATGCTCTTCATCACCGCTGCTTTCATAGTCCTTAGAATCGGGACTAAGTGGAAGAATTGACTTTCTATTCATAGTGGAAGAATTCCCGCTATATTCATCAATATGAATAGAGTTGTTACGCGATGAAGATGTTGATGGTGTATAAACCGAAACTTCACCATCAGAACAATCCATCCCTTTCAAACAGAAGATGTTGAATGATACAAATGGAGTCTCCTAAGAATATTATATAGCTTAAAGAATGAAATATTCCCTCCAAAATTATTCCCTCCAAAAATTTTCGCGAAAATATTTCCCTTCAAAAATTTTCGCGAAAATATTTCTCTCCAAAAGCTTGTTAGATTTATTTACCTTTATTATTTTATTCTACAATTCATTGAAAAACATAAACTAAATTTTTTTATGAAATCAATCACTGAAATTCAAATTGTAAACTACAACTTCTGTATTAATTATTCTAATAGTTAAAGTATATAATATTTACTAAACAACTAATTTTTTTTTTTAAATTTTTATAATATATTCTAAAACAAATTAATCCCACATTCAATCCATTGTAAAATAAATCTACAATATTCGCTCTATAATAATTTAAAACAAATTATCCCACATTAATCGTACAGAAAAACATCTTTGTAATTTCACTTATATATTAAATTTCGTTATCACTATTACTTACCTCACATCCAGGTTTTCTGAAGTTCGTTGAAAGACGTGAATTTGTGGAGCAACTATATTGCTATCAACAACATATTCAACGAAGAATTATCGCAATTGAAAGGTAAGTTCAATTTTTTTTTTCAAAATTTTCATATTAAATTAATTTAACATCGAAGAAGAATTTTTTTTTTAAATTAATAATTTTTCCAAGCCAAAATAACAATTATGTCAATCGTGAGCATGGTGGGCCCAATCAAACTCAATCACCCAATAACCGTGGGTAGGCCGTCATCGTGCCCCCTTCCCCCAACCCATTACCGATCTTTCCCATTCACCCATGCCCTCTTCCCCCTTCTACCCTACCCATGCGCCAGCCCTTGCCACCCCCAACTCACCCACCCATGCACCCTTTCCCCAACTCTTCCTTCCCTACCCCACAACTCTCCTCCCCATAAGCCCACCCCCTAACTCCCATTCCCCTCCAATCTCAACTCCTCCCCCCCTTCCTTAACGCCGGCCCCATGGGCCCCACCCCCTAACTCCTTCCCCGTGCCCCCTCTCCCTCCACCCCCTTCTGCCCCTACCCCTACCCCCCACCTACCCTTACCCCCCCCTTCTGCCCCTAGCCCTACCCCCCCCAGCCCTACCCCTACTCCCCCGACCCTACCCCCCCCATCCCCCCACCCTACCCCTACCCCCCCCATCCCCCCCCCCTATCTTACCCCCCCCCGTCCCCCCCCCACGTCCCCTATCCTACCCCCCCCATCCCCCCACCCTACCCCTACCCCCCCCATTCCCCCCCCACGCCCTAACCCATTCCCCACCCGGCCCACCTGCCCTACCCCGCCCACCCGGCCGGCCCACCCGCCCTACCCCGCCCACCCGGCCGGCCCACCCGCCCTACCCGCCCTACCCCGCCCACCCGGCCGGCCCAACCCCGCCCACCCAGCCCACCCGCCCCCCCTCGCCCGCCCCTCCCCGGCCCCCTCCGCCGCCCCTCCCCCTCCCCCTCCCCTCCTCCCTCGCCCCTCCCCGGCCCCCTCCGCCGCCCCTCCCCCTCCTCCTCCCCTCCTCCCCCGCCCCTCCCCGGCCCCCTCCGCCCCTCCCCCTCCCCCTCCCCCTCCCCCGCCCCTCCCCGGCCCCCTCCGCCCACGCAGGGCCACCCCTGGGCTGCCCCGCCCCGCCCGACCGACGGCGGGTCGATTCCCGGAATCGACCCGCCATCGGTCGGGCGGGGCGGGGCGGCCCTGCGCGGGCGGAGGGGGAGGGGGAGGGGTGGGCGGAGGGGGCCGGGGAGGGGCGGGGGAGGGGGAGGGGGAGGGGTGTCGGAGGGGGCTAGGGAGGGGAGGCAGAGGGGGAGGGGCGGCAGAGGGCGCTGGGGAGGGGCGGCGGAGGGGGAGGCGGATGGGGAGGGGCGGCGGGGTGGGCTGGGTGGGCGGGGTAGGGCGGGTGGGCCGAGTCGGGCGGGGTCGGGCGGGTGGGTCGGGTGGGCTGGGTAGGGCGGGGTAGGGCGGGTGGGCCGGGTCGGGCGGGGTAGGGCGGGTGGGCCGGGTAGGGCGGGTGGGCGGGGTGGGGATGGGGTAGGATAGGGGCGGGGGTGGGGGGAATGGGGTAGGGGGGGGGGGGGGGGGGTAGGGGTCGGCGGGGTGGGGATGGGGTAGGATAGGGGCGGGGGTGGGGGGAATTGGGTAGGGCGGGGCGGGGGGGGGGGGGTAGGGGTAGGATAGGGGGCGTGGGGGGGAATGGGGGGGGTAGGGGTAGGGTGGGGCGGGATGGGGGGGGTAGGATAGGGGGCGGGGGGGTAGGGTGGGGGGTTGGGGGGGGTAGGATAGGGGGCGGGGGGGGAGCGGGTGGGGGGGGGGGGGGGGGGCGGAATGGGGTAGGGTAGGGCGCGGGGGGGGGGGAATAGGGGGGGTGGAGTAGGGCGCGTGGTGTGGGGAGTGGTGGGCGCAGTGGGGAGGGGCGGCCGCGGGGAGGTGTTGGGGGGTGTAGGGGGTTTGGGGGTGGGGGATGGGGGGACGGGGGTGTGGGGGGACGGTAGGGGGTGGGGTGAGGGAAGGGGAGGGGGGCGGGGAGAGGGGGAAGCTTAGGGGGTTGTGGGGGGCGCGTGGGTAGGGGCTCGCCCATACTTGCCTAAATGTCTACTTAGCCTCATTATCCCTCACCTGACCTCCCGCTCGCCCATCGACCCGCCTGCCCGTTAGAGGTGGCTGGGCAATTCTGATTATACAAATAAAAAATTTATGGTATATTTTTGTTATTAATTTAAGTTAATATGTTTTTTTATTTACTAATTTATGTGTTTTTTTTTAGGAAAATGGCATCAAGGAAAATTTTTGTGAATCTTTCTGGACGAAAGAGTCTTAAAGGTGTATCTTCAAAAAACATTGGTGAATGAACTCCAGCTGAGCTCATGCCTACAAATATTTCAAGTGCTTCAAGTGATAAGAAGCTAATCTCAGATTGGAAAAGTTCAAAAGAGGTGAAATTTCCATCAAGAGTCTGGTATGTGAAAGAAAGAGAGAGCACAACTGTGAATATATATCTATACATTGATATACACCAAAATAATGAAAATTTGGAGGTGATAGGAAGAGTCATAGATATGTGTTCGGTACCAAACACTGAAGTTGTTTACGTACTTACAAAAGCTCCCAAGTCACATGAAAGGACTAAATACCGACTATCATATTCATTATATGACACGAGAGAGGTATCTACAAAGTTGTGTAAACAAATCGTAAATGAGATGACACAAAACATCGTAAGTATTGTTATTTGTATTTGTATTTTGCGTTTTGAAAGTGTCTCGCTATATTTTTTTAACTTTGTTTATATTAACATATGATATTTTGTTTGGCAGAATTTTGTTGAAAGCTGTTAAATTAGGTTGGGAGGCATTCATTTCATAGAGCATGATATCATGAAAGTTGTTAGCCATTTTTACTCAGTGTCAGAAGATGGAAAACATGGAAAATGTAGTAATTGATGATGCTACAAAACTACATCCAAAGAATCAGAAAAAAAGGCCTCTGGTGGATAAATCTAGCAAGGGTAAACAAGTTATTTTTGAGGACGATGAAGTTGAAATTGACAATGAAGCATATGTTGCCATTACTGAAGATGACATTGGAACTGAAGAAGGTCGTAAAAGACCAAAAGTAACAATGCCCAAGAATAGATCTCTTGAGAATGTTATGACGAAAAAAAGTAGAGTTGAAGATCTTGAAGTAGTCATTACCAGCAGTCAAGAACCTAGTGAAACTTCAAAAGAAAGCAAAGAAATCATTACACCAGGAGCTGATTTAGATGATGGCATAATCAAAACAAAACAAAATTCCATTTGACAGAATTTGACAAAGAGAAACTTAATTGATGGTGGTCGTACATTTCAGTTAAATGTCAGACAAACCTATAAGGCAAGTGAAGGACAATGCCAATATCAAATCAGAAAGCCACATCATCTGCATGTTCACAACTTGAAGACATTGATGAGGTACAATCCATATGCTCATGTGGTTAGTTATGTGCTTCTTGTTGATCCGCTTCAAGTTCCCAACAAAGAAGCATTTGATAAGTCAAAATGTTTTGAATACAATTATTATGTGCTTGGGGGGAACCATTTTGTTGAAGCTCAAAGACAATTGATGGAGGAATATCCTAATAACCCACGTTTTGAAACAATGAAATGTGTCATTTATGCTGGTTTAAATGAAACAGAAGAAAAGTTAGTGGCATTGGATCATAATTCAGATAATGAATATAGGATGTCTATGACTTTGATCCAAAAGGTTAGATTTATTCATAGTGAATTCCTAGAAAAATGTGGTGGGGATAAGATAAATATTACTGCAGATTTCCGCAAGGAATGTTGTATGGAAATAGGCTATCAAATTGAATAGAAAACCAATTCAAAAGGTGGAAAAGACAACAGATATAGCGATTTATTCAGAGGTATTGATAACATTTTCCAATTGGCATTTAGAACTGGAGATATTTGGAATTTGATTGATGACATTTTTAGCATGTGGGAAGACATTGGCATTAAAAACCAGAGGGTCAAAAAGTCTAAGCCATTGATATGTAGCAACAATAAATCAGCTCCTGAACTGAAGCAACTTCCAGACGATATGACCATCACGCCTTGGAGGGCGATGCAAGGAGTGAAAGATGAAAAAATTGTCAAAACAATATTATCTCGTGTGAGGTCAGGGGAATTATTATTGGAAGAAATGTCTGAAGAATTTCAAAAGTAAGTTTGCTGAATTATTTTTACTTATTTCCAGGATTATAGTTATCCTTTAAATAAAACATGTTGTTATTGGTAGTATTTGTTATACATATCATTATATTAACTTTTTCTTACTTTATCTATGCAGTCACAAAGTTTACATGAAAATTCAGGAACAAATGGTTAAACTGTTGAATGAAGATAGTTGGGATGATGTTGTATGCAACTATCCAGATTCAAGTTCTACATCAACATTAAAAGCTTTTTATCTTGCATTTAAAAAGGTAACTTGATTTATACATTTAGTTTTAATCATCTGTGTACTATTTTTAATTTAAAACTTACACATACATTTGTTTGTTTGGTAAAAGATGAAGAAAGAAGATAATGGAGCACCAGACAGTTTCAAGACTTTTATTGAAAAAATAAAGATTGAAAGACTGAGAAAGCAACGTATTAAGAATGTTGTACTTGATCCAACTCTTAATCATTTCATTTGGAATGGGCTAGACACTATTCAATATCAAGTAATACAAGGCGACTGTGAAGACATTGCTAAACTCGTACCAAAAAGGGATTATGCCCTGGTTATTGCAGATATTCCCCATGGTTTCAATATTCCAAACATTTACTATGATAGTGACCCTTATACTTATCAAGCTTTTAATAAAGTGGTGGTGGGATTTATGGAAGTGACGTCATCACCATTATGGAGATTTGTGACATTTCATTTAGACACACAATTGGCAATGGTATTGTCAAGCTTCAAGGGGAAAACAAATTCAAGGATGCAGCTTACATGGTAAGATGTTTAAAGGTATATTTGATTAATGTTGAAAAATTCATTTATGTACAAGTTAATTGAACTTTTACTATTTTATGTTACAGGCAAAAGTCAAATCTTCTTAACAATGAAGATCAACAATTTATAAATGACTGTGAGTTCATTCATATTGATAGTTGGGCAAAAGATGATAGCCATATGTCTATGATTTTTAATCGGGTGGAGAGAAAGAGTCATAGCCAAATACTGACTTATGATGCTGTTGTGAGAAAACTAACATATGAAGACAAAGAAACGAAAGGAGAGATAGTTAACATTTATCAGAAACCACAATTATTGATTAACTATCTTATAGACATATGTTCAAATGAAGGAGATTGGGTTCTGGATTTATTTTTTGGCTCAGGTAGGTTTTGCCACATGGAATTGAATTTCAATATGTTCTTTTTTTTAATTAATATGTCATTGTACTAATTTACTTCATTATTTTTTTGTGCTTGATAATTAGGTACAACACTAGCATGCTGCCTTCAAAAAGGAAGAAATTGCATTGCAATTGAGAAAGATCCATTACAATGCAATTTCATTCAGCAAAGAATTAATGCTCTTCAATTTCTTCCAGATGAAATGCAAGAAATTGGGTTGAGGAAAGGGGACTTTAGTGAATCATGTGTGGCAAAAAAGGCAAAGGAACCCCAACCACCATTACATGGAATGTTTGGAAAGACATATATTGGGAGATTTGCAGACATCAAAGACCCATTAGAAGAGGAAATTGCGCAAAAGGAAGCAGAAAATATTGTGGAAGATGACAATGATGAAACTCTAGAGGACGAAGAGTTTGGATTACGTGACATTGTTGATTAAATTTAAGTTATACCTGGAAATCAAGCTTTGCAATGTTTTGACTCTGACATTTCATGAAAAGAATAATCAATGAATTAAAGTTGTTATGTGTTCAATATTTGTAATTTGTGATTTTCGCATTGATTTTTAAGTTAATTATTATTTTTTGAAAAAAAAGTTGTTATTATTATTTTTTTGACATGAAATTCATAAAAAAAACTATTATTTGACCATTTTTAGTTAATATTTTTGTATAAAAATTGTGATTTTGACATGTTAATTCTAGCAAAAAATTATCAAAACGTTTATTTTTTTGTTATATTTATGTTAAAAATGGTTATTTTTATATCCATTGTTAAAAAATGTTGTTTTTTAGAAACAATTATTTCATGTGGATTGAAAAATTAATTAAGGATGTATAAATATGTAGATTATCTAAAATTCAAACTATCGATTTTCTAATTTAAAAATGCAAAACAATAAAAACCCCCCTAAAAAAAATAAAAAAATTAAGATAGAGAACAAGAAAATATGAATAAAATGTCGACTTCAAAAACTATCAAATTTAGAAAATAATTTTTCACATTTCACACACTAGAAAATTAAAAGTCAAAAAATAGGTCTTTTAAAAAAAGGGTGTGATGCAGAATACTCACTTTTTAAAATCAGCATGAAAATCACTACCATTCTAAAACTTGATTTCATCCTTGAACATGAAAAAAAATTAAAGTTCTAAAAACCATGTTCTAAAAAAAACATGTGTATTCTGCATCACCACTTTTGAAAATCGGGTCATTTTTTTGTTATCTCTACGAAACGGGTAACAATATCAGTTCCCGTTTCAAAGTTTACATTGTTACAGTAATAAGGAGGCCCTGATACGCTGATAAAAAGGAGACCAGATCTGCTGTTCAAGCCGCAGTCCAACCATGAGTTCTAACCACAGTTGAAGTAAGGATTCTGTTGTGCCCTAGCTGCAGTAGAAGGAACCATAATGCAGCAAGGTTAAGGGACTGTTTGAGCATCCCTTGTGCAACCGTTTGAGAGTGGTTTCTTCTTGTTAGAAGGCCGAGTTAAATGGAGCAGTGGAACAAACTTGTTGAGGTATCATTGGAAGAACAAGTATAACGTTTATGCTGCTACAGGAAAACTGTGTGTTAGGCCGCAGGCCATAACACCACAGTCAAGCTTTTCGTATGGGTATGTGAGGGCTCAGATCATTAGCATAATACATGGAGCTGTCGTGTCTAATATTGTTGAGATCTCAAGCTATTAGATGGTTGTATGACACTGCTGTAATGTGAGATGGACAAAGCTATTGTCATGGGTTAGTATGACTATGTTGAGGGTATGTCAGATGACAAGGATGCAGCAAGGTGATGGTTGCAGCATGATGGGGCAACAAAGTGATGATGGATGTTGTTTGATGAGTGCAGCATATAAGTCATTGAGTGCAGATCAGTGATCAAAGAGCAGCTCAATGATTGGAGCAGCTCAGTGATAGAAGCAGCAACATGAAGTGCATAACATGGTCATGATAAGTGCAGCATGGTGCCGCAAGAGGACAAGATGCAGCACCTTAAGAATCAGTTGAAGCAGAGTGTCTTCAACTAATCTCATTGTTATACTAAATGGTCGTTGCTCAGATCTAGATAAGTCAAAGTGTTGACTTCTGTTGTAAATATACTATCTCTCTCTCTCTTTCTCTGCTGAACTTTGAAGATAAAATAAGATTTGATCAAAGGGTTTCCCCACACATTGTGGGGTTTGTCCCTGGCTTGCGCCACATCTTGTGTCCTCTTGTCTTGGCTTGTGTTCTACGTTTTATATTTATGTTCTATCTGCAGTTTATCATAATGCTGATGTGATTGCTAACCATGAAAATTTAAATAAATTGCTCTAGCATAGAACATACCTAATCTTAACATGGTATCAGAGCAGAGGTGAAGACAATGCCCAAGCAAGAGTGAAAGAGCAATCACCGAAGACAATTGGGACAAGACAGAAGGATCAATAGGTTCCTCATAATTCACCTAGGGTGAAGTCGAACCAGAGAATGTTATCAGAATGGCGCAGTGGAAGTTTCTGATGGCCCATCTAATGATCACTTCATTGGGAAGTTCGGATCTAAGGGTGGAAGGAAAAGCGGATGCCTTGTTGAAATAAGTTCGGACGTTGTGCATGGTAGAGACACATCCCTTGATCAAGATAACAATCATTCCTGAGACATATTCTATGATCAAATGAATGACTGGTAATGCAGGTCATCAAGGAAATGGTTGACTCTTCCACGAAAGCAAGGAACCCCAAAATGTATTTTATGTACCTGATCGAACCTGATGTCCATCTCGGAAATGGAAGTCAAAGGTTGCAGGGTGGCACTTATCGATGGAAAGGTACGTGTTTGAAAATAGATCTTTTAAAGATGTTTTTGAGTTCAGGGTTGTATCAAGTTGCAGGAAGTCCACTAGGGACCATGTCCATTGACTCAGCGTCTATGAGTCAAATGGTGACTAGGATGCCTGAATTCAAAAGGAAGCATAAAGGTACATGTCTGAAATGTACCAAAGGAAAATATTATAAGGGTACCATTCCCCTCATGCAGCAGGTTCACAGGTTTGGAACAACCCGAGGAGTTTGAGAATCATGATCAAGGAATCTCATGTATATAGGTGGAAGAAAGCCCTTTATGGCTTGAAGAAAAACACCTCAGGCATAATATGAGAGGATTGATAGCTGTCTAATGCAGCTGAGATTCACTAGGAGTGAAACCGATCCAAACCATTACTCGAAGGTTGCGGATGATAAACCTCTCGTACCGGCACCTATGTCTGACAGGTGCAGACCCTCTCATTTATAGGAGACAGAGGGAGTTGGATTCTGAATGTGGGAAGATAAGATGCAAGCTTGTGGCTGTCTCGAGGATCTTAACTTTCAGAAGTTATATGGTAATAATGTCGGACCAGATTTGGGAAATGCCTCTGAGTTTCATAAACTCATTCGCGTTGATGTTCTTGGAGAACCTCCGTCCGGACATCTGTGTTGCAGTTAGCATGGTGAGCTCATATTTGGTTGAGCCTCACTAGATTGGTGCCAAGAATCTTCTAAGATATCTTCAGGGCACAATCTCTCATGAATTGAGATACACTGCCGGAAATATGAAACCACATGATTATTCGAATGATGAGTGGGCAGGAAGTATGGAGGGTCACTAGAGCACTTCTCAGTGCTGTTTGGAATCTGCCTTGATATCCTGGATGAGCAGGAAGTAGAAGTCGGTGACTCTGAGCACCACCAAGGCATAATACATTGCTGATAGTATGGCCTTCTGTGAGGCAGTCTGGTTGCTGAAGCTCTTCAGTGAGCTGTTTGTACACATGATGAATACCACTGTAAATCTCTATGACAACCAGAGATGGGATTCGATTATTGAGGAATCTCGTATTTGACAATTGCTCCAGCAGATAGACATCAATTACTGCCTTATCTGGGATATGGTAAGTCGATGATCAAGGAGGCTCCATCACACTGAGATGATGTACAGGACAGAGCCCTGAGGAAAGATCAAATTTGTGATTTTCTCGAACGACTTGGAGTCGTCGAGAGACCTTTGTAAAAGGGTCCCGCATGCTGCATACATTGAGCTCTAGGAGCTTTGGGGGGCTTGCAGTTCTATTGGAGAAACATACGACCACAGGGTGACTCACCCTCCCCTGGTGGTGCGCACTGAAACAAGATGATTCGCTCTCTTGTGGGACAAGATGATTCGCTCTCTTGTGGGACAAGATGATTCACTCTCTTGTGTAGTAGGATGATTAGTTCTCCTGTGAGGCCTGGATTGATGTGTTCTCCATGGCGATTGTAGCAGGATTGATGTGTTCTCCTGTGAGGCCTGGATTGATGTGTTCTCCATGGCGATTGTAGCAGGATTGATGTGTTCTCCATGGCGATTGTAGCAGGATTGATGTGTTCTCATGTGAGGCCTGGATTGATGTGTTCTCCATGGCAGCCTGGATTGATGTGTTCTCCATGGCGATTGTAGCAGGATTGATGTGTTCTCCTGTGAGGACAGGATTGATTAAGTTCTCCTGTCGATGCTTCCTACCCATGCAGTCTGGGACTCATGGGAATTACCTCTCATCTGATCAATGAGCAGGGAAATGAAGTTAGGGACCATAGTAATACCGATGGACGCATCGTTGTATCTACCGTACTCCCTACGCTAGGATGTCCTCCATTGATCTGGGATCAATGATACTGGTCCGGGACCAGTGGTAGGAGTTGTACATGCTATGATGCTGACTTCGGGTCGGTTGAGACTGGTCTGGGACCAGTGGTACATACTCCGAGACTGACTTCGTGTCAGTGCAGTACTGGTCTGGGACCAGTGAGAGTGGTACATACTATGACGCTGACTTCGGGTCGGTTGAGACTGGTCTGAGACCAGTGGTACACTCTCTGAGACTGTGATACTGGTCTGGGACCAGTGGTAGGAGTGGTACTTACTATGAAGCTGACTTCGGGTCAGTTGAGACTGGTTTGGGACTAGTGGTATGCACTCTGAGACTGACTTCAGGTCAGTGGAGAATGATATGACTCATTCTTGATCAATTCTTCTTCTTCATAGTTCAGTGGAGATGAGCAGAGCAGAGCCAGCAGAGCAAAGCTAGCAGAGCTGAGCTGAGCAGAGCAGAGCCAGCAGAGCTGAGCAGAGTAGAGCAGAGCCAGCAGGGCTGAGCAGAGTTGGGCAGAACAGTGCAGGGCACTGATGGCAGAGATAGTACAGTCGTACACATGGATCAGCGGATGGAGTTCTCCCTAGTTGAGAGGGAGTGTTAAATTGGCAACTAGGGCCAAACTCCATGTGGGTCGGCTTATTTATGGCAGCTGATATTTTTATTGGATCCCTCTCGTCGAGAGGTGTAGGATTGATCCAAAGATCATCCGATTCCGATAAGTATTTATGGAGATATGAATTTATTTTGTTTATGTAATTATAGTCAAGCCGACCAGCTCTTATGTAGGCTCTAGAAGCCCAGCCGACGTGTCTATTCAACCTCTACATTTTTAGTATAAATAGATGAGGATTTTATGTCATTTAAACACATATTCTTGAGTGATCTCCTCCTCTCCACGTCTTGGGTTTTTGGAGAAGGAGTGATACACCAAGAGTGATATGTTGGCCTTATGAAAATGCCCTAGCCGCAGTACAACGCAGTCATGGTAAAACGCTGGTTATGGAGACAGTCATTCCACAAGGCATTCAACGTATCTGTTTCGTTGTCATATGGAAGCGCCGCAGTACAATCTTAACGCTGTTCCGCAGTGATGAAGCAAAGGAACGTCGTCATATAATATAGATCTAGTCGCAGTAAACCCTAGCTGCAAAACTGGTCGCAGTCAAGTTTGAAGTTAAGAACCGCAGGCATGTTGGCCGCTGTCATGAATTGAAGCCACAGGCATACCTGGATACGCTGTTCAAGATATATACAGAGACATATATATACGCTGTTCATGGTTCATGTTATACGATGGACATATTATGCTGTTCATGATTTATACGGTGGACATATTATGTTGTTCATGGTTCAAGATATATACAAAGACATATATATATGATGTTCATGGTTCATGATTTATATGCTGGACATATTATGCTGTTCATGGTTCAAGATATATACAGAGACATATATATGCGCTGTTCATGGTTCATGATATATACACACACATATATATATATATATATATATATATATATACGCTTTTCATGGTTCATGATATATTATGCTCTCTACACAGTCAACATAATACCCTCATCATTTATACGTAGGGCAGAGAGGCCATGCTGGAAAATTCTGCAACAAAGGAAGGGCTGATCAGCAGCCCTATACACAGTAATAAGGAGGCCCTGATACGCTGATAAAAAGGAGACCAGATCTACTGTTCAAGCCGCAGTCCAACCATGAGTTCTAACCACAGTTGAAGTAAGGATTCTATTGTGCCCTAGCTGCAGTAGAAGGAACCATAATGTAGCAAGGTTAAGGGACTGTTTGAGCATCCCTTGTGCAACAGTTCGAGAGTGGTTTCTTCTTGTTAGAAGGTTGAGTTAAATGGAGCAGTGGAACAAACTTGTTGAGGTATCATTGGAAGAACAAGTATAACGTTTATGCTGCTACAGGAAATCTTTGTGTTAGACCGCAGGCCATAACACCACAGTCAAGCTTTTCGTATGGGTATGTGAGAGCTCAGATCATTAGCATAATACATGGAGCTGTCGTGTCTAATATTGTTGAGATCTCAAGCTATTAGATGGTTGTATGACACTGCTGTAATGTGAGATGGATAAAGCTATTGTCATGGGTTAGTATGACTATGTTGAGGGTATGTCAGATGACAAGGATGCAGCAAGGTGATGGTTGCAGCATGATGGGGCAACAAAGTGATGATGGATGTTGTTTGATGAGTGCAACATATAAGTCATTGAGTGCAGATTAGTGATCAAAGAGCAGCTCAATGATTGGAGCAGCTCAGTGACAGAAGCAGCAACATGAAGTGCATAACATGGTCATGATAAGTGTAGCATGGTGCAGCAAGAGGACAAGATGCAGCACCTTAAGAATCATTTGAAGCAGAGTGTCTTCAACTGATCTCATCGTTATACTAAATGGTCTTTGCTCAGATCTAGATAATTCAAAGTGTTGACTTCTGTTGTAAATATACTGTCTCTCTCTCTCTTTCTCTGCTGAACTTTGAAGATAAAAGAAGATTTGATCAAGGGGTTTCCCCACACATTGTGGGGTTTGTCCCTGGCTTGCGCCACATCTTGTGTCCTCTTGTCTTGGCTTGTCTTCTGCGTTTTATATTTATGTTCTATCTGCAGTTTATCATAATGCGGATGTGATTGCTAACTGTGAAAATTTAAATAAATTGCTCTAGCATAGAACATACCTAATCTCAACATAGAACATACCTAATCTTAACATACCTAGTTGGGATCCCTCTTTCGCCTCTAAAATAAATAAGTGCTATGTGTTAGCGCTTGAGATTTCACCCTAGGCTGAGGAAGGTAAACCTTCAAGGCAACATCAAACCATTTCACCTCGTAGCTAGCCCTACGGGGTATGAGAAGGCTCTCTCCGGTCTATCTCGGCAAATTTTCAATGGGGTGAGATGACCAACAAGTTAACACTGATATTAGGCTAGTAAACCGATTAGGAAGGTTGATTTAAAGTTTTTGGGGTTTTTGGTGGCAATTGGAGGGAGTGCAATTCAGGGTGTGGGGATTGAGCTCAGTTTTTGCAGGTGGGTATTTGGGGCAAGGAAGGAGTTTGTGCTAATGCCTTAAGCTGAGATGGATGATCAAGGAAGAAAGAGAGGGAGCTAAAGAGGGCAAACAATGACTTTGAATCCTCTTTAGACAGTGGAAAACATAAATATTAAACAAAATTGAAAGCTGAGCATGGCATGCATGAATTTAAACTTTATCACTTCTTTTGTTTAATTAGCAGCAATTGAATAAGAGATGGAACACATAAACACACTTACAATGACAAGTAGGAAACACACCATCAACACAATAATCCACAAGAATCCACAATGATGTCTACAAAACCCTGGCCTTCCTTTTCCTCAAATTGCAGAGATACAAGTAAAATATACAATAGAGCTTCTCCCTCAAGAGTCCAACCATGAAAATGAGCAAGAGAAGGCATAATATAGATGATCTAACTCCTTTCCCCACCTCTAGGGGTCGAGCTCAGCTTCCTAGGAGCTGTTTCAACTAATTCTAAACTGAGCACTAGATAATAGGCAGTCAAAACAACTTGCCTCTAAAACTTAGGTAATCTATCCATGCATTAAATATTCACTATTTACATCAAAGAAACTTCTAGAAGTGTCAAAGGAGAGTAAATGTATCCAAGTGCTATGAAAATTACACAAAAATCCATCATTTACATGCCTCAAAAGTCAACCAAAGTAAAAACAGTGTTTTGCTGGCCGAACTGGTCAAAACAGTGAAATTTCCCTGAGTGGTCGCGCCCCTCACTTTGACTGGTCGCGCACATTGATAGCTCTGTTTGAGGGCCTTCCCGGTGTCCAAATCAGGTGCAAGATAGCTCATTGGAAAGGTCTGTGAGTCTACTTTCCAACCCCACTGGAATTTCTGAATTTGGAGTTGATTTGACCCCTCAAAAGTCATTTCTCCCAAGGCAGCTTTCTGCAACTCAAAAAAGGGGCAGAAAGTCAAAATTTGCATGTATTTTGAGCTTTTGGAAGCCCAAATCTTCATAAAATCTGAAACCCATCCATAGGCAAGTGTATTTTTGCATGAAAATTCCAAAAATGTAGAGTTTTCCCCGTTCTGAGCTTTCCCCATGACTGGTTGCGCGCGGGGTGAGACCACTCAAATGGCCAAAACCTGTAAAATTCTCAAAAATGCCAAAAATGTCTCAAAACTCTCAAAATTTCTTGGGTTTGCTGATAGGAGGAGGCTAATGAGTATCATGGTGAGTGAGAGAGGCCTCAGCCAAGATACGGAGCGGGTTGGTCTTTTTCTTCCTCTTGCGGGCCTCAGACAACTTCCTTTGGAGTACCTTCATCTTTGCTTTGCAAACATGCATTCTCGCCCAATAATGATTTTTCATGTTCCGTAGCAGCCTCTTGTCTTGGTTGGCTTTCTCCAACAGTCTCTCCAAGTGTGCATTCACACGGATAAGCATGGATTCCCTCTCCTTGGGCAGCAAGTCACCGGGCCTCCTATGGTTGATGACTCGGTCACTTCGAATCTTCCACAGCTCATCCAACTCTTTCTCATCCTCAAGTTGCTTGTTGCGCTGCTCAAGATAGTTTATTGTCCATTGGGCCATGTCGAGCTTCTACTGTAACAAGCGGTTTTCCGCCTCTCTCTGTCGGATGATCTCATGCAAATCTGAAGTGGGGGAGCGAGCATCAAGGTCAATGAAATCATGATGTGTATCGCCAACTCTCTCGTCCTCAACCATGGGCTGCTTGCCCTCCCGTACTGCCTCTGCTGATGAAGAATGCGAGGCCCCTTCCACCTGATGTGGAGATAACACTCGCTGACCTGTAGATGATGATGGCGAGACCCCTTCCACCTGCTGTGGAGAAAGTACTCGTCGAGCTGCTGCAAACAAGGTCCTGTGACCTCTCTGGTAGGTGACCTGAGGTGAGGAAGCAACCTGTCTCGGAACAATGATCTCGGGCTGGTGAGATGGACCTCCCTCCTCATAAATGACCTCTGGCTCTGGGTGTGGCTGTGGTGGCACTGTAAATAACTCATGAGAAATGAAGTTTGCCCATGGAATGCCTTGCTGACTCAATTGATGGGAAACAATGAGCTGGATGAGACCATGATGGCACAAACTCCTATGCTGCTGAGCTGGGGACTGCCTCTGAAACACGGACACCATCCTCTGAATGTCCTGGAAGAAGAAAACCGGGATGTTCATCATCCTCACTCGGGTAAAGTGCATCAACAGGCGAATGTGACAAGAGAAGACCTGTGAAAATCTTCCCTCGCATGTGAAGTAATGCATGATAAGCCGCATGATCGGAGCATACTCCCCCCGGAGGAATCTGAAGGGAAAGACCCCTGACAAGTGACTCATGAATGCTGGCCTGACATATGGCTCAAAATAAACATAATCCAGCATTTTGCGCTTGGGCCACACCTCACCCACATTTGGTATCCCGGTAGCCTCTGAATTCACCTCCGGAGATAGTACAAAATTCACCCCTGCAAGAGTGACCTGCCCATCATGAAGGTGCAAAACAAATAAGCGGGCCAACTCCCTGTGGTGCTGAATCTGGGCAAGCCTCTCACAGAACTGAAAACATGACATATAACGGAAACAATTCACTGCCATAGGACAGGCCTGCAATTCTGCCAAAGAGGTGGGTTCCTCTCTCCTATGATGACCACCTTTGCCACCCTTACGAGGCCTCTGTTGTACCTCGATCTCTGTGGAAGAAGACTGGTCATCACCTTGCTCATAGGTTTCAGTGGTTGACATGGTGCTTTTGAGCAAAGTGAAGCAAATAGATAGAGTAAACTGCTGCCCTTGCCTGCAAAAATGCTGAGAAGTATGCTCGATCAGTTGAGCAAGCAAGAGGGCGATTTAGTCGATTTGGAGTGGTTCTGTAGAAGACAGCTTGAGTGGTCGCGCCCCTGCTCTGAGTGGTCGCGCCCTGCCTGAGTGGTCGCGCCCTTTAGAAAAATACACTGCAGAGGGGTCGCTGAGTGGTTGCGCCCCACCCAACTGGTCGCGCACTGAGCCTGAGTGGTCGCGCCCCTGAGAATGACTCCAACTTTCTGCAAATCGCCTCTTTTGACCTCTCACTCGTTTTTGCAAGCTCTCAAATGCATAATGAGGCTGTTTAGAGGGAAATTTACTCTTTATAGGCCCAATTTGAAAAAAATTAACTTACCAAACCCACTTTCTAATGTTTTTGTTTTGACATTCACTTTTAACACTGTTTTGAGTTCACTTTGTCCTGAATTTGACTTTTTGGGTGCTTTAACTCCGTTCTTTTTGCAGGTTGACCATCTGATGGACTCTAGTGAGGAGACCAGGGTTATTGCTGACATTTTGAAGAATTTTGAAAATTTCCTTATTTTTTGCAAAATTGACATGACCTTGGCTTTAAAGACATGGTTTTTAAATCCAAGGTATAAATGAGCTGTACCTGATGAAAATATCAATGAAACATATTTACATACCTCCTTCCGGCTTGCTGGGGACCCATGGACCTCTGACTCATGACCTTGCAGTGATTTTTGACCAAAACCCTAGACCTAAGACTTGGGACTTCAAGACAAAACAAAACAAGCGTGACACAAGTTCATTAACTGATATGACCTGATCCAGCAAAGCCAAGAAGGGAACAAGGACCAGCTCCTCCATCAGTTTTATGGCATGCCTAATGGGATGCAAAACTGACATCGATGAGACACCTACTTATGCATATGCAAAGAGTTTTTTGATCACTGATGGAGGGCATCATGACCGACACTAACACTATGCACATTTACAAAAATGAAAAAAGTTAAAAAGGTTTGAAAAAATGAAAAATGAATATGGTGAAAGAAGAGAAAAGCTTCCTACGTAGAGAGGTGATGCAAATAACTCCACTAGGATACTGACCAGGCTCACTAATAGCGGAGCCATGCTTTTGTTACTCTGTGACTCCGCTGGGATACTATCCAGGCCTGCTGGCAGCAGAGCAACACTAGAGATGAAACCAAGACTCGGACTACCATACTTCTTGTGCACCAATGTACCCCTCAACCCCAATCTAAACAACTGTGTTTCCTTGGCTTGGAATGTGTGTCAATTGACCAAGAGCTTGGCAGATGCTACATATTACAATCAAGCTAGTGTGGAAACCAAGAGGAGCTGACAACTGAACAATACTTCCGGAGGTGTTAGAATTTCTTTTTGCGAAGAAGGTCCATTAAGAGAGTTGGAGTTCTACCAGTGTGTCACCAAGTGTTATTGCGGCTACAACCACCCTCCAAAATTTTTCCTTAGCTTCATTTTGGAGCCTCCCTTCCAACCTTCACAACAACTTGCCTTGCTTCATCACGTTCACAAGCTTCAATGTCTTTCTTGCACAAACGCAGCTTATTGATCACAGCTTGATCCATTCCCCTCACATGATGTTCACCAGACTTGGTCCAGTTGCAGGCTAAGTAGCTTCCCCAAGAAAAATGTGCATTTCTGGAGGGCAACGAGTTGTATTTGTTGAAGCAGCAACTCAAGGAAGAACATGATGTTGCACAAACAGACAAATGAGTTGTAGTAGGATCAAGAACAGTAGTGGGTGCAACGTGCACTCACGAATGAAACTGAACTCGTACAAGTTAAAGATCCATCGCAGTAGCTAACAAGGAGCAAACATGGTGAGCAATGTTGTTGATCGCATGCAAGGGATTCAGGAGCATGCATGTCATTGTGCGCATGCATGTAATCCAACCCATTGAACACATTCACCAAGGCGAAGACAAGAAGCAAGTCCAACTAGAGCCGAACATGTACTTCAACAAGTTGATGTGCATGACCACCAACACACACTTGAAGATCAACATGGAAACTATCCATCAGTGTGTTGCTAGTTTAGATGCACCAAGAAGAACATGCGCATCTTAGTAGACAAGTTGGATGAAGGAGTCGAACCAATGCACCGGTTGCGACGGAGGCAAGAGTTCGCTTCAGCAAGATGTCACCATGAGGTGCATGCACACCATCACAGACGACCAAGCTTGGCATCAACTCACCACTTTCACCATCACAATCATGTCAAAGAGTTGGTCTCATCATAGCGGACCGAGTGTCAGTGATGTCTTGCAAGGCTTGCTCAAGCCATGTTGTCTCATATGAGTACATGTGCATTGTAATGTTGAGTCATGTCAAGTGTAAATCAAGTGTCAATAGTTGGATGTAATAGTCATAGAGTAGGTGAAGATTCATGAGGGTAGTTGAACTGTCACAAAGGGGAATTTCAAGGGTCACCCCACCCTTTGCTATAAATAGTCCCTCATAACTCATTGTATAGGTGTTTGGTCAGCCAAGCTTCTGATAAGACTATCTTGGAAAGAGCTTGGGCAGTAATGTAACACATCTTGGCTTCTCCACTGCACAAAGCTAGTTCATCTCTTTGGAAGAGCAGGCGGATGTGGTTGTAACGTTTCACTATTGGGGCTAGCAGGTTTACATGGATGTATTGTATGATTGGAACTTACATTTATTTATATAATAAGAACCAACACGTTTTCACACATCTATTGCATCTATTGTAAGAATGATATTTAACACTTGTAATGCATGTTGTTTTAACTTGTGTTCTACATCTGAACTGATTCATTTGTTGTAATGCATAATCTATCAATGGAATGTGTTATATATGCTACTAATGTTTTCTTTTCCGTGTCGACTTCTTTGTCAGACATTAGATAGACCTTTCACATGAACCTTGTTGTAACTAATGTTGCACTTGTTCAGACTGATCTGTGAGTGTTGTATGTGTTATCTTACCCTGTATGCTGTGTCTACTGCATCAGAGTGGATTGCTATGCCAAAAGTTGTGTATGTCCTATGTGTTGTGTGTTCCTAGTTGAGTTGGGATTGATCCCTTTCAACCTGGAACTCATCTTCACCCTCATCTCACCCACCTATGTTAGAATCTCTCATACACCTTTGTTGACTCATTGTAGCAGTCACACCCCTGCTACTGATAGAGTTATCTTACTTTCCTCTATGCGACATCGTGGTCAAGGCATTACCATATGACCCACTGTTAGGATTGCTACACCAAACGGTTTGAGGTCTTATTGGGACTTCTTACCAGGGATATCCCCTTACATGTTGGCGGGTCCAGCGCCATCAATAGCACACTTGGCCTCTTCTCTGCAAAGCTCACACAAAATTTTTCACTTAGCTCCCTCAAAAATGTTGCATTTCCCCACTTGTTAAATTTTGATTCGAGGTTTTGTTCCTCTACTGCATAGGGAACAATGTTGGCCCTGCTACCATCCACACTACCCAAGAGTGTACTCTGCAAATGGATCTCCATAATATTGTAACATCTAGTTACTTGCTACTACTATCATATTAAATGTTGAGAATGGGATCTTAAGAATTTTCTACACTCTACTACTCAACAAATACAGCTCCAACACAATTAATTCAGATAATGGGCACCTGTGTGATTCTCAATACTGAGAATTAAATCTCTGTCAACCTACACACTCAAGGAAGCTCTCCATGCTTATTTATTACTCAAAGATATTGATATGTACACTAGCATGGCTTCTCTAAGCTTGATCTGATCTCCATTAATTCTCTTTGCAAATCATGGTCCTTATGATCTTTGCAAACAATATTGACTTCATTAGCTCAACTTATGTATTTGTGGTCCTAACTGTCAATTCGTTCATGCCAAAGCCCATAGGCTTTCTATTAAAAGAGACTCCAAATGTAAACTCCTCAACCTCTTTTAATTTTAACTGCAAATTTTGTCAATTCTGTCAATTTCAACTTTAGCTCCTTTTGTCAACACCTTTACCTACTTCCCCACCATGGGACCAGGTTTTGTGACCACTAGCTCAAGCCTTTAGGTGTTTACCCTATTTAACGCCTTCAAGGGATTCTTTCCCTTTATTAAATGCTCTTGCGCCCTTGGAATTTAATTATTTTATATTCCTTCTTCTAATGCTTAGCGTGTAGCTCCCAAGTCCCGACGCTTTTACATGCTTTCTCTTTAAAATCCTCCAAGATCCTCTTCGCGAGATTAGTTGTCCTATGGGGTCTGCCTGATACTTTCCATGGTCAATCAAAGGCCTAGTTGGGATGAACTATCTAACTGATGTGTCTCAACGCTTACTTCTTAGTTCTTATTTTCTACATCCATTAGAAATTTTTGGCATCTTCCTTACGTGATGATGTGTCCCAATGGGACCATTGTTACACCCACGCACCATTAAATTCCTACAGGATGAGCTATCAATCTACATATGCATGAAACCTATTCCTTTGGCCCATGCTTTGGCATGACCACATTTGATTGATGACCTCTTCCCAATAGTTCTCTTTGTGTACCCATTTATCTCCACCATGGTATTCCTGCTAAGTCAGGTTGTCAAGTGGGACCACCCATTGCAACCACCAACTGATCAATTTCCTGCCAAAGTGAGTTGTCTCTGACAACACCCATGTCATCCTGATGCCTAGTCACCCCAAAACTCCCTTTGTGTGCTGCTATAAAACCTTCCGAGCTCTAGCCAACAAGATGATATCATGCTAACATCATTTGTGCCATATGGCACCTCCTGAGTGGTGACACATGTCACCCAGATTTGGCCCATTAGGCCACACAAAAATGACAAATCTACCTGCCACATGTCTCCTGTAAAATTACACCATGCTAACATCATCAATTGTGTTCATCTTCTGAGAGCCAATAAAATGTTACCATGTGTCCTATTAGAGAGGAGAGAGAAAGGGTCCCTGGATCCTTGGTTTTGCGAGAAATTTCTTTGTTAAACTCATTTATCAAAAACCATCGGGTTCAAGAACTCGAGACCACTCCATTATGGCTTGTGGTATTTGGAGAATAGGTCCCAGATTGATTCTCTGTCATTGATTGCATGATTGGCAGTTTGGGAAACCACCTCCCATGGCCTCCAAGCCTAACAAGATTTTCGTCTAAAGGCTTGTAAGAATGCCACCGCATGGCCAGGTGCTTACCTCCCGGTGCTTCCATTTTGTTCCCCCTTTGTAATCCTTCGAGATGCACCCACTGGGGTAAGTCTGTCGATATGGTGTCATCACCTAGCATCATCTCGCTCCATACATCCTAGTGCTAAAGACTTGTGTGCCATAACCATTTTGTCGAGGTCATACTACCAGGGTGACTTCGCTAGGTGGGCTCCACCATGCCCAATAGAAATTCTTCTTGTTGTTGAGTTGTCACTCAACATTATCTCAAAACTCATTTTAGTCACTATACCATGATTTACCATTGGGTTTTAGCACTTTTTCCATCTTTGGCTATGCTCCAAAGTTCCTCCAACCCTTTTATCTCTACACCTTTTGACTTTTAAGGTCCATAGCTTTGTTTGCCTCTATTTTTTTATCTAGGAGACCATTTTCAAACTTCCACATATCATTGGAAAGCACTTTCTGAGCACTAATCAACTGTGCCATCTCCAAGTGTATCTAAGTTGATGTATTGAGGTAGATTCTCCTCCAAATCATGGGACTCCCATCCATGGTTACCATATTATGGCTTCTACAATATGCCTACTACTATGATGATTCTCTACAAAGTACTACAATAACCATGGTACTCTCCCTGAGCTTGACACATCAACCACATTTTTTTCCACCTAATGTCCATGTCAGTCTAGTTGACATCAATGCCAACAAACTTTCCAATAGTCAACCAATGCCAACTATCCAGCAACCTCCCCCTTTGGCATTGATGGAAACACCTCATCACTTCTCCACATTGATGGCCAATACTCATGTTGCTTCCACACTTCTCCTTACATGAGCCACCAGTGGATCTCTCTCCTCTACATGAGCCATCACAACTTACTCTCCCCCTTTGACATCAATGGAAAAGGGCTACAAGTTGCTTCTTCTCTCCCTTTCAACTAGTGCTTGAGGATCATGATGTTATGCATACTACTCTTCAAGGGCATATATATTCTTGATTTTTCACTTGAAGTTTGCCACCCAAACTCAGATACAATTTTTTTTCTTATTGATGCATATTTTGTATCAATCAAAAGAAACTGATACCAATTAGAATTTCCCATAATATTGTTTTTGCGTGCAAATACTAGCCATTAGTGATGCATTGAGATTGCTCTTCATTGTGATTGATATTGTTTATTTAGAGAATATGCTCACTTCTCCTGAGCATCGTAATAGTCACAAATTCTCCCCCTGAGATCATATTACTACACATAGATATTGTTGCCTAATGATACCAATTTCACCAAGAAGCTGATGCAAATTGGACAAAGTATCAGGAAAATTCTTATAGCTCCTTCTCAAAAAGGAATTCCCACTTACACAAAAGGTTACTCCATATGAACCTAGACCACCAACTAATATAGAAATAGAAATGTAAAGCTAAGGTACATTCAAAACCTGCACCAATTGTGTTTCATGAACACAAGACTTCTAGGCTTAGTCAAATTCACAACTTAAATTAATTAACCATATTTCACCCAAGATGCAAACATTTCATTTACTCAACAATATTTCTTCTTGAGGCTGAAAATTGGTGCTTGCTACTGCTTACTAAAACAAATCCCCCTGAGCAAATTCTCTTTGCTTGCCTGCATCTGCTTCCTTACTTCTATGTGTGGATTGATCATGTGAACTTGACTTAACTGTGGACCTCTTTTCATTCCAAACTTCAGTTGCAGCTCATCCTTTTCTCACAACATAAAGAGTTATGGACTCTTGAAATCATGTTAATTGCATTATCCACTCTCTTTCAATGTTGATACATTTGAAATAAACAAAATCATTACTGTAATCAGCAAGGGGACACGACCATACCTCCAAAGTTCATATGCATTACTTTGAGTATCCTTTCCTAGATGTGTGCATCTAACTTATTTGGCCTCTCTTGAGCCAATTCTCTTCTTTCAATGAAGAGAAACAAAGGATCTTCTTCATTTGAGAATATTATCCTCCTTCTTCATCCAAACCTTCATTTGTGTGATACATAGCATCATCATTTCTTCCCAACTTATCCTTTGCCTATATTTGGGCCTTTTCTTAGATGTGCATGGCTAGAGGACACTCCTCTTTACTTTATATTTTGTTTGAGTGCTTTGTCCTTTGAGGAGGAAAGAACCTATGATGGTTCTTCATGTGCCTTCCATGGTTGTCTAAATTTATGTCTTGCATTCTTCCTTGTTGTTGTTTAGCTCTCTTTTGTTGTTGCCTTTCCTTTTCTTGTTCTTGATGCTCTCTTCTGTTGTTTTCCAACAACTCATTTTCCCTTGTTATTTTTGGAACCTCCAACTTCCCTTACATGGGTGGTTGACCCTTCAACCTTTGCATTCTTGGAGTTTGTTCTTTCTTTGTAACCCAAACTAGCCTTGATGAGAGGGGATATCTGCTTAAGAAGCATCTCATTCAACACCTTTATTCTCTCCTCAAGCTTATTATATTGAGATAAATCTTTATTTTCCTTTTCTAGGTCATGTCTCAATAAGACTACTTCATTTTGTAGTCTCTCACAATGAGCTTCTCTTTCACCTAGTTGAATGGTTAGCCTCCCATTCAATCTGCTAGCCTCTTCTTATTGAGCATTTAGATCAACTATTGTTTTTCTCAACTTTTCATTCTCAAGCTCATAAATTTTCAATTTCTCCTCTTGCTTGATATGTGCCTCTAATAGGTCCTTAATATCCTTTAGAGCAAAGGTTGACCTCTTTCTAAAGTTGATCCTTTCATTAAGATCCTTCTATTCACAAGAAGAGGTGCTAGCTCAGTCACCACGGAGATCTAGATTCCTCTCTTTTACCATAGGATTTTCCACAGGTCTGAGAAATATCCCATCTTTATCACTACCAGGGGTACTCTTATTTTCTCCTATGAATGATCACACCTGGTATCTCTCCTCTTCCTATGAGGCACCCTCATTAGCTATTGCTATAAACGTAGGTCTCTCTTCACAAAAAATAGATGTACTTATATCTCTCTCTTCAAAATATTCACATGAACATCTAAAGGATCAATGACCTATCTTTTTACATTTATCACAGAGAAATAGCTTACCTTCTGAGCAACATGGCCTCTCTTCTAATTCTTCATCATCCTCTCGAGATTGATGAGTAGCATCTTTCTCACTGGAAGAAGGATTTTCATCCTTTTGAACTTCTTTCATCTGAGATGCCTCCTTCTTCTTCTTCTTCCTTCTCTTCTTCTCATTATCAGTGGCCTTCACATATTCAGGCTCACTGCTTGAGTAGCAAGGTTCATCAACCTCCTTTGTTGTTGCATGGCTTTCTCCTCCATGTATACATAGTAATCTGTCTAGGATTTCTTTTATTGTCTCATAATGCCTTACTCTATCAACATCTGACATTGATAGCCCTTTCAAGATAATCTCATTGGCTTCTGCATTAAACTCATTCCTCTCTCCACATATCATAAGCAACCAAATATTTCATTGTTTACCATCAAATCGGCTTCCATTGTAATCTTCCAGAGCTCAAAGTCTGATCCATTTAGAAATGGAACTCCTTCTGCTGTTAGCCAAACTTGATTAGCCATTGTTTCCCTCTAGTATACCTTCGAGCGATTAAGCTATTCCTGAAGGAACTTGGCTCTCATACCAATTGTTGGAAACAATGTTAATACTGAGAGGGGTGGTGAATCAGTATTAAGGCTAACTTTAAATTTTTATGCCAATTTATATTTTCTCATTCAAAAATGGAGACCATTCATATGATAAATCAACAATATATCAAGTGCAACAACATAAATCATCACATGAATACAAGCACCATGAGAAGAATACACATTGGACACAAAGCTTTAACATGGAAACCCTTACGAGAGACCACCAAAACTTGTTTGTTATTTGATGTAAATAAGAGCATCTACTCTATTACATCAATTTTTGTGAGCCACCACTCACAGGAAGCACCAACTCCCTTTGATTGTTTGCTAGCACCCACTAGCAGGAAGCACCAACTCCCTTCTTTGTAGACACTTGATCATCTTACCAGAAGCACCAACTTCATGGATTTGTTGCAAGCACCAACTTGAAATTACTTGGATTTTTGCAAGAACCAACTTACATGAGGAACCAACCTCCGAGCCTTCCTCAAATACCTAATAGATATGGAAATACCAACTTCTTGTATGCATGATCCAACCCACACTCAATGAGGAACTAATTTCTGTATATATGGCATCCACTCTACCTGATATCAATGTTGTTCTTCTTTGCAGCCTTTCCTCTACACAACCCATGCAACACTTTGTCTTCTCTTCTCACTCTGCATCATACACTCTACTCTCGTCCCTATTCTACTCCATAGGCTCTCTTAGCCTCTCATAGTAGCACACACACACTTTGGGCCTCTTCCCTCTGCACAGGCACTCTCAACCTCTTCACTGCAGCATAGGCACACTTGGCCTCTTCTCTGTAGTCCTCACACAAATTTGTCCACTTAGCTCCCTCAAAAATGTTGCATTCCCCCACTTGTTCAATTGCAATATGAGGTTTTGTTCCTCTGCTACACAGGGAATGATGTTGTCCCTGTTGCCATCCACACTATCCAAGAGTGTACTCTGTGAATGGATATCCATACTGTTGTAACATATGGTTACTTGCTATTGCTACCATATTAATCACTAAGAATGGGATCTTAAGCATTTTTGCCACTATGCTACTCAACAACTACAATTGAATCAAGGAGACAACTTAATCAAAAGAGCACAACATGGACCTTTCTGGTGTTGTCTATGCAAGAACAGAACCGAAGATACAAACCATCTCTTGCTTGCATGCCTAGTTGCTAAGGAGCTCTGGAACTCTATTCTTTTGACTATTCCCACCCAGTGTCATTGGCAAGGTCTGACTGTAAAGGAGTCTTGGACCACGTGGTGGACATCAGCTTCATCGACAAAAGATAGGAACCTTCCTCTTTTCATTTGCTAGACAATTTGGATAGCCCGCAACTGATACATTTTCCAGGACATTGCTCCACATTGGCCCTCCATCACTGCTTGCATTATGATAGACTATCATACCATACTAGAGGAAGAGGAAAATGCTAATCCCAGGCACATCATCCCTGAAAACATCAATCACTCTCATCCATGGGCATACTTCGATGGTTCAACTCAGGAAGATGGCTTTGGGGGCAGAGCCATTCTGTACCTTTCTGAATCTCATCATTTCCATATCCAAATGGGCCTGGGGAGGGGCACAAACAATTTTGTTGAACTAATTACAGCCAAATATCTCATACAATATGCTCTGGAAAAACATTGCAGGAACCTACAATTGTTTGGGGATTCAAAAATTGTTTGCAATTGGATAAATAAAACATCTAACTGCTCTGCTTACACTGTGATACCTGTTTTGGATGAGACTAATCGACTCATCACTCTTTTTGATACTTTTGTTTGTCGTCATATATATAGGGAACACAACTCATCTGCCGATTTACCATCCAAGGAAGCTGCGTTCAGGCCTCTCGACACTTGGCTGATACAAGAGGAGAGGGATGGTGCACACTATTAGTATTACCATCGACCTTTCATGGAACTTACAGACTAACTAGCTTAGCTGGAGCTTGCTTATTTTTTATTATGTAAATAATATTATTGCTCTTTTAAGTTATCAGATATGCACAATGACAGTTATATAATACTCTCTGCGTAGAGTTTTTTTGAACTATTGTTGAAGCACAGTGCCTGCTTGCGTGGAGTACACTGCACTATTTTTGATACCTCTTATTTGATAGGTATTCTGCTTCACATACAACATATGCTTTTTTTCATCTACAATATGTAATTTTACTTTACTAATGAAAATTACGATTTTTCCAAGGGGAAAAAACTACAATTGAATCACAATTAATTAAGAGAATGGGCACCTGTGTGATTCTTAATATTGAGAATTAAATCTCTGTAAAAATGCACACTCAAGGAAGCTCTCCATGCTTATTTATTACTCACAAAAATCAAGATATACACCAGTGTGGCTTCTCTAAGATTTATTTGATCTCCATTAATTCTCTCTACAAATCGTGGTCCTCGTTTCCTTGATCCAATGATTTTTGTAGTCAATATTGACTTCATTAGCTCAACATATGCATTTGTGGTCCTAGAAGTTGACTCGTTCATACCACGGCCCATAGGATTTCTATTAAAAGAGTTTCCAAATGTAAACTCCTCGACCCATTTTAATTTTAACTGCAAATGTTTTCAATTATGTCGATTTCAACCTTTAGCTACTTTTGTTGGCACCTTTACCAATTTTCCCTCCATGAGACTAGGTGTTATAACCACTGGCTCAAGCCTTTAGGTGCTTAGCCTGTTTGAGGCCTTAAGGAATTATTTCCCTTTACTAACTACCTTTCCCTTTACTAACTACTCCCACACCCTTGGTCTTTACCTATTGTACATGCCTTCGTATGACGCTTAACTCGTAGCTCCCAATTCTTGGCACTTTTATATGCCTTCTCTTTAAAATCCTTCGGGCTCCTCTTGGGAGGCTTAGCTGCTACGTCGCATCTTCCTGACGCTTTCATTGGCCAATCAAAGGCCCCTCCATGATGAAATATCTAACTGATGTGTCCTAACGCTTATTGCCCGGTTCTCCTTTTCCGCTTCCATTAGAAATTGTTAGGGTCTCCCTTATGGGATTGTTGACACCTAATCATCAGTATTGGGTGAATAAGTGTAACTGATGTAAATAAATAATGGAAAATATGAAGAGTCACCAGGAGATGAAATGAACAGTCTCTCCCTCATGTATATAATAAAGACCAACCTGAATGAATACAACGAATTTATTTTGAGGAGTTACTGCATGGCCTAACATGGTATCAGAGCCAACGCCATTTTTGGCTTCTAGCTCCATTTTATAACTCCCTTCTACCATTTCTTCAGAAGTTTGTCCTGCATTTTGTAACTCCCTTATGCCATTTCTTCAGAAGTTTGTCCTGCATTTTTCTGCCAATTTTGTAACCTCCCACATTCCTCTGACATAGTCTAATAATGCTGCTCTGTTATGTTGACTGAGAGGAGGAGGATGCCATTGCTAATAGTAACGTTGAGTCGTGCTTGTTCTGGTATTTTGCATTGCATTATGTAATGTTGGTCAAAACGTTGGTTCAAGTCAAATTGTGTGAAGATTGTGGTGCGACTTGTATGTTAAAACTCTGGCGCTGTCTGTGTCTTTTATGTATCTGGAGTGTTAAAAATTCATTAATTGGTATGGAAATCCATGTGTTGCAACTGGTGGTTTGAGGTATGCAAATTCAAATATATGTTGTCTAGTTAATACGCTGCCTCTGTTGTTAATACTCCGTGTTAATACTGCGCTACCCGGTTAATACCGCTCAACAGTCATTTGATTGCACAATATGCTCTTCTGTACATGCTACTCATGCCTTCCCCAAGATTTCGTGGTTTGTGGCTTTTGTTGTTGTAATCCTGCTCCAGTTTTGAATGGTATTTATATGGTTAATATTCAGGGCTAGCAATGGTTAGAAATTTGATGCAAATCGCTATAGAATTTCGGCGTATTTTTGGGCTTTTGACGCATTGATATAACATGATGCTGATCTAGTTGAAATGAAGTGGACTGGTATCTACTATCTGTTCGTTTTTGAAAGGATGGAAAATTGACGAATAAGTTTTGACTGTGTAATTTTCAGTCCATTATTTTCGGAATGTAAGATGGTTTCTTTGGAAAGTTAATACAGAGGCAGTGGCCAGGCAAACGTCTGAAGCGGTGAGAAAACATATATGGAAGTGGTCTGCAGTGGCCAGAAGGATTCGTGGTGAAAGGGCCTAAGCTTCCATTCTCTGAAATATGTGCGCCATTTAAGATCACCATTTTTTGATATATAATTTCCTCCTATGTACTTATTAGACTGCTACTTTGAATATGTACTGATTTGTTATGTGAGTTATGCAACTCTGATTTCTGGTCGTAGTACATTCTAAATGAACCAACATATTGCGTATTTCCTTGGTGATGAAACTTCATATGGTGGATTTAAGACTGCTGGTTTTAATACACTGCTGTTTTAATTATCCCTCATTATTTTTTTTTCAAAGTTAAACAGAGTTTGCCACCAGAAGTACAATTTTTTATAGTATATTGCCAGAAGTATTTTTTTATAGTACACAGATTTTACAATGCATTCAATCATATCCATTGTGGGAATAGTTCTCACTGGCAAGGAGAACTATCATGAGTGGTCTCGGATGATAAAACACACCCTCATTTTCAGTGAATTGTGGAAAGTAGTGTGTGTTGGAGATGGAGACAGAGCTAGAACAACCTACCTCAGACAAAGAGTTCGCCATTTGGGAAAATAAGAACAAAAAATCCTATGCATTAATTGCAGCATCTGTAAGTGAAGAGGTGAGTTGCCATATTTCACCATTTTCAACTGCTTTCGAAGCCTTACAAATGCTGAAAGAACTCTAGGACTCACATTCTGCACTTGAAGTTGTTCAACTCATGATTAAACTCTTCACTCTTGAATTAAAAAATAATGATCCTCTTGCTCTTGCATCCGAAGTAAAATCTATAATGCATGATATCAAAGCCACTAAGGTTGAACTGGATATTCCTCTTATCGCTTTTCTCAAGGCACTTTATCCTACTTACTCCAATTATCTTGAGTCATTGCAAGAAAATGGAAATCTCAAAGATATTACCTTTGACTCTCTTGCGAAAAAAATTGCTGAAAGAGAGAAAGCTTTTGGAAAGAAGACAGCCCCTGAATCTTCTGAAGAGGTTGTGTGCCTTGCTCATAAAGAAAAGAATATTACCCAATATTCTTCCAGAGGAAGAGGTGGTCGAAGAGGAAGAGGAAGATATTTCAGAGGCGGGGGGGGGGGGTGGACACTCTCAGGGAGAAAAGTTATATTTGCACTGCATACGCTGCAAAAGAAATGGATCACATGATGCCTCTACATGCAAGTTACCTTGGGACAAAATTGAGCAGCAAAGAAACCAACCCAAAGGTAAAACTAATGACACAGACAAAGGTAAAGCACTTGAATCCACTCATTATGTTGTGGCACAATGTAATATCAGAGTAAATGAAGATTTATTTAATGCTTCACTTGCTTCTTGGAAAAATGATTGGTTGCTTGATTCAGGAGAAACTTGCCACATGACTCATAGAAAATATTTTTTTGAAGAATTTACTGACAATGTTGATGGAGCAGTATACTTTGCAGACCAATCAAAAATCAAGCCATCAGGGCTTGGCACAATCAGGCTTAAATTGCCTGGTCTTCCAGACTTCCTTCTACGTCATGTTCTATATCTCCCGCAGTTGAAGAGAAACTTGTTGTCCTTGGTCCACATCTGCCAACAAGGTCACTCCATTCATATGTTTGATGGCAAGCTTGAGGTGAGAAAAGCATCTAACCACTCACTTGCCATGAGGGGGATAGAAGAAGAAAGGCTTCTCAAGCTGCATGGTACCTCTGCTCATGCACAACATTTCTCATACAACTCTCATTATGAAGAAGGTACACTTCCATCAAGTTTATTATGGCATGCTAGATTTGGACATTTGAACTATGACAACCTTCGCTTGTTGAAGAAAAATGGTGTTGCTGGTTTGCCTACAATTCCTAGGAAACTTAAGCAATGTGATGCTTGTATTCTAGTAAAGCATAGCAAAAAGTGTTTTCATGATTCACATTCAGGAGCGCATAGAAAACTTGAACTCATTCATTCAGATTTATGTGGTCCAATGGCTGTTCCTTCTACAAATGGAAACAAATATATGATGACATTTATTGATGAATACACCAGAATGTGTTGGGTTTATTTATTGAAGAATAAATCTGATGTTTTTCAAACATTCAAGAATTTTCGTACATGGATTGAAAATGATGCACAATCTCATATTGGCTCTATTCGGACTGATAATGGAAAAGAATATACTTCAAATGAATTTGAAAACTATCTTCGCCAAGATGGGATCAAACATCAAACAACTGTGCCTTATAATCCCCAACAGAACGGTGTAGCTGAAAGAATGAATAGGACAATCTTAAATATGGTGCGCTCCATGATGTTTTTCAAAAATGTAAAATTGATGTTGTGGGCTGATGCAGTTCTATGTGCTATATATATATATATATATATATATATATATATATATATATATATATATATATAATAGATGTCCATCTAATGCTATCATAAACAAGACTCCCTATGAAATGTGGTATGGGCACATTCCTTCAGTAAAGCCTCTCAGGGTCTTTGGTTCCACCTGTTATGCCTTGATACCAAAGGTACATAGAAACAAACTTGGTGCAAGAAGTCATAAATGTATCTTCCTCGGGTATTCAAACACCTCCAAAGCATACCATCTCTATGATGAAGTGAATAAAAAGTTTGTTGTATCTAGAGATGTAGCCTTTCTTGAATCATCCAAAACTGAAAATGTTGCTGAGCGGCAACTTGATCGCTTGGATAGATTCGCAAATGCAAAAAATCATTTCAAGAATTTGATAATCAGATTCCACATCTTGAAGGGGGGATTCCTATACTAGATCAACTTATGGAATCTTCTTCTGAAGAACTTTCTCCCCCACATGAAACGCCAACAACGGATGATACTTTAAGTGATGTGATTGATAGAACTGGGAGACTCAATCTTGATTCAGTCCCAACTCAATCAACAGAGCAGCTTGGACCATCTGATAAAGGTCCCCCAAAGTGGCTAACAAAGACACTTGAAAGTGTTCATCCTGATGAGGTTGGAAAGACAGGAACTAGAAATTCAAACCGACAAAATGGAGGTGATGTAGATGACTTTGATTCACCTGTTGATATGGATGTTTCTTATGATTGTGAATTGAATTTGTCTACAGATTTCAAACCAAATTCCTTTAAAGAAGTTGCTTCTCATGATGAATGGAAAGAAGCAATGCAAAAGGAGTATGATGTCCCGATAAAGAATGGCACTTGGAAGTTGGTTGATCCTCCATTAGGAACCAAACCAATTGGCTGCAAGTGGGTCTACAAGAAAAAGTATAAAGCAAATGGCTCACTTGACAAGCACAAATATAGGCTTGTGGCAAAAGGTTTTGCACAGAAGGAAGGGGTCGATTATGAGGAGACTTCTTCCCCCACAACAAAATGGGCTACCATTCACACACTTTTTTCCCTAGCAGCTCAGAACGGTTGTAAAGTCCATCAAATGGATGTAAAAACTACTTTCTTGAATGGAGATCTAAAAGAGAATGTTTTTATGTCCCAGCCTAAAGGATTTGCTGTGAAAGGACATGAACATAAAGTATGAAAACTTGTGAAATCCTTGTATGGCCTCAAACAAGCACCGCGAGCCTAGTATGAAAAACTAACTGAGCATCTTCTGAAACTCAATTTCAAACATTATTATCTTGATGATGAAACTTTATTTGTCAAGAAAGTTGGCAAAATAGTCGTATATCTTGTGGTATATGTAGATGATCTTTTGATGACAGGGAACAATGAAAGCTGCATTACATCCATAAAGAAGGAATTGAGGAAAGGTTTTGAAATGATTGATTTGGGCTATGTTCATTACTATCTTGGTATTGAAGTAACTCAACATCTGAAGTCCATATTTCTTTCTCAAAAGAAGTACATTGGAGATCTGTTGAATAGGTTTTGCATGACAGAATGCAATCCTCTTACTACTCCAATGGAACAAAACTTAAAGCTCACATCCATTGGAGGAAAAGAATTTGAGGATGCAACAAAGTATAGATAGCTTGTAGGAAGTCTCAACTACCTAACTACTATCAGACCGGACATTTTTTTTGTTGTTGGAATCCTCTCCAGGTTTATGAAAAAGCCTTGTGAGGGACATTGGTCTGCTGCAAAAAGAGTTCTAAGGTACTTGAAGGGAACTCAAGTCTTTGGAATCAAGTATACACAGGTGGACGACTTTAGATTGATTGGATACTTTGATTCAGACTTCAATGGAGACAAAGAAACTGGGGTATCTACTTCAGGTTGTGCTATGAGTCTTGGATCAGGAGCTGTCTCTCGGATATCATGCAAACAATCAGATCCAGCAGATTCCACAACAGAAGCGGAATATGTGGCAGCAGCTGAGGCAATAAAAGAAATTGTGTGGCTCAGGAAAATTCTTGAATATTTGCAGGTAAAACAAGTACAATCGACTCCACTCATGATTGACAATACCTCAGCAATAAAGTTGCCCAAGAACCCAAAGTTCCATGATCGAACGAAGCACATCAATACTAAATATCATCTCATTCGACATCATGTTGAGGCCAAAACAATCCATCTCTGCTATTGTTCCACTAATGAGCAAATTGTAGACATCTTCAACAAAACGCTTGGAAGAGAAAAGCTTGAAAGATTCAGAACGATGCTTGGACTCACCAACATCCCTTCAAATTAAGGGGGGTAATGTTGACACCTAATCATCAGGATTGGGTGAATAAGTGTAACTGATGTAAATAAATAATGGAAAATATGAAGAGTCACTGGGAGATGAAATGAACAGTCTCTCCCTCATGTATATAATAAATACCAACTTGAATGAATACAACAAATTGATTTTGAGGAGTTACTGCCTGGTCTGACAGGGATGATGTGTCCTAGTGGGACCATTGTTACGCTCCTGCACCAATTAACTTCCTATCGGGATGAGTTGTCAATCCACATATGCCCGAAGCCTATTCCATTAGCTCGTTCTCTGACATGGCCATATCTTTCCAATGTCCTCCTCCCGATGGTTCTCTTTGTGCACTATTTTATCTCCACTGGGTATTCTTGCCGGGCCAGACTCTCAAGTGGGACCACCCGTTACGACCACCAGCCAATCATTTTCCTATCGCAGTGAGCTATCTCTTATAGCGCCCATGTCATTTAGATGCCTAGCAAGCCCGAAACTCCCTATGTGTGCTGCTACAAAACCTTATGGGCACTGACCATTGGGATGATGTTATGCTAACATTATCAATTCCATATGGCGCCTCCCGAGTGGTGACACGTGTCACCTAATTTTGGCCCATTAGGCCACCCAAAAATGACAAATATTCTTGCCATATATCCCCTGTAAAAATACACCATGCTAACATCATCAATCACCATCATCTCCTGAGAGCCAATCAAATGTTTCCATGTGTCATGTCAGAGAGGAGAGAGAAAGGGTCCCTGGATCCTTGGTTTTGCAAGCAATTTTTTTGTTAAAGTCATTTATAAAAAACCATTGGGTTCAAGAACTCGACACCACTCCGTTCTAGTTTATGTTATTGGAGGAGAGGTCTAGGGTTGATTCTCCATCATTGATTTGTGCGATTAGCGGTTTGGGAAACCACCTCCCATGGCCTCCAAGCCTGACAAGGCTGCCATCTAAAGGCCCGTCAGAATGCCACCATGTGGTCTGATTCTTATCTCCTGACGCTTCCATTTTTTTGGCCCTTTGCAATCCTCTGGGATGCACCTGCCAAGGTAATTCAATTGAGATGGCATCATCACCTAGCGTGATCCCACTCCATACATCCCAATGCTAAATATTTATGTGCCATAACCATTCCGTCAGGGTTCTACCACCGGGGTGACTTCACCGAGTGGACTCCACCATGTCCAATAGAAATGCTTCCCACTACTTCGTTGTCCCTCCACATCAATGTGAAACTCCTTTTGGCTACTTCACCATGCTTTTCCACCAGGTTTAGCACTTCTTCCATCTTTGGCAATGCGCCAAAGTTCCTCCAACCCTTTTATCTCTGCACCTTTTAACATTTGGGTCCATAGCTTTGACTCGCTCTATCTTTTGATCCAAGAGGCCAATTGTAAACTTCCACATTGGAAAGATATTTCTGAGTACTAACCAATTTTTCCATCTCCAAGAGTATTTGAGTTGATCTCTTGAGGTATATTCTCCTCCAAATACCGAGACTCCCATCTATAGTTATCATATTATGGCTTCTCCAACAAGCCTACTACTATGATGATTCTTTACAAAATACTGCAACAACCATGGGACTCCCATTGAGCTTGACACATCAAACACATATGTTGACACCTAACATCCATGCCAGTCCAGTTGACATCAATACCATCACACTTTCCAATTGTCACCAAATGTTAATTGTCCAACAATTAAATGAATTTATGAATGCTCTTGGACAAGCAAATATCTAATATCTAGGAATCTAGATATCTAGATATGGATTTTTCATTTAAGTGATTTAATGGGATCCTTATAACATCTAGAAGTTTGAATTTCTAAAGGTCTAACTCATTTTATAAAAATGATTTATTGGAATCCCAAGATATGACTTGGTACATTGACTTGTTTGACTACAGATGTAGCACTTTGTGATAGTGACACGTGAGGAGAGGACTACCACATGTTAGCCACATGTAAAACAATTGATGTGGCACAACATGGTGTTGAAATGTGACACCAAACTACTAAATATGTTCCATGTATCAATAGTGTTAACATGGAACTAAGAAGGGTAAAACTTTTGAGGTCCATACATTTTTTTCCAAAGATCAAATTTTGATGAATTTATATCACTGAAAATCTCTCGATGAGAAAATGATGATGGTGGCTTCAAAAAAAGAGGTTCTATATGGTTAAAAAAAGAGAAATTTTGGATATCCCACCTCCATAAAGTAACCTTAGGGGTTGGAAAATTACATCTTGTACCCTAAAAAATCCATGAGATGATTAGGTGTGCTACAAATTGATTGAAAACAAAGCCCTTTAAAAAAAACTATGGGCTTAGTTGATTCAAGCTTCTATAAATCCCTTAGGGAGGTTTTTCAACATAATGTTAGTGTTACTTACATTAACTTTTTCCCTAAATCTCTTCATGATTTCATAGTGAGATCATCATCACTTATGCATTAAATGGTTGCTCAACATGATTGCCCCTTTTTTGTCACAAGTTGAATACTAATCAATATATGAAGGGCATGCACTTGGTTTTTTAAACCATGCATGCCTTTTACACCACTCCAACATATCATTGTGTATATCTCATGTTGGAGTTCAATTAAAGGGTGAGAATAAGGGTCTATGGGTGTTGCTAGCTTTAGTATTAAACTCATAGTTACTACAATCTCAAGCTTATGAATCATAAGTGTGAGCAATGCTAATAATGGGAGTTACAATGAGAGTGGATTAATGATGAATTACTATGGGAACTATTGCATTCTAAATCCAGTTCCTTCGATTCGCCACCAAGGATCATACAAATAGCAACATAATAACCTCTTAGTTAATAATATTCACACCATTGGCACTATCCTCCATGACCACCAACTTGAATTTGAACAATAGGACATGTAACCATTTGCAATTTCTTAAAAATAATTTTAAATATGTTTTCTATAACAAGTATCGAAAAGAGACAAGGGGAATTTTTCTATATCCATTCAATGTGTAATTTTCTTACACATTTTTAATGGTATTTTTACAATATATTTAAATTATTTCGATGTAGTATGAAAAGAGTGTTTTAGAGGATATCTAATAATGACTCTAAAGAGTATTAGTGCATTTATGGTTTAAGCATTACAGATTATTGGTGTCTCCCTTTATGTACACATGTATGTATTTTATATGAACACTCATTTATAATTCCCACGTTGGAAGCAATTTTCTCATGTGTACATTTTTGCATTTTTTGGGAAATAATTGAGGGGAGTTTGGATCAAAATTGAAGTGCTTATTTTATTTTAATTAGCGTGATTTCTTCATAGAGCAGTTGTTGAAATAACCCTATAAGATCTAAATTAGTGGAGTTGATGAGGTAGAACATTGTGTAGCTTGAGGACATTTAAATCATTAGTAGTATTTCCACCAATTATTAGCTTTTTAGTTTCCACTAGCATTATCATACAAATCAATTTTATCAATATCAAAATCTATATCATATGAGCCATTGAGATTAGTAATTGATATTCTCATAAGCATATAATTGATTTATAAGCCTCAATTCCATTTGAATCATAATTATTAGACATAATTTCATTCATTGGCTAACATTCCATTCAAAAAATAAGCCCCAATTTCAATAGTTTATCTACATCTTGATCTAGGCCACAACCACCAATAGCACCAACAACTAGAATTGGATTGTATAAAAATGGAATTAATCATTGAGAGGGATAAAGTTGTAACTGAATAATTGTACCTAATCCACATTTAAGTAGGATATGGATTATCATTGATCAAATAGGAAGTTTTGTTCTTCCATGTGATGTGAATGAATATTTAGAGCATAATTTTTTTGCTACAAGATTAAGGATAATGTTTATCCTTAAAACAATGTCAAATAATTTATACAAAAACAATTATGAGTCTTTTTTTATTAAGCAATGATCCATAAAGCTTATAAAATAAACCCGTAAATAACAAAAATAACCAAATATTTACCATGAACAATAGAAGATTATAGAGAGAAAAAACCCTTAAGGTAAGGTAACATTGTCAAATACACCTTATGGAGGAATGCTCTATAAGTAATTATTTGTATAAGACTGTACAATTAAACATGCCTCCAATATTAAACACTCATGTGTACTTATACTTTATCATGAGTATTCCTAGGGGTCTTATGCTAATTACCGTTTATTATTATATTATTTCATTTTAATTACATAGTGGACATATTCCATTATTATGGTCACATTACATTCATTATCCTCTTGGGTACCTCCCAAAGTACCCCATATTATCCTCCCTAGGTATATTATATTATATCCCCTATTGGATTTTAAGCACAAACACAGGATCTATTGTGTAGAAAATACTACACTATTGACTGCATAAAAAGAAAGAAGAGATGATGAAATTGTATTGAAACAACTAAGTAGCTAAAGTGACCAATTTGAATTACCCACAACTATTGTGTATTATTGCTTGATATAAATATGATTAAATAACCCTGCTTTAGAGGGAACCAATGCGCAATAGGTTGGAGTTCCATTGTGCATACACACTAGAAAATAGAAATCATTTTCCTCGATTAGCTAGTAGCCTTGAAAGTATAAAATAAGGTTGATTAAATATAAGTGGAGTAAAAAAAAGTTATAACTAAAGTGATAACTCAACCATGTAACTCCTAACTCAGAAATAGCAAGAAACCTCCAAAAGTAAGACTAAAATTCAAAGGATAAGGTGCTAAGATGATGGGACAAGGTTGTGGATAAGACAATCTCCTAAAATAAGGGAGGAAGTGCACAATAGTTATTAGGGATGTTATGGATAAGGTAATACACACTAGTGGATAATAAATATCCATGTGACTACCCAATCACTGCCACATATCCTATGTGGCACCCCTTGCTAAAAATGTGCTTAATAAAAATAGAAAATGTTAAAAATAAAAGTTATTCCAAATGGTAGGAAATTTCTAGTAGATGAAGAAAAGTGGTCACATGTGGACCTAATTATGTATATATGAGGCCCTATATGTGAATTTACCCCAACATCCTTTTGACATGTTTTTTCCTTGAAACAAGGGAATAAGCCATATAATGTGACCTGCTGAGAAATGCAGTCAATCAATACCATGCATGAGCATCCATCCATTGTAGTGAGTTGTGGACATGGGGCCCAACTATGGCCTTTCCTCAATCATGACTCTAGTTTCTCCTTGAGATCAATGTCTTTATTTCACTACTTGAATGCTCCACACATTACTTTTATTCCTCCACATGCCTTCATATTGGTTTCCTTTCTAGTTCCATGTTAATCCATAGTGAGTTTACTAACACTTATGCCCTTCCTTTGGAAAATGTTGTTACTTTGAATGGTGTGGGTGGAAATATACAACAACCTTATTTATTGATTCTTCCTTCTTTGACTCATCAACATGTGTATATGTAGCTTTTTCTTCATTTTGAATCCCTTCCTTTGGATTTTCTTCAAGTGCTTCTATAATCTCTTCATTTGATTCAATCCTAGACTCTTCATATGATGTGTAATGAGGTATTGTAATTTGTTTCTCTACAAATACTTCATCATTTCCTCCCTTGGGTCCTTCTTGCTCAGTAAGAGAAATATCCTACAATATTATTTTCTTTCTCTTTTACAAAACCTTTAAAATTTTCTTTGACACATTCATATTAAATGTAAAAACTAAATCCATCTAAGAATATACCAAAATAATATCCACTTCATCTATATCTATAGCATACAAATTTGAATGGAACACATATTTATCCATGAAAATCTTCAAATCGTTAAAAATTTGAACATTTTCACCTTCAACCTCTATGCTTTGAATATTCTTTGTGGGAACTTACAATCTTTTAGCCAAGTTAATATTGATGAAATTATAATTGCAATTGAGCTTAAGGGAAATAATGTTGAATACATCCATACATCTATAAACCTGTAATATAAACTTGTCATATCAAATAAATCCCTAATGCTCTTTGTATCCTATTTCACAACATGAGACTCGGTCTCTAGAAATATTATTTCAAATTCTTCATCTGAAAGTGTCTCCATTTTGTTATGGTTTAGAAAATTTCACCATGTGTTTGCATCATCTCTTAAACTCAAGTATATAAAAAATATCTACTTATTTCCCCATTTTGACTTATTTTCTTTTATATATTCTAATATGAGGACCATAATCTTTTCCAGCAAAATACATCTTATCAAAAATATAATTTGGGTTTCGAAGAGAATCACTTACTTTTCAATGGAGCTCATTTATGCAATTAGGGTTTGAAGCCAAAATGTAAAATGATCATAACTTTCATTACACTTCTTGAATTGACTATTATGACCCTTATTATAAAATGTCACAACTTCTCTAGATATTCTAGCATTGGTTTGACTAATTTGCGCTTCCTACCAAAAGACATCCACTTTGTGAAATTTGTAGACACTACTAAAAACTCCTAAAAAATTATTGATAACTTCACTTCTTGAACTCTATTTTGGATTATTTTTTGTATAGATTTGGGTATTTTTCAAGAGAAATTCAATTCTCAATTATTAGAGGAATTTTGAGGTAAAAAAATGTGCCTCCTAAGGAAAATGTACAATCAAAATTCACTTTATGAGAATCAATCACATTTTAGGGGATAACATCATTCCCCATAATTGAGGTGGCATTATTTGAGTTAAGGGTACTTACTTGTCACGTTTTCAATGGTGGATGAAAACTCATGGTTAATCATAGTAGTGCTTTAAATAATTTTAAATTCATAAAATAAAATACTCATAATAAAGGTCATTTCACACTTTTTGAATAAAATATTGTTATTACCATTTCATATTTTTTTAACGAAACAATGCATATCCCTATACAATCTTCATCTCTTTATACATTTTTCAATAAATATTATATTTGTATATTTTCATATATTTATTTTTAAATTATATATTCATTTTATTTTATTTAATATTACAATTTCAAATTAATTATAAGTTAATATTTATACATATATAAATAAATACCTACTCATAAATATAAACTAAATCTATTTCAATATTTTTTTCTTTAATTTTAAATACAACTCAATTCATTTCATTATGATTATATTAATATTATATATTATTATATATAATATTATCAAAAATAATCTAAATGTAATAGAATATATATTATATTCATTGTTATATTATATATTATTTCTTCTTATATTATAAATCGAGCCAATTCAATATGTAATATAAAATTAATACATAAAATAATATATTACGTTTATTATATTATATTATTTTATTTTTACATAGTATCTTAATTACATGTTATTATATAATTTAATTGTATAATTTAAACAATATGAATTTTAATTAATAGTATATTATACAACTAAGAATTTATGAATTCATATTTATAATTTATTTTAAGTTATTTAAGTACAAAGGACAAATAAATGATAATAATTTTTTCATTTTTGTTTATAGTCACATCAATATAATTTGTTTATTAATTTTATTTTGTTACAACTTTTTAATTGAACTTAACCATGGTTACATGGATTGTGGTGCAAAAAGCGAATTGCAAATTCATAAATATTATTTTATTGGTTTAGCTATTATTGTATTATTTCCTTAGGAGACCCATTTAGACCTCAAAATCTCCTAATGATTGGATTCTCCAAATTTACATTAAAAGTTTCATAAATCAATGTGAATGTTGTTCTCTTTCTACTATAAAAAATCAACTAAAAGAAATCTCACTGTGTGCCCAAGAATTCTTCCACTTCATGCCCAAGAAAGAGATTTGATACCAATTGTAGTATATATTCAAAGCTATCAGAGAGAATCCACCATAAAACTTACAAAATAAACCCTTAAACACCAAATATAACCAAAAATTTCACATGAAAAATATAATAATATAGAGAGAAAGATCCTTAAGGTAGGGTAACACCATCAAATATGCATTATGGAAGGATCACTCCACAATCCATGCTTGCTACAAGACAATAAAATTCAACACACCTCCAATATAATGATACCCATGTGCATTTATACTTTCTCATGGACAACCTTAGGCATCTTTTGTCAATTACCCCTTATTGTTATATTATTTCCTTTTAATTACATAGTGGTCATATTCCATTATTATGGCCACATTACATTTATTGTCACCTTGGATACCTCCCTACGTATCCCATATTGTCCTCCCTGAGTACATTAATTTAAGGTTTTCATTTCAAGGAAACATATTCTCAGAGCAATAGACTCTTGTAAGCATCCAACTTTTAAAATTTTATTTTAATCATTGCAAAGATATTTCATTCTAATCTAGTTTTGAATAAGCTTATAACTCTTAGTTCTAGAATCATGCACGGTCTCTCTTCATTTGACAAGGTCACACTTTTTCATATTAAGCATGATCTAAACTTGAATATTGTTATTGGGCCAAATTTTCAATTGATCTAAGCCTTGGAAATTTATCAAAAAATGGGGAATTAAGCTTTAGTTGAATCCCCTACCAAATATTAATAAATATGCAATTAGGTAGATCATGCCTTGGGAATGATGAAGCGAGCTTTGTTCGTCAATTCCATTTATATTTACATAATCAACTTGTGGAAATTCAATACCCATTTGATGCTTGGGATTTAGAACTATGGATTATGGATGTTTGGCTCTCCTTATAGAATTTCATAAGACTTATGGCTATGTTCTTGTTGGGTCTTGGTGGTGGCCTCAGAGGTGGTTGTAGTGGTAGTCTCCATGTCAATTTTAGGTCCTTGTTATTATTTTTTCTATGGTGGTCTTGGTTGTGGTTTAGGTGGTTGTGATAGTGTAGATTCCATGGCCCTATCCTTGTTGGATCTCAATGGTGGTCTTTGTATCTCGGTGATCTTATTTTTTACAAGAGGTGATGGAGATCTATCATCTCCACCTCCCTCTCCTTTTGTTCTCATGGCATCTATGTCTAGTGTTTGTTGGTGGAGGGAAGTGTTAGTTCTAACATTTTGTAGTTTAGAGGAAAATCAAAGTGAAATTTTCATGGTACAAGGATGTTGTTCCATTTCTATTAGAAAATTATATATTACAGAGCAATGGAACACAAAATATTGTAGAAAGACAAACATAGAAAATGCATAAAACAAGAGAGACAAAAATCATACGTGGTTCACCCAATTTCGTCTACATCCAAGGAGAAACAGCCAATCCTTCCTTTTATATTATCCAGCAAAATGAAGAGATACAACCTACAACATATTTGTTGTAATTTCCTCTTCACTCTCACATAGTCTCCTCTCTCTTTATCGCTCAGAATACACACTTCTCCAGTCGTAATACAATTCCCTCATATATAGCGAGGGGTTTCCTTCTAGGGAAAATAACCCTAAATTAAACATAATTTATACCATTCGATCATCTGCCTAATGAACGACCTAGATTGACTACGAAATTATAATATTTTACAAGGAAATTTTACATCTATTTTTAACTTTGAGGGCGTTGCCCCTGAACCCACTAGTTGGGGGGGATGCCCCCCCACAGACCCCCGTGGGGGGGGGGGGGGGGGGGGGGGCAAGTCCCCCCCACACCCCCCCACGTGGAGGGGTCTACAGTCTTTCTGGGGTATACATCTGGTTGAAACAAAGACCTTTAAATAAAGAAGATAGTCAAGCTCAACACCCAACAATATCCCACTTGGACACTGATGATAACAACTCCATCGTTGCTTCATTTCCTGGACAATGACTCCACTTTTGACTTGGTTGTTTCTCATCTTAATCATCATACTTGAAGACAACTAAAAATTAGTAGAATCTCAGTTTCTCCCTGGTTACAACTTTTGCTAACATATCTGCAAGATTATGGCTAGTGTGTATTTTTTCCAGCTTCAACTTTCCATCTTCCAACATTGACCATATGAAATGGTACTTGAGTTGTATATGTTTAGTATTGGAATGAAATGTTGAGTTCTTTGCAATATGTGTGGTACTCTAGCATCATTGTATAACCTACCCAACTCCTACTTCTTACCCAATTCATCCAAAAACCTTTGTAACCAAATCATTTCCTTACTAGCCTCTGTAGCATCAACATACTTTGCTTCCGTTGTTGAATGTGCAATAACACTGCAATTTCGAAACCCAATTGACACTTGTTCCACCTACAGTGAACACATACCTTGTGGTGCTTCTCCTATTATCTCTATCACCTGCCATATCTGCATCAACATACCCTTGTTGTTGAAATGTGGCAACAAGAATATTCCAATTTAATTTGTCCTTGAATTAAATTGTGAATTAAAATCGAATTTTGTCTGAACAACTACTTGGAAATAATTAATTAAGTTATTTTGACTTAATTAGTTGGAGAAATTCAAGTTAGAAGTCTTTCTGAAGTCATGCAAGAGTTATCCCTTATATTAAGGAGATAAGCCTAAATTAAGGAGATAAGATTGAGTTATATTTGAGTTGTAATTAGTTAACTCAATTTACTGAGTTAAGTCCAGTTAAATCAGTTCCAAACTGTTTGAGGAACTAATGGTGAGTTAATAGTCAGTTGATGCATGCATGCACTCAATTAGTGTACTCCAATTAACTGAAGATTCCCTCATCAGAAACTCATGTATGTCTACTCTGAGAAAGACCTAGTTGAGATTAAAGTCAAGGATAGTGTACTATCAGTTGCATGTGTTTTCTTATAAAGAAAACTCATGCATGCAGAAGGAATCATTCCTTGGGGATTGCGCGGTTTTGACAATGTGTGAGATCAGGAGATCATTCACTTGGTAAATCGATTTTTTCCACTTGGTTGAAGGAGATCATCCCAAAGGAACAATGCAAGGAAATAGGAGCTTGGAGTGTAGAGAGGAAGGCTTGAGAGAAGCCCAGATTGCCTGTGAGAATCTGTGAGGATTGTACTGAGAGCTGGCTAGCTGTGAGAGCTAAGGATTTGTATAATTCCTATGTATCTCCACCTTGTATGATAATATAGATAGTGGGGTTTTTAGCTGAGGCTTTCCCCAAAGTATTTTCATGTGTATTGTGCGATTGATTCTTATTTTTTTGGTTATATTGTTCGACTCGATCTTTAAGCTTCCACAAATTGATAGTAGAAGTAGGCTATAGTATTCTGCTTTGATTTATATTGCATTATCAGGTTAACCTATAGTCAAATTTTCTACATGGTATCAGAGATAATTTTATTGGAGCAGTGAATAGTATATGGAGAAGAGAATTCAAATTTTGAAGTTCAGGGTTGTAGGTGCAAATCTAATTCTTATCATACTTCAAGGTTGGCCAATGGCGTTTTATGGCTTGAGACTCGAGTATGCCTTGGAAGGCAGCTCGAATTACATAGCATGGAAAGATAGAATGGAAGTTGTATTAGAAGACAATGGCTTAAAGGATTTCATTGATCAATAAATCCCAAATCCAGCTTCAACTAATGCACAAGAGTTGGTTGAGTGGAAGAAATGTGTGGCAAAGGCGAGACGGATCATCCTTGAGGGAGTTTGAGACCATATTGTCTCGAGTCTCCATGGGAAGGATACTCCATTTTCAATGTGGAAGACATTGAAGGACCTCTACCAGAACAATAGCGACCAAAGGAAATTGGTGCTTAAGGATAAGCTTCGCAGAATCAAGATGGAGAAAGGTGATACTATTTCCACATATCTGAACAAGCTCACCACCTACAGAGATGAGCTTGGTAGTGTTCGAATAACTACTACCGATGATGATATGGTGAGCCTCGCTCTCCTTGGCCTTCCAAAGAGTTGGAATAGCTACCAGGACTCTGTGAATGGAAGGGAGAAATAGTCGGATTGGGAACAATTGTGGTCGGATGTTATGCAGGAGGAGATCAGGAGGAGCACATGAGATGGTTCTTCATCAAAGAATGATGATGAAGAAAATATGGCCTTAGTGAGTAAGGCAAGGAAAGGGAAGGGGAAGGCTTCCCATTCCAAATCGAATTCTTTCCATGGAGGGAAGAATGGTGACAAGTCTAAAGTAAGATGCTTTAATTTTCATGAGATGGGACATTATGCAACTAATTTCCCATCGACGAAGTCCAAGATGGGATCGTCAGAAGGATTGAAAGGTGAGGCATTAGTCTCTCAGTTCGAAATGGACTTTACCCTCATCGCATGCATGGTGTCATTGATGATAGGTTGTGTTTGGTATCTTGACAGTGGAGCCTCATTCCACATGACCAACGATAAAAGTTTATTCAGTGCCTTGGAGGAGAAAAACCTCAAGATGTGCATAGATATGGGTGACGACGGAAGGCATAGTGTTTCAAGAGTGGGCACAGTTGCTTTTTAGAGGGAGCATGGAGCTCCTATCACCTTGAGAGATGTGAAGTATGTGCCTGGACTGAAGAAGAACTTTGTATCAGTCACGATGTTGGAGGACAAAGGCTAGGATGTTGTCTTCAGTAAAGGAAAGGTGTTACTAAGACACGTAGCCACGGGTCAGACCAAGAGGATAGGGATTTGGGTGAAGAATCTCTATAAACTAGAGGTAGATGATTGTGCAGCATTGAGTATGAAAGTAGTTGGTGCAAAGCCAAGACATTGGTGAGTTGTTGCATAGGCGGTTGGGCCATTTGCATCATGGGGCTTCGAAGATAATGCAACAGATATCTACAGGACTTCCCAAAGGTAAACTTGAGCAAGTTGACACATGCAAAGGTTGTACCTTGGGAAAGTACACCAAGTCTTCCTTTCATGATCGAGATAGTCGAGCAGAGGCTATCTTAGAGCAAGTTCATACTGGTGTGTGTGGACCATTCTCAACCGCATCCATAGCGAAGAAAAAGTATTATGTGATTTTCATTGATGATTTTTCTCGTAAATGCTGGATTTATTTCATGTAGAAGAACGACCAAACCTTCACAAAGTTTTGTGAGTTCAAAACTTTGGTCGAGGAAGAGTCAGGGAAGAAGATCAAGGCCTTGAGAAGTGACAACAGTAGAGAATATGTCTCTCAAAAGTTTAAGGACTTCTACGCAGCGGAGGGAATTAAATGAGAGTTGATGGCACCTCATAACCCACAATAGAATGAGGTGGCTGAGAGGAAGAAAAAAGCTATTGTAGGGGCAACATGGGCGATGCTGCATGACCAAGGCCTACCACTTCACTTATGGGTTGAGGCATGCAACACAACGGTCTATTTGTAGAGTAGAAGCGTGCATCACATACTTGGGATGAATACACAAGAGGAAGCTTTCTCTAGTAAGAGACCAGATGTGGGTCACTTCAGGATCTTTGGCTCATTGGTATATTGTCATGGGATAAAGGATGCATGGAAGAAGCTTGAGCTGACAGCAAAGTTGGGGATACTTTTGGATACACTGATACACCTCACAACTATCGGGTGTACTTTCCTACCAGTCGGAGGACAGTGGTTCGCAGAGATCTCTAGTTTGATGAGAAGAAGGCCATGCGATTTTCCCTTGAGAGGGAGCTCCAACTACAGCCTGTGGAGGAACTGTTGGTTCCTAAGGAGGAGGAGCCTCAGAGTGATGTGGAGTAGCCGCATGCATAGGTTCTAGGAGTGGAGACATCCACTCAACCAGAGTGTTCCAAAGATGGACGAAAGCACACAAGAGAAGCTGACAGATTGTTGGAGGATGCAAGAGAGAATGTGGGAGCACCATCTTCTCAGCGCAGATAGAGGAGGTCACCTAAGAGGTACACTGGATACATGGCCCTTGCTAGGGAATGTGTTGAGACTGAACCATCTTCCTTTGAGCAATCAGTGTAGCAGTCGATTTGGGTGGATGCTATGGTGGAGGAGTATGATTCCATGGTTCGTAACAGTGTTTGGGAGGTGGTTCCGAGAATGGAGAACAAGTCAATTGTGAGTTCTCGTTGGCTTTACAAGGTAAAACAAGCTGTTGATGATGGGAGGATCATGTTGTTGTAGTATATTTCGACACAGGAGCAAGATGCTGACATTTTGACAAAGGCATTGTCAAAGTGTAAATTCAAGTTCCTTAGAGACAGGATCGGGGTGGCTGATAATCCCTTTCTTGTTGAGAGGGAGTGTTGAAATGTTGCAACAAGAATATTCCAATTTAATTTGTCCTTGAATTAAATTGTGAATTAAAGTCGAATTTAGTCTTAACAACTACTTGGAAATAATTAATTAAGTTATTTTGACTTAATTAATTGGAGAAATTCAAGTTAGAAGTATTTCTGAAGTCATGCAAGAGTTATCCCTTAAATTAAGGAGATAAACCTTAAATTAAGGAGATAAGATTGAGTTATATTTGAGTTGTAATTAGTTAACTCAGTTTACTGAGTTAAGTCCAGTTAAATTAGTTCCAAACTGTTTGAGGAACTAATGGTGAGTTAACAGTCAGTTGATGCATGCATGCACTCAACTAGTGTACTCCAGTTAACTGAAGATTCCCTCATTAGAAACTCATGCATGTCTACTCTGAGAAAAACCCAGTTGAGATTAAAGTCAAGGACAATGTACTATCAGTTGCATGTGTTTTCTTATAAATAAAACTCATTCATGCAGAAGGAATCATTCCTCGAGGATTTCACAGTTCTAACAGTGTGTGAGATCAGGAGATCATCCACTTGGTAAATCGAGTTTTTCCACTTGGTTGAAGGAGATCATCCCAGAGGAACAACGCAAGGAAATAGGAGCTTAGAGTGCAGAGAGAATGCTTGAGAGAAGCCAGGATTTCCTATGAGAATCTATGAGGATTGTACTGAGAGCTGGCTAGCTATGAGAGCTAAGGCTTTGTATAATCCCTATGTATTTCCACCTTGTATGATAATACAGATAGTGGGGTTTTTAGCTGAGGCTTTCCCCAAAGTATTTTCATGTGTATTGTGCGATTGATTCTTCTTCTTCTGGTTATATTATTCAGCTCGATCTTTAAGCTTCTACAAATTGATAGTAAAAGTAGGTTATAGTATCCTGCTTTGATTTATATTGCATTATCGAGTTAACCTACAGTCATATTATCTACACCTGTAGAGAAATGTTTGAACCACAAAAGCATAATGCTTGATTTGTGGCACCTCTCAAATACTTGAGAATCCACTTCACTGCCATCCAATGTTCTTTTCCTGGATTGTTCATGTACTTGCTTACAACTCCCACTGCATGTGCAATATCAGTCCTTGTGCAAACCATTACATACATTAAGCTTCAAATTGCTGATGCATATGGAACTTTAGACATATAAGCCATCTCTTCCTGAGTCTTGGGACACGTCTCCTTACTTAGTTTGAAATGGCTAGCCAAAGGTACAGTAATTGGTTTTGTGTTTTTCATATTAAATCTTTCCAACACCTTTTGTATGTACTCATTTTGAGACAATGTTAATTTGGGATTTTTCTTGTTTCTAGTTATTCTCATACCAAGGATTTGTTTTGTAGCACCCAAATCCTTCATTGCAAATTAATTTGCCAATTTTCCTGTGAGCGCATTTATTTCCTGCATGTTAGACTCTGCAACAAGCATGTCATCTACATACGATAAAAATATAATATAGTTGCCATCATTTTGTCTTTTGAGATAAACAAAATGATCAGATCGACATCAAGTATAACCTTATTCAAACATAAACCTATCAAGTTTTAAATATCACTACCTTGGAGCCTGTTTTAATCCATACAAGCTCTTCTTCAAACTACACATTGTTCTCTCCTTCCCTTTGACCTCATATCCTTGTGGTTTCTGCATATATATCTCTTCCTCCAAATCCCCATGGAGAAATGTCATCTTTACATCTAACTGCTCAAGATGAAAATATTTTGCTACTACTAGACTTAAAATAGTTCTAATTGAAGCCATTTAAAAATAGGATAAAATATTTCATCAAATTCTATACCTTTTTTTTTTTTTTTGTGCAAACCCCTTCACCACAAGTCTAGCTTTATACATTTTCCTACCTCCATCTTCTTCCTTCAACCTGTAAACCCATTTATTCTGCAATGATGTTTTACCTACAGGCAACTTGACTAAGTCCCAAGTCTAGTTATGTACCAAGGAGTCCATCTCTTCTTTTATAGAAAATCTTGTAGATTCACAAGCTAATGCAATTTGCTAAAGCAAGAGACAAGAATCTACTTCTACCATTTGCAGCGGAAGTGATCCGAATGGAAAATGACATCAACCCATGGTATTCATCCACCCATGGAATTTACCCATGGTATTGCAAGTGGCATCCACCCATGGTATTTATCCACCCATTGTATTGTAAGTGACATCCACCCATGGTATTCATTCACCCATGGTATTTATCCATGGATCTTCGTTTTTCATGGTTATGGGTCATCCACAAACTCACACTTCAATGAAGTCCATTTCCTAGGCCACACACTGTCAGTATCACAGTTGGTCACAAGCATTATAGGGTATCTTTATCCTTGGATCTTCATTCATCCTAGTTATGGGTCATCCACAAACCCACACTTCATCGAAGTCCATTTTCTACATTTGATCGCAAGCATTACAGGGTATCTCTATCCTCGGATCTTCGTTCATCATGGTTATGGGTTAACCACGTAAAACCCTTCTCTTCAGTGGATCTTCATATTAAACAAAGGCTTCGAAGGAGAGAGCTTCACGCAATGGGGAACATTGCTTCTTAAGGAGGGAGGAATGATCTGAATGGAAAATGGCATCAACCCATGGTATTCATCCACCCATGGAATTTACCCATGGTATTGTAAGTGGCATCCACCCATGGTATTCATTCACCCATGGTATTTTCCCATGGTATTGTGACATCCACCCATATTCATTCACCCATGGTATTGTGACATCCACCCATGGTATTCATTCACGCATGGGATTGACCCGTGGTATTGTGACATCCACCCATGGTATTCATTCACCCATGGAATTGACCCATGGGATTGTAACTGAAAAATACTATAAGTAATAAGTCACATTTTGTAAAAGGACAAGATTGTCCACCACAATGTGGTTCTTACAGTTTTATCTGTTTTAATAAAAAAATTCTTTGTGGTTTTGTTTATTGGGCATTCCCCTCTTTTTCTTCTGGAATTTCAATTTTTCAGATCTTCGGGGCCTTCCCCCTAAGATCCATTTCAATCTTTTAGATCTTGAGGGCCTCCCCCCAAGATCCGGATCAGGAAGCCCATAAACATCGAGAAAAAAATAATCAATAGAGGAAGAGAATCAAAGGCACATAACACAATAAGTATCCGGGGAAAGCCACAGCTCAAAACCCCACTATCTGTATTGCATTAATCAGAAATACAAGATGATAATACAATGCTTGTTCTCACAAGAACAATCACAACACTCAATGAAATCAATCTCCAACTCACAAGAAAACTCTTGGCCAACACTTAGCCAATTCTCCTGCTTTCCAAGCCCCTATTTCCTTGCACCCTTGGTTAAAGAATTTGGATGAATACAATATGATATGCTCAACCTTGAGTTTAACATGCACAAGTATTTCCTATCCTTCCCCTAATGATTTCCTTTGGCCAATACGTAGCCAAATTTCCAAGCCTCCAAGCTTCTAATTCTTTGCACAATTCCTGAGAGAATTAGCTTGTATTTAAAGGGAAATCCTCACTGTGAAATCCTCAACTGATTGCATGCATGATCTGTAAAACTCAGAAAATTCTACAACAAATAGTACATTATCCATGCACTCTAGTATCAACTGGGTCTTTCTCTGATTCGACATGGATGAGTTTCTGATGAGTGAATCTTCAATTAACTAGAGTAGCACTAGTTGAGTTCACTAATGACCCAATTGACTGTTAACTCACTATTAGTTCCTCAAACAGTTTGGAACTAATTTAACTGAACTTAACTTAGTAAACTGAGTTGTCTAATTACAAAGCACAATTAACTCATATTGGACTCCTATAAAATAGAGAGAACATACACATGACAACAGAAATAATTTCAACTCGAAATTCCTAAGTTAACTAAGTCATCTTAACTTAGTTAACTATTACAAGTTTCTATGAGAAAAGAATTCAATTTTAATTCACAGTTTAATTCAAGGACAAATTAAACTAGAATTTCTCGATTCTATTTTTATCATTTCTTGTTGTTATTTTCAACACTCCCTCTCAACAAGAAAATAATTCAACTCGATCTCGATCCTAAACCTTGGGAATGTTCTGCATGAAACACTTCCCTCTAGTGTTGTTGCTCCAGAAATTCCAGAAACAAAAAACATCCAAGCTGAATCAGAATGATGCCTTTGTCATCAAATTCTCTGACTGTTATTGCCTCTGTCGACTAAAACCTTTGCACTTTTGTTGACTCTACCTTTCTACACTATTGTCAACCCTTCTCTATGCTTCTTTAGTATTTGACTTCTCTAGCCTCTGTCACTTTGATCTTTGACTGCATCAATCCCACTGATTCCTTTCGCTACTCTTTACGTTGGGCTCCTGTAGTAAGGTATGATCCATGAGATGAAACCACTCAATGGACCCTGCCCATTATTCATGTTCATTAAATGAATAAACTATCATTTTTACATATTTCTACCAATGAAACAGGTATGTTTAATTCGTTTGATGGTTTTTTTAGTAGGTTTACAGCTGACATAATGAATTTTACGTGCATGATCGTAAAATGTACTTTTGACCACAAAGCATACTTTTATCTCTTTTTTGAGCTCAGTTAAACATCGAAAAAGGAACACCCCTAGAGTCCTCTTTCAGCTCTTTTCAGACTCTCAAAATATGAAAAGATTGCCAAGCATTTGACCTTTTTAGCTTGTAAACAGATTGGAAACGACATCTACTCAATATAAGTTTAACCCTTTTCTAGACTGATATAGATTACTTACAAAAAAGGAATACGTTGATCAAACATGGTCAATAGGTTCCCTCTTGTATTACTTTACGCTTTTTCGGACTTGAGAGACAAATTTATGAAAAAGAACTTGTGGATTTTTCTTTTTGTCCCTTTTCAAACTCTCTAAACATGAAAAGGACCAAGTTCTCATTGTCATTAAACTTGTTAAAGAATCAAATAGTGACAAAATTGTCAATCATTAAAAGAACAAGTTTCACCTTCGCTAGACTCGTCAAAGCATCACATAGTGATGGATTCACCCGAAGGGTAGAATTATACATCAAGCATATGTTATCCTCCTCAATATTTTAAAAAAATAAAGAGGTACTGGTCAACAATGACTGGGGAAAATGGAAAAATGGATAAATCACTTTATGGTAGCAAGTCACTCTTGAACATGACACTTTCACTTCATCTCTATGACTATTTAGGTTGGGTTATCTACTTGATGGTTATCATACCTATGGTCTATCACACCATCCATCACTTTATTTTTGGGTCAATGCTACCAATTCATTTAGTGTCGCCGACATGTTCAAGAGAAGTCACTCACTAAACTTCATCCTTTGCAATATTCATAAACCTTCATTTTCATGACTTCCATTCTTGAACATTATGTGATCAATCACATTCTATCTTCAAAATCATTACACTCGTTTCATGTCGTTGATGGGGGATACATCAAGGCCCTCCTGGGACGAGTCACTTCTTGTCGACATCAGCGCATTATCCAGGAAGTTGACTTAGAAACACCCTTCCAGTACCTTGAGGCTTGCATACATCAATGGAATGTTTCTTGCTTTCGGCAATAGGTTGACATCACAGGTCTTTAACCAAAAGAATTTGTATGGTGTTTGACATCAAAACATCTATTCACACCATGTAGAATGTACTGTAGTACCTTGAGAATCATTATCATTATTGGTGATTCCTCTTGCATCTGCTAACAACTTACATCATTGGCTGGTAATCAAACGATGTCTTCCCATGTTCAAATTTAGATCAAATTTTCACATGGCTAGAATCATACTTGAGCAAATTATTGGACAAGATAGAGGATCCTGGATCTAGTTTCATCCATCCGGGCTACGATTTCAAGAGAATACTAAATCATCTGTACGATGGCTTTACATAGATAGTCATCTTATCATGGATCTATATCTATAGACAACTATCTGATTTATGTACATGTAATGAAAAGTTTATATGCTAAGCATGGGTATGACTTCCCTTAGCAATTCATGAAAAATTCAAAGATATCATGATATTATGTATTGTAATTGATGTAGGTCACCGTATTCTTCAGATCCTCCTCATCACATCATAAAGCATATCACTAAACATTATCATTTTTGACTTCATGCTTTAGGGGGCAGTTATTACAGGTCTATTTGGGAACATCACTTTTGACGATCAAATTAGTGTAAATAGGGTCTATCAAACTCTAATTCAATTTCCACATGCCCTAGACATGCCACTTCATTGAGTGCTTTCATCCATGAGATTTTCCTGACTTCAAACCCTGCTGAAGTGCTTCCTTGGGTCACCAGCACACCCTTGGTCAAGGGTAAGTGCTTTGTGGAGCAGGTAGCCCCATTCAAGGCTACGTTGCATAGCACCTAAGCCCACTCAAGCCCGTGCTAGGAAAGAATCCTCGAAATGTTCATTAGATCATGAGTATATTCCTCCTTTCTAGAGACTTCTAGAAGGAACCCAGATCCTATCCTATCAAGATGAGCTCGACTTAGGATAGCCTTGGATCATCTAATCCTCTATCCTCTCTATTATCACTCAGATAATTCCTTTGAACTAATAAGAAGGAAAAACCAAAGGTAACCACTATCCGCTTTTGGAGATTAGGACCTAGCCTTCCTGATGCTTAGAGAGGGCTTTCTATTTAAGATTTAACTTTGTTTTAGTTAATAATGTTTTAGGCTAGCTATGATTGTTCCAGGGGTGTTTGATTTTTTTTGAGATTGGGTGGTGGGATCTGCTAGACAGATGTATAAATTGATGTCTTTCAGACCATTGGGCTATGAAGTCAATTAGTAAGGAAGTAAAATTGGATTAACTCATTAAAGGGGATGTTGCAAGGGCAAGATAGCAGAGTGTATTTCAGATGTTTGAGACAGAGGGGTGAAAGGCTTTCACTCAGGGTGAGACAACAATTAAGGGTTCTCAGACCCGGATAATGAATGAGGAAGGAAGGGGTAATCGAAATCAAAGGGCAATTAAGAATTATTTAACTTGGATAATTTATGAAATCAATATAAACCAAAGAGAAATTAAGAATTCTTTAATTTAAATATCAGAAGAAAACATTCAAATGCTTAACTGTTAAAACAGAGTGTGATTTAAACATGTTTTGAAATATTATTCTAGGTTTAGCATTTAGATTGAAAAACATATAAGATTATGGATAACTTTGAGAAAAATGACAATAACACATGAAAATACTTTTCTTGAATTTTCTCAACACATGAATCCTTGGAAAAGCTTGATCTTTATTAATCAATCCAGCTTGTTGGCTCATCAACTGATATAATAACCTTTTGGGTCTTCTTGATCAAAAAGTCTATAGAAATGTCTAATAGAATCCACACTACATACTTCGAATTGTGAAGTATTTATACAAAAGTTTATTACAAAATATCTCAAACTAATTTGATATTTAATCTAGGAAATAAAATATCTTCTTGCAAGAAGATAGAGACAACCATTGAACTATTTCATGTTGTCCCTTTTATTTTGGTACTGCTGGCTATTATGCTTTGACTTTTAGCCCTTTATGCTACTTTGTTGTTTGATCTTTCATGCTGGAAGCTTCATTTACTTTAGCCTTTCATCTGATACACTTTGACACTGATACACTTTGACTCTGCTGATCTGTCTTCATCCTTTTACCATGTTGTTTTACTTTTACTATACACTAACCTTTTTACTGCATACTTCTATAGTAAATTAGTTAATTTCTCCCATGTTTTAGCATAAGGTAATTGGATTTTTAGCATCCTCCTATATATTTCATCTGCCTCGGTGTATTTGGCAAAAGTAGGCTTATTGATAAACAAGTGTTTTACCTCATGTTGGAGGTAAAACAAGTTTTCAAATGTCTGGTAGAGTACTTTTCCTATTGGTAATTCCTTCATTGATGATGTATTCACCTGATCCTTTGCTACATCTCTAATTTTCTTGTTGTAATCCTCCTGCATCATGAGCTTGTCATTTATCACTAAGGGACTGGGTAACCCATTCTCTCTCAAAATTTGGAACTTAGCCATAAATCTGTCAATGGCTACCTGCATATTTTGACACTTGTCCTCCAAGTTTTGCATTAAGTTTCTCTTGGAGAGGACCTTTATCACCTCCAAAATTGTCTCTGTTCTGTCCTCTATTTCAAATTCCTAAAGCTCATACTTATTCTTACTATTAAGGAACTAGATAATTCTGGTAGCTTCTTCTGGCATTCCTCCTAATTCTTCTTTTACTCTTTGGATGGCCTTTGTAGCCAGCTTTATCAACTCTACTTGCTCAAAAATTACTTAAATAGATGGTCAAATATCATTGACAAAGTCAATGATATTGGCCCATAGTTGTTCCTTAGCTTTCCCAAGGGGTTCTTTCAGTGTCAAGTCCTTTTCCCGGGCTTTCAATCTCTCACTCATCCTGGCAGCTTTTTGCACTTCTTCTTTGTGCATGATATTCACAAGCTTGTAATTAGTTTCCAAGCTTGTCACTTTTTCTTTGAGCTTATTCATCTCTGTTGTCTATATGGACATTTCTTCCATAACTTTAACAAACCTTGTTGCTTCTTCAACTAATGTACTTGCTGCTGATGTAGATTCTATGGAAACTAGTTCTGTTATGGCCATTGGAGCTGTGGGAGCCAATGAGGCTGCCAATGTGGAAGGAACAACCATGGTGACTGTTGGGATGACATTCACCGAGCTAGTGCCAATATCAATTTGCTTTAATTGGATTAGGCTATCCAATTCCTTTTCTGTTTCCCTCAACTGATCATTTAGTTTAAGGACTAAGTCCATCAACTCTTCATGCCTGGTTTGGTTTTCCAAGACTTCCTGTGTCTGGGGGTGCTACAGCTGAGGTATCTTCAACTGTTTCTTGAGTGTTGCAATGTCATCATTCTTATTTTAATTAGTTGTTCAGTAGCTTTGATGTCTTTGGGATCATATCCCAATTCAATTACCAAGTCTTCCAGAGACTTGATTCTGGTGTCTTTGGCCTGTGAGGAGGCCTTCTCTAACTGATACTGGGCTGAAGTGTTGTTCAATGAATTCTGTAACTGATGGGCAGCTATGGCTTTTCCTGTAAGGGTGGAGCAAATCATTTCTCCAGCCTGTTTGTGAAATTCAATTTGGTCAATGGGATGAATATCCCTTGCCAATACCTCAAAATCGATCTTCTTGAAATTTGTTGATGTCCTTGGTTGTTGTACAGTTGGCTTTATCAAGGACATTTGCATCTTTCCTTCCTTGATGTCAAAAGCTGACATCAACCTAGTTTGATTGGTGGGTGTAAGTTTGAGATATTGTGCATAAGACTATGCCTTTAGTTTCTCATTTCTCATTTTGATTTCTTTGAACTTGTCCTTAATGTCCCTATCTCTATTAGCAGGTCTATTAAATGAGGAGACTTCTACACTGAGCTGCCTTTCCAACATTTGAGTTTGTGAAGTAGATGGCTCCTATGTTTCCCCAGATGGAGTTGTGCCCTTGCTCATGTTTAACTCAGTATTAGTTATTTCTATTGAGCCTTCCATGTCTTCTTGTTCTGAAATAGGATTGAGTTTTGGCCTTTTGCTCTGGCTAGCTTCATATTGTACATTGGATGTGTCCATACCTGAACTGGAGGCTCCCTCTCTATTCCTTTTGGGATTCTTTTCCTCATTCTGAGGAGTCTGCAAAATAGTAGGGGTACTCATGGTTCCTTCTTGCTCTGGTACCTGCAGGAATGAGCTTTCATCAAGCTGTCTCTCTAAATCAAACAAGGAATTTTCAACATCTACCTTTGTGCTATCCCTATCTATGGGAGTGTTTTCTAACCACTCAGATTGATTGGCGTATCTCTCTATTTCTGGTATGGGGTGATGAATGTAAGGTCCCAATTTGACCTTTTGTCTTAGTTTGGTCATAGACCCTTGAGGGTCATACCTCCACATGAACTTTTCTGAAACTTCATTTGTTCCAGAATTTGATCTGCTTCTTGCCTTGCTTCTCTAGAATTGCAAATGAAAGGGCCTAACTGAATTTTGACCTTGAAATGAGTTCTTTTCTAGGCTGAGACAAAGTTGACTTCATCAGAGTTCATTATCTGCCTATAATACTATAGAGAAAATAAACTCATGGGGAGGTATTTGGGGAGTTTGTATGGGGCAAGTTGGCAACCATAGATTCTTATTTCGGTGTGATTTTGGTAATGGTACCAATCTCCCACCTTACTTTTCTTGGACAATTAGAGCACTCTTTTGATCTCTTGGCTTATTCTGGGTGGAGGACTTCCTGTCAACATGGTCATGACTGGATGGACAAAAGAGTCAATGAAGTCTGTGTAGATGTGTGGTGATGAATACCTGTGGAATAATGGTGTCCAAAATATGACAGACCTGGGCTAGCCTCTAGTTTCCAGCTTCTGGATGGTGAAGGGAAATTTATCTGACTAATAATAGAAAAACATGTGGTGAAGTACAAATGAGTACTTGAATACTCTTTCATTATGAATTCTGGTAAATTATTCATGCATTCTTTCAACTATGAACTGGGCATAATTGTACAAAGTAGCAGGAGGCTTTCTTGGGGTGAAAATGGACGTGAAGGCCAGGATGAGCTCATCAAAAAATTCATCTGTGGTATAGCCTAGTATACATGATATCATAGTTACAATTTTCTTGCCCCTTTCAAAGAAAATGGAAAAAACATATGGAGGGGCATCTTTAGGAATGTGCTGCTCTTCTACAATTAAAGTTTGGAATATTTGGGCCAATCTATATGGACTCAATTTGGTGTATAGTTCTAACAAATCCCCAATTGAGAGTGGGGTCAGGTTTGGACCTAGTTGGACTTGCAACATTTCATTGATTGATTCAGTTGTGATAGTAAACAAGACTTTTTGGTCAGGGGACATTATAGCTCTCTAGTTGGGAATGTAACAGGCATGGCAAATATGGACAATCTCAGGAAATATATGTACTTGTGGAAACTGGTATTTGGGAAAATTGGAGTCCCAAAAGCCAATGTCATCAGTATGGTTTAGATACCTGCCCTTCCTTAAACAAAGAATTTTGAGCACGACTTCATAGGCACTTGTGTCTTTGATTTGAAAATCCCTGTCCGCCAGGGGAAGGTGGTGAAGGACCAAATGGGGGGTCGTGACAGGTTTGACATCCATGGCAATGGCACAACCATAATTCAGTTCTTGTGGATTTGAATTTGGCAATACAGGCTTATTCAGAGGTTTTGAAGGAAACTCGAAAGCTTTCAGAAGGGTTTGGGTATGCACTTTAAATTTAAAGTAATTTCAATTAATTTTACTTAATTAAAACACTTTAAAGACTGAATGTTTTCAAATTTGAAAGGGTGTCTAGTAATTTGTTTTCAAATACCTGGAATTTAGGTGAATTAACTTCAAATTCGGTGTTCTCGACAACTACAGAAGTTTGAATGGCTCTGGTACGGACTGAGAGGTTGATTGGGGTCTCTGCAACTTCTTCAGGAGTGAAATTTGAGGTGAATTGGTGATTTCAGTGTTTGCAGGTGTCGCAATGGTTTGCAGAGGTTCACAAAGAAAATGAGTGAAAAAGACGAAATAGGGCTTCTCGGGCTTTTTATTGAGCAATGGTCACTTTTTTGCGGGTAAATTACAAATGAACAGTGGGCGGTTTTTCGGGTTGGGTAGGGAGGTGGTTTCCCAAGCCATCGCATCGCTTTTATGGAGGAGGCGGTATTTTGGAGGGGTCACCCGATCTATGCTAGCGCTTGACACGTAGCAGATGGGGGGTCGAGCAAAACCACTTTATCAGGCGGGTAAAGGTCGGACATCGGGTGAACCCGATATGGCTGTGGACCGTTGGATGTGGGCGCTGATGATCAGACGACAGTCGGGCGATGGATGTGCATGGATGAAATGGGTAGAGGTTTCAGGGGGCCCAAGGCTTTAATCCTTGGCAGTTTGGGATTAATTACAAGTTAATCCTGGGATTAAATGATTGGGCAGGGCTTAATGATGGGATTACTTTAGCTTTACCCAGAAGTGGTGAATTAAGTGGGTTTTATTGGGAATATGGGGTAAAAGTATAGTTTATAGCTAAACTAAGGGTTGGGGTATTATATAGGGGATTTAATTATATACAGGAAAAGGTATATCAGGAACTATAGTATTATGTTAAGAATTAATATGAAATGAAAGGAGGGGAGTGAACATACCCCTAAGCATAAATGTAATATTTGCGTATTTTATTCACATACACTTCATACTTTGGATAAAATGTTTTTGTGGGTATTTTGAATGAAATGGAATTTAACGTGGGGTTGTTTACTTTTCATAGGAAAATGTAGTTTAACCTTAGGAAAAGGGTTTTTATTAGGGAAATGAGGGAAATGAATTTTATGATGGGAATTCTAACACTTGATGTCCATAATTCATTAAGCCAAGGGTCTGGCCCCACCAAAATTCAGAGAAATGCTTTGAGCCTTTATGACTTGAAGGATTTTTAGTACTAGAACTTACTTGTGGATGGGGAAATTAGTAAATAAAGGGATGAAATGAATGAGGGGGAGTTAATTAAATCAAGTTGTAAACTATTATTTTTGGTTTGTTAATTGCTCATGCACATTGAAAGATATGGTTAAGCATGATAAATGTGCTTTTATCCAATCAACTTTATACTTCAACAACCTTTCTTCTACTTACACATTACTTACCCTAACATTTTTTCTTCATTTATTTGGGTGCATTTAGGCTAGCAGACCCTTATCATTTTCTTTTATAAAACAAACTATCTACTTCTAACCTTATATCATCCAAGGGCTCAGATTAAATTAATGAGCTCCTTTTATTTTCTCTACCTATCTAATGATCTGCCAAGATTAAACTATTTGGTCAGATTTTATTCTGTAACTATAAACATAAAATTCAAAGCATGAAATAGTCAAGATTAAGCAGTTTGACTACCATGGGTTGTGGCATGTATGACAAGCTGCACACAACCATTATTTAAGACAGTAAAGCTGTAAAATAGTAGTGGCATTTAGACTTTCACACTTTCATGATATATTTTTGTTTTTGGGGTTCATATATTTTCATTTTTTGATCTTTTATTATTCTTTTTGTCCTTTGATATTTCTTTTAGGACATACCCTCTTTACATTTTTTTATTTTTAATATGGAAAACATTTGCAAAAAGAAAAGGTATGTACAATATTACAAGGCTTAACCTTAGCCATATTCAAAAGTATGAATCCTATCACCATAGGACTCTAACAATGGCTCCACATCGGGATGGAATTTGCTAGTGAAATGTTAATAACTCTAAAGATCAATAGCCTTTGAATTGTGGCTGAAGTTACCTTGCAAAGTTTCCCTCTGTGAATCTGCATTATTGATAGTTTATGAGAGATCTTTCGGCGTAAATCACAAGATATTTCATTTGTCGTTTCGTTTCGAACCAACAAGTGTGGTTCATCATCAAGACAAGTTGAAGAATCAGATCAAGAATTGCATGTTAAATAGTCCGAGCAGAACCTCCAATGCCTACAATCTTGACCAGGAAACGACTATATTGACCAACGGCTAAATATGACTAGGGAACAGTTAGATAGACCAGGGGCATAAAAATAAGTTAATTTCATTGCTAGCCCTTGGAGGTTCTGCTCGGACTATTTAACATGCAATGCTTGATCTGATTCTTCAACTTGTCCTGATGATGAACCACACTGGTTGGTTCGAAACGCGTCGACAAATGAAATATCATGTGATTTACACCGAAAAATCTCTCATAAACTTGATATGGATCACAGAAGCCTCAATTCAACAATTATTGATAGTTATGAAAGTAAATCCTTCAAAGCTTAGGGCCTTCTCTCTAGGCTTCAACTTCAAAGGATTACCATCCAATCCAATCTACATTTTGCAATGTTATGTACAATGATGCAAAGTAAAGTGAACTATTGTAAATCAATGGAAAAGTAGCGCTTCAGCATCCTACCATTAACAGGTCCTACTGGTAAGTCTAATCCATCTATGTTTCTCAAGAAATAGGCATTGTTGCCTCTATAGCCATAAATGACATAAGGCCCCTGTCACAGAAAATCAAATTTTCCATGCTTGCCTTGATCTTATCTCCTTGAATCCCACTTAAGGACTTTGTCTCCTATGTGAAAATCATCTACTTTAGTCTTTTTATCAAAGACTTTCTTGATTTTTTCCTGGATTATATGTGATTTTACATATACTTCTTCTCTGGTCTGCTTCAAGTGTATGGTCTGATTTATTCTTCTTTGAATATCATTTGGTTCCACCTGTAATTCCTGAAGGATTTTCATGACTCGCACTCCCAGGGATGATGGGAAAACTACATCCATCCCATAAACCAACTAATAGGGTGATGTTCCAATGGACTTCTTAGTAGTCAGTCTATCTGCCCATAAGGCATTGACTAACTTCTTGTGCCATGTCTTTTTGTTATCCTCCGGTAACTTTTTAATAATATTGACCAGGATTTTTTTGGATGACTCTGCCAGTCCATTACCTTGAGGGTAATAGGTTGTGGAATGGCCAAGGGTTATATGGTATTTGTTACATAAATATACTATTCTTTTGGATTTAAATTTTGTTGCGTTATCAGTAATGAGCTTCTTGGGACAACCAAATCTTGAAAGGATATTACTCTCTAGGAAGGTGATTATGACAATGTCTGTGGCTTGCCTAGAAGGTATGGCCTCTATCCATTTTGTAAAATAGTTTGTGGCTGTTAGAATCCATTTATGCTAAGCTGAGGATGGGGGGTGTATTTATCCAATGAACCCTCACCCCCATTATTGAAATGGCATTTTAGTGGAAATTGGTTAAAGAGGAAAAGGTAACAGTTTCCTCTTTCCCTCAAAAATCTGGCATTTGTGACAGGAGGTCACATGTTTTTTGACATCTGCAAGCAAAGTAGGCCAGTAGAAACCAACCCTTAGAATCTTGTCAGCAGTACTCTTCCAGTACAAGTGTCCTCCATAGTCCCCTGCATGAAACTCTTGCAAAATTTTGTCAGCTTCATCTTTTAATAAACATGTTAAGAGAATACCACTAATGTCCTTTTAAAACAATGCATTATGTATAATACAATATCTCAATGACTTCATTTTTAAGAATCTAGCTTTAGTTCTTGTCAATCCATGAGGAGATGTAAGTTTAGTAATACAAATGTAATATCTGCATACCATGGTGATTTAGTAAAAGGCTCACCGATCTGTGGAGTCGCCATCTCCTCCTGATCATCCAAAGCACTAATGAAGTTGATTTCAAGGGCCTGACAGTTCGATTTAGCCATGTGTTTGGCTAAAACTTGGCCTTTGACGAGCTTGGTGGGTTTTATCTCTATGTAATATTCCAATATTGTGGTAATCCATTTGTCTCTTTTTCCTTCATGCCCATTTTAAGTCAAAATGTCCTTAACTACAGAGTTTGGAACATAAGCATTAATGTGAGAGTAAAGGATGTATAATCTGAAAACTTTGATAGCCTTAACCAAAGCTAATGCCTGTTTTTCCATGATATTGTATTTAAGTGTGACATATCTTAAGGATTTACTAAAGAATGCTATTGGCTATTCATACCCTTGATTGTTCTTTTGTAGCAAGACTGTTGCAATGGTGTATTTTGAAGCAAAAGAAAAAATAATAAAATCTTTACTAAAGTCAGGTCTAATCAGGACTGGAGTCTTGGTTAATTAATAAGGAGTTTAATGAGGCAAAAGGCTCTTTTGTAGTTCAGAAATATTCTATAATGATCAAGAAAAGAAGGTTCTATGAGCATATTTTACTAAATGGGTGATTCGTCTGAGATTCCTGTAGATTAATAAATCTATGATGAGTTAACCAGGTAACCAATAATTTTTCAATCCATGAGGAGAATTCCTTCTTATGAAGACAATGAAAGTGTGGAAAAAGGTCAACTCTTGGAATGTGGAATCAATGTGTGGCTTAGGAAGTGCCAGCATCAATGTAAATTTTAAATGAGAGTAGTACTAAAGAAACTGTACAAGCTGGGTTGTGGAACATGATTGATATGCCACATTATGTACAATCTTGATAGGCTCAGCTTGACATCAACAATTCTATTCAAAAGAGATATTCTCTGTGGATACAATAAAATTTCTTGATTGGATTATATAGGTGGTTGCATGGAACACATTGTGAAGCCTTTGGGTAAATTCTTGGTGTTGGAATCAAATAGAAGAAGATAAGATAATTTTATTTGTTTCTAAATAATCTTCATAAGTAGGTAAATGGGACTAAGAGAGAATATCCAATGTAATTAAAAAGTAGGACTGTGAAAGAAACTCCCAAATCAATGCTACCAAAAAGCAGACAAAGATAAGGATCAATTCCCTAGCTAAAATAAACTTTAAGAAAAGATAGGAGTACAAGAGAAATGAGAACAACTAAATCTGGGTGAATGGGTGAAATACAATAGAGAGTATGTCTAGGGACATTGAAACTAGCTGTAGAGGCCAAATAAATAGAGTGAGAGGCAAGATCCTCATTGGAGTCATCAATAACCGTAAAAGGATTGATGTACAGAAGATGATGTCCTTAGGGAAGTAACTGCATGGCACTATTGGGAACACAAGAGTGAGGAAGCACAACTCTCATATCATCCAAGGGGGTGGGGAAGAAGAGAAAACTTGGCACATTTTAGAGTTTGTCTTGGTCAACATATAGAAGCCACTTCTTCCTATCACTTTAATATGAAAAAATGTCAAGACCTATGAAACAATAAGTATACCATGATATGAGGATAAATGGTGAAAATAGGTTGGATATAGACAAAAGTGAGCCCAAGGACACATTTATACCTTCTACAATTCCTTTTCACAACGCTTTCAATGATTTAATGAATTAACAAATCTTTGATCATGAAAACAAAATTGAATTCTTGGAATGTTAGAAGTTTGGTTCATAGTGGAAAGAAATATGTAGTACTAGCAAGAAAGGTTGTTCAAGATAGAAGGGAAGACATTATAATCTATAGGAAGTCAAATCTCAAACCTTTTATGGAGTTTGATTTGTAAGGTAAATGATGGTCCACTAGTTTTGTACAATTGTACGATAGTGGATATAGATAGTGTTAGATCTTCTAACATAATTAGAAACTAACTTCTAGACATTGTTTTATGATGGCTCTATGTTAAAGCGGGGTGTAGGGGAAGACTTTACATTGATTGATTCCTATAAAAATCATACCCTTATTTCCTATAGACCTTGAAAAAGTTCTTGATTTGAAGGTGAAACATTTAAAAATTTTGGTTTGAAAATTATACTATGGAAGGTAAATAATTTCATCCATCTTCTTTTGATTCATTTGGAGAATTACCAATAAGAGGTACGAACCTTGGTTATTGAATTTTATGCTTTTATTATTGTTTCCATTCTGAGATCTTCATTACTACCTTGACAAATCGATTTCCTTCATGAGCCCTTATCATAAAGATAATACCTTATAACAATATGATTACCAACAACGAAGTGTTATGTCATAAATGATTTCTTACTTGCACTTGATATGGCATCGAGACAAAAGTATTGTAGAGCATCATCTATACTATGATTACATTCACTATGAATATATCCACGTCATACATCTGAACCTCTACATTGATATTACTACCATTTTGATGTGAGCTGTAGCCTTGCTACCACCTTAGACTTGTTGCCCCTATGATCCGAGCTTTTGTCTTTCTACCACCTTAGACTTGCTTCCACTGTGATCCAAGGTTCTAGAGCGATCCGATTTTCTTTAACATTTTATCATCCATACTGTCTGAAATACAGAGAGACATTTCTATGGAGATCTGAAATTTTCTTACTGTCTTATCCAATGAAAACTTCATAGGTATGTGAAGCCTATCCTGTGGTAATGCAAAGAGCCTAGGCTCCTGTATATAGTAATTCATCCATATATTTAAGCCGACTTGAGCATCTGAATTCATCAGTCTCCTTAATGTGAGTGAGATGAGTGTGTCACCTTATTTGGAAGCCGACATGAAGACAGGACTTTGTGCTTGTTGTTGGAGGGATACATTGACTTCTATTTATTTAATATATGCTCAAGAAGAGCTCTTCATATGTGACATTGACTCTTTGACTCTAATGATAAATCATTTGGCTCTCAATGGGAGCCACTAATAAATAAAATATCTTTCTTAGGAAATGAGTGAACGTCTACATGAGGATGCCATCCAAGATTCTCCCAGCAAGCCATCCCTTGATACAGGGAATATCTCTTGCTTTTTCTGCCTGTTTTCTCAGTTACATGCACCGAATTCAACATATTAAGAGGGGAAGAAAAATAAAGACAGTTACTCATGCTCTAGCAAAATCAGCCAAGGTTCCATATCACTCATGAGCCATAGCTTCCACATGGAAAAATGTTGGAACTGTATCTCAAATGGGGTTAATGAAAGTCAACAACATAGAAGGCTTTATTTTTTCTCATTTCCTTCAACAAGCATGTTTTCTAGTCTAATGATAATTGGGTGATTTTTTTTCCCTAGAATGACATGTTTGTGACATCTTTAAAAGTATCTTCTTTGAAGAAAATTAAGACAACAGAAGTTAAAACTAATGGAAACATAAATAAAATGATGACATTTGCTAATGACACTGGGATCCTTGGATCGTGAAGTAGGGTTTACTGGATATGAAAGACAAAAGAAAGTTCAAGTCGTCTGTTGAATATACTGAAAACGAGTTTCCTCTTAACTCTTTAGCAGACAATGAAAACTTTAAGGAGTTTAATGAGGCAAAAGCCTCTTTTTGTAGTTCATAACTATTCTATAATGATCAAGAAAAGAAGGTTCCATGAGAAATGCTTATTACATGGGTGATTTGTCTAAGGTTCCTATAGCTCAAGAAATCTATGACGAATTAACCAAGTATGCAATAATTTTTCAATCCATGAGGAAAATGCCGCCTTATGAAGATAATGAAAATGTGCGCAATGGCCAACTCTTGGAATGTGGAATCAATGTGTGGCTTAGTAAGTGCCAAAACCAATGCAACTTTTAAATGAGAGTAGTGCTAAAGAACTGTACAAGATGGGCTGTGGAACACGACTGATATACCACATTATGTACGATCTTGATAGGCTCATCTTGACATCAACAATGCTATTCAAAAGAGACATTCTATGTGGATATAATAAACTTTCCTGATTGGACTATATAGGTGGTTGCATGGAACACATTGTGAAGCCTTTGGGTAAATTCTTGGTGTTGGAATCAAATAGAATAAAATAAGATAATTTTATTTGTTTCTAACTAATCATCACAAAATTAGGCCAATGTGACTAAGAGAGAATATACAATGTAATTAAAAAGTGGGACTGTGAAAGAAACTCCCAAATCAATGCTACCAAAAAGCAGATAAATATAAGGATCAATTCCCTAGGTAAAATAAACTTTAAGAGAAGATAGGAGTACAAGAGAAATGCTAACAACTAAATCTAGGTGAATGGGTGAAATATAATAGAGAGTATGTCCAGGGATGCTAAAGCTAGTTGTTGAGGCCAAATGAATAGAGTGAGAGGCAGGCTCCTCATTGGAGTCATCAATCATTGTAAAAGGGCTGATGTACTAGAAAATGATGTCCTCGGGGAAGTGAGTGCATGGTACTATTGGGAACACAAGAGTGAGGAAGCACAACTCTCATAACATCCAAGGGGGTGGGGAAGAAGAGAAAACTTGGCACATTTTAGAGTTTGTCTTGGTCAACATATAGAAGCCACTTCTTCCTATCACTTTAATATGAAAAAATGTCAAGATCTGTGACACAATAAGTATACCATGCTACAAGGATAAATGGTGAAAATAGGTTGGATATAGACAAAAGTGAGCCCAAGGACACAATTATACCTTCTACAATTCCTTTTCACAACGCTTTCAATGATTTAATGAATCAACAAATCTTTGATCATGAAAACAAAAACAAATTCTTGGAATGTTACTCTTGGTGCATAGCAGAAAGAAATATGCAGTACTAGTAGGAAAGGTTGTTTAAGATAGAAAGGAAGAAATTATAAGCTATAGGAAGTTAAAGTTCAAACCTTTGATGGAGTTTGTTTCATAAGGTAAATGATGGTCCACTTATTTTGTACAATTGTACAATAGTGGATATAGATAGTGCTAGATCTTCTAACCTAATTAGAAACTAACTTCTAGACATTGTTTTATGATGGTTCTATGTTACAGGAGGGTGTAGGGGAAGACTATACATTGATTGATCCCTAGAAAAAGCATACCCTTATTTCCTATAGGCCTTGAAAAAGTTCTTGATTTGAAGGTGAAACATTTAAAAGTTTTGGTTTGAAAATTATATTATGGAAGGTAAATAATTCCATCCATTTTCTTTTTCTTCATTTGGAGAATTTCCAATCTGAGGTACAAACCTTGATTACTGAATTTTATGCTTTTAGTATTGTGTCCATTCCTCAATGTAAGATTGTAGTTGTGTACATTCCTCAATGTAATATTGTAGTTGTGTCTCTTATGATTTTCCCAAAGAAGTTAAGATGAAATGAATGTTTTTTTTGACTATTTCTTGCTTTGCATCTTCCACTCTCCATTCTACAGGCTGCTAGCCATTAATCCACTATTTCACTTTGGGATTGAGCCTCTATATGTCCTTTATTCTTTGGCAATATGTCATAGCCAATTCTCTGATTATGTCAACACATGGAACTTTTTAAGTGCTCAACTAAATGGGATTTAATATGCCCAACTAGGCTTGCCACATAAAAAACCTAGGGATGATGGGTAAGAGGGATTTTTTTAGGGTATATCCTGTCACGAGTCTAGGGTATTTCTTATACTAAACAAAAAAAAAACTTGATCCCAGCTGGATGGTCTATAAAACAGAGGGATATTTATCTCAAAGATAATAGAGTTCCATAATGATATCATTAAAGGGTAGTCTAGAAAATATGGGTCATGGATATGTCACAATCTTTGCAACAAACCCACTAGGGTGGACATAGTATACCGTTTTTGAACTAGTTCCTAGCTAGTGGGACAGAGTATACAGTTTTTGAACTAGTTCTCAACAATTAGCAGCTTCATATTCACTATGAGGCATAAGAAATCTACATTTTTAACAAGATCTTGTTCCACATGATGGAAACACATAGAATCCATAAGTAGACTATTTCAAAATAGTAAGGTAAACTTGCCTTATAGTGTATTGTCCTTGTGTTTCCCTATGAGGGGTATTTCTCTTTTCTGAAAGCAATTGGAGTTGAATCTTTTAAGGCTAGGTTCATTTCCTTCTAGTGCTTTATCAAATGAAGGGGAAGATTTGAAGGCTACTTCCATCCTTTCCAAATTGTTTTATCATATTCACTTCAAATGGAGATATCAACAAGAATCTGAACACCATTATTTTTTGCAAAGGCCTTTGGGCTAAGGGAATATTTCCCATAATGGAGTCCCTCCATATCTTTATTGTTTTCTCATTCATGGTATGGAGTTGATTTACAGATTTAGATATATCCAAAGGGCAGATCTCTCAAAAGGGTCATATTCCTTTCTGCCTCATTAAAATATATGTTCCAGATTACCTCCTTTCACCCTACTATTTTTCCAAAAAATGAATATTAATATATGCATGAACGTGCTAATGGTGCAGTGCCATCTAATGTGTTGAGACATCTCTAATTCTTTATGGCCTTTGGGTAGTCAAGCAAATTTGTGGGAGGAGGTCAAAGTTCTAAAACACTTATTGGTATTTAATCTTTCTATTTTAGCGTATGGTTTCACTAGAGCATTGTATGAGGTCACTTTCCCTTATCTGAGGTCTGATGCTTATCTTTGACGTGCTTTTATGGAGTTTATTCCAACGAAGATCCTAAGGCTTAAGTCTGGCCTTACAAAGTGACTGAAATGAAATGTCTGAACACAAGTTTTCAAGTTGGTCTATGGGTTATATACACTGCATTTTTGTAGCATGCATGTGACTCTCATTAGGATGATCTGGAATTTTTATGGTAGTTTTTTATTTTGAATTGGTGGAAAGGATTTGCGGCCCTCTTAAGGCTCAAATTTCGGCACACATGGAGACCCATTTTAACACCTAACAGAGCTTATGTGTGCAGACTTAGTAATTGTCCTAAGGTATTTTTGACAAAGGGATAATTTATGTTTTTGGGAAGACATGTTCCTCTAAAGTCACTCCTATGCAATTTTAGGCTTCTCACTATAATTCTCACGCAATTTCAAGTGAAATTGTTGTAGCTTTGAGTATGGTATGTTTGCATCCTTTTCTAGATGGTCTGAAGCCTATATTTTTGTATAAGGACGGACTTAATTTTAGCACATAATTTCTCTCCCTTGATTACATATTCAAAACTCTTAAGGTTCATATGGTGGTATATTATAGAGCTCACAGGGTTAGTATTTGACTGGTATTGATGTATTAAGTAGCCACTCCATAAAACAATTTTGCAGACCTTTCTCTTGCATCATTTCTATGATCATTGGTTTTTTTCAGAGATTTGTCTTGCAACACAGGACATAAATAGTATTTTAAGAGATTCAAGAAGCATATCTACAGATCATTCCTATGGCATATTTGTGAACCCTACTACAATGTCCAGATGTGGCGAGAGGTGGTAATCCTTGCTGGAGAATATACTTGTTGTATTGAACTTGAAGACAAAATAAAATTTGCTCATGAGGGCTCAAATTGAAGCATTAAAAGTTGATCCTTGACAGTGCAGGTTTCATTGGGTTAGCTTGAAGATCCATATCTTCACCAAAAAAGCTTGCCAAGATATAAGACAAATTTGTTGTGTAGCAATATTTATCAATAAATTCGAGGTATGATGACACAATTGAATTTGAGCTATTATTGAAACTTGGACTAATTTGAAGGATTGGACATCATATGTACATTATGATTGATTGAGGTACATTGAAGCGTATATCACACTATGTTTAGAGATCAAAACTCTAAGCCCACTTGCATAGCTAGGCCATCATTATTTCTGTCCATAACTTGTGTTGATCAAATTGGCTTCTAGGGTTTAAAAGTACCTGCATTATGGTGATAAGGTTTAGGCCACAAAATTGTGTATAAGTATTCATGAAAATGATTGATGAACTGTGAGTATGGCCATAATATAGTAAGACAAGGTGATCGAGATGTACACTTTGATGATTGTAACTCATGTGGATTCCTCCATATCTAAGATAAGTCAGTGTAGTAGAAAATATTTTGTTCTGGTTACATAGATGAATGGTAGAGAACAATGGTATACTTTGTTTGATGATAGAGCTTGTATTTGCAAGCTCATTGGTGTTTGATGAGTGAATTCCATGATGATTTATGTATGAGGAAAATTGTTCGTGACTGAGCAGTGTTTGAGTGGCAAAGTCTTGACAAAGTTCAATATTGGCAGAGCTGATGTTTAGAGATTGTTTTGTCTGATATGAGTATGCTAATATCATGAGGACAAAGTGTTGGATTGAAAGGATGGAATTAATGTCATTTACAGTGTTTTTCCATGATCCTATTGGAAAATGTAACTAGGTTCAGTCTTCATTATTATACTTGAAGTCAAAATATAATATATTTTTCAAAATAATTTTTATTCTTATTGAAATTGACTTATTAAATTATGAGTTCCGTGCTTGGGTCAAATGTCTTAGGTCAAGCCTCCATTGAAGGCCTTAGGTTAATTTTCAAATTCAAATTTTTGTTTGAAGAATCCTCCTCCATAAATGTCTCCTTGTTGTCGGCTTCAAAAGAATCCCCATCAAGTCCGTTACCCTCAAAAGAACTCATGTCGGCTCAAAACAATGACACTGCTCCTCAAATATCATGTCGGCTCATTTATGGAAAAACAAGTATAAATAGGAGGGTGCACCACTCCACAGTTTGGAAAATAAGCTCGCATTTATATCTGATGAAAATTTTGGTCATCACAAAAGAAGAAGCTCGCATAAATCACAGAATGACAAGTTTAGATATATTTGAAATGAAGTGTAGATATCTCTGACATGAAGCTCAAATTACGTCAGGTTAAATAACTTTGTTTCGGTACCACAACAATGAAGAAAGGTATAACTACAGTAATCATGGCTCGGTATAAGTTTAAAGGTATGATTACAGTGGTAAGGGCTTGGTGCTACAACAATGAATATTTCAATGAAAATCAGTGAGAAGGGTTTGATGACACTACAGTGAGGAGGTCTCGGAGTTGATTGATATTATAGCGATGATCTCTCAATGGCATTATAGTGACAAGGATGACTTGATGGAAGGATTCTGTAGTTTAGATTGTAAGGGTATTGGTCGTCTCATCTTGAATCTAATGAAGGAAGAATTTGTGACTGGGTTTTCCCCTCGCGGGGGGGTTTTGCCCTGGTAGTGTGCCTATATCTTGTGTTCTTCTATTTGTTGCTTGGCATTAATATTGATGATAAGAAAAGATAATTAAGAGATCTAATACTAATAATGAAAACATCACAAGTTAATGTCATTAATAATGGATGTGCTAATGGTGCAGTGACATCTAATTCGTTGAGACATCTCTAGTTCTCTATGGCCTTTGGGTAGTCAAGCAAATTCATATATGCATGGACGTGCTAATGGTGTAGTGACATGTAATGCATTGAGACATATCTAATTCTATATGTCCTTTGGGTAATCAAGAAAATTCATATATACATGGGCATGCTAATATATGCATGGATGTGCTAGAGGATTTGTCACCATATAATGTAATAACAATGTGAAGCTGGGACTCTAGCATCACTGTGTGGACCATAACTAGTCCACACCCTATTTTTGTTGGGATTTTTTTTTACCTATGTTCTTTGCAATCAAATAGGAATTGGTCAATCCTTGTATTTATTGTCCTTGTGTGAGTGTTTAAATGAGGGGGTGCCACTAAGAGATAGGATGATGACAACATTGCTTGTAACTTTAGATCATCACAGACCATAGGGACCACTCCCCCTTCCCAGAGATGTCAAAGGTGTCACCATACTATATCTCTTACCAACAGGTATATCAGATCACCTAGACATCAGTAGCAAGTTATAGAAACCACACAACCGCATAGAAGAGGCTTCAAATCTTCCCCTAGCTCTTCTTCGAGGCATCATCCTATCTTAAGTTTCCTTCATTTGACCTCTAATGTTTGGAGAGGTAGATCTAGTGTATCATGATCTAGTCCATAGATACTTTCCCTCTACACACCTCCCTCCTATTATGTTTACCTGCACTTGATCTAAGGGTGTTCTCGTGTTTTCACTTATATATTTCGTGTTTCTACATTACTTCTTGTTATTTATATAAGAGAATTTTTTGTACTCCTCCTTTGTATTGAGTTCATTATACTTGGTAGTCCCATTGACATACTTGTGTGGTCATTTATTTGACATTAGCAAAATTATCTTATCTTATATTATGTTATCATTGCCTTTAGTCCTTTAGTTCAACCATGTCTAGGTTGAAAATTATTATTAGTGAGCAGTTCCCCGCATTTATTACACAAGTACAATTAAGATCACCTAAGTTTACATGGATGTAAGCTTACACAAGCACCTAAGCTATGTGATAATTGAATCCAATATTATTCTTGCATTAGGTAGTCCTTCTAGGAAATATTGTATTACCAACAAATCCTCCTCCCATTTGGGCCCTCCTCCAATGGTTAGAACTATATAGTCAATCATACCCCAACAATACCATAAGGAAAAACCTTTCTCGGTGGCTCCCATATCATTTCACCTTTTCAATTTATAGCCAAGTTCATAAGACTATACTTTGGTCTGTCAAAGCTCCTTGCTTGGATAGCAAGAAATAGGGTTATGCTCATAACACACCTTTCTTCCTAGTTGGATTTCCCTGACAAAGGTGAAGCACGGGATATGAATCAAATAAAGGAAGTTGCTTATCTCATCACAATGAAAATATCAAGAATATATTATTTCACTCTCTTTATTAGTGAGAAGCCATGTAACCCACTATGATCCATTCTTACAGTGTTTTCCTACTTATATGAGTGCAAGAAATCTTTAGTTGGATATGCTTATGACCATTATAACTTGGATGGATCTTATTATATGGGTTTTGTTTCTTCTTGGGAAATATGCAATCTTTGGTGATGAATAACTTTGAAAGATCTTGATTTTTACGTCTAAATTCCTATTTTGGTACTTTTGGTTCTCCTATATTTAGGGCAACTTCTCATAGTTGTTTCATGATTTTCTTATTTTTGCATGGGTGTGTTTTAGCTTCTGCCTTTACATAGCTTTCATATTATCTAATATTTATGATGCAAAACTCATTCATTGGTTATGATGTTCTAAAAAAACTTGCAATTCCCCAACCTAAACAGTACTAACATGTAAGAATTCTTTATTATATTTTTTCTTTGATTAGTGCAATTGTTGGCTACTTTGAAGATATCAATGAAGAAGCTAGAGTATCATCAGAAAGTAATCTAAATAGCGCACCTCATTTTTTTTGGATCTTAGGCCAAATATACAGAAGGTATATTTCTGAAGATATTCTTCATGCACTCTTCAATGGTTTACATGTTGGATGCTTCTGCAGAGGATGATATTGAACATGGTTATTTCACCTCGTCGTTATTTTGTGATTATTTCACCTCATGGTTATTTTGGGAAAGAAATTTTAGGAATGACACACACTCATGGATGGGTAATTTTTTTTTTAATAATTGCAACGTCCATTCCATGAAATGTTCTCTTTCTTTTTTGATTGTATTTTGAACTTTTACATTGATTTTGTTTTGTATTTTAACCATAAAATTTAACATACATGGTATCATATCCATTTAAACAACATCCAAAACTTGAAGATGATATTGGTATTATAGTTTCTTTGTGTTAAGAGATTTTTAGATTCAAAGTTTATAGATATAAAGGATAAAAACAAATGTCAATGCCTTTGCTTGATTGTTGCTTGACTATGGCGTGGGCAGGTTACAAGAAATGTGATTAGAAAAAGGATGGGGAGATAATGAAGAACATGAATTAGATATAATTCATTTGTTGTTGGAGATCGTTCAGGAACCTAAGCCATCGACTTTGGAAATGTTTCTAGTAGGGATTCCTATGGTTTTTAATGTTGTGATTCTTTCACCTCATTGGTTATTTTAAGCAAGCAAATGTTCTAGGAATTCCATGCAAGACATCGATGGACAGGTAATCAATTTTTTTATAATTGCAATGTCATTTCCATGATATCTTCTCTTTATTGTTTGATTGTATTTTGAACATTTATTTTGTTTTTTTTTTCTTTTAACCATGAAATTGTTTTAACTATGAAATTGAAAATACTTGGTATCATGTCCATTTAAACAACAATCAAATCTTGAAGATGAAATTAGTATTATGCGATATTGATTGAAATCCTTTTAGTTATTTTGTGTTAAAATATTTTCATGACTATTAGAAAAGTTTACTTTCATGTTGTTATTTGAGCACATGTTGTTTATATACTTGACCAAGTTCATGTATTAGAGAATGAAATGTTGTTTCGAATAAAATGACAAGGATTAGACATCACATCTCAGATTATTTGTTTTCACAAGTTATCTACAACTTGAACTTTTTAGCATGTAACTTAGTTGGTATGATTGTGCCTAAGCTTTTCCTGAAGGTTGAATACTAAGTTATTAAGGTGTTCTTTTCTATGGTGACATTTTATTTTCTTTGTTTATACAGGTCATCTGGCCACATAGTGGCCACTATCCCCAACTAAAGAAAACTTGTTCAAGTTTCTTGCTTTTATGGGGAAAAATGGCTTTGACATTGCTGATGTTGAGGTATATGTCGTATAAATCCTTTATAGTCTACTTTATTTTATATTCTAGTGTTCATCATCTTTCATGGCTTACACTTTGCACTATATCTTCTTTTGTTTTCAGAAAATGAACTCAATATTGATGGTAAGAAGCAAGAATTGAAGAAATAGGAGAACAATAACACTGGAGCGACAAACGCAAAAAGAGAGAGAGAGAAGAGAATCGTTCTAGTGATACTCTTAGAGCCAATATCCCACATAAAACACACATATAGACTGATGGTCAAGTTTTCAGAGTTGGTGAATTCACCCACAATGCCTTGGAAACACAATGATAATGTTTTGAAGTAATGAAACAACATTTCATGTGTAAATTTTAGTCCAACCAATATTAAGTTGGAAACTCATATTGTAATACTTGACATTTCATATAATATAATTTGTGGTTGAAATTATTTATAGTTGCACTTGATATTGTTTAGTATTGTAATTAACATATGTAACTTTGCATTTTTATATTACATAAACATGCACATTATATGATTATTTATTTATTTTTAGTCGCAAAATCATACTAATTAATTTATGTTGATTAATAATGAATACATAAAATCAATATAAAACTAATAAATTAGTAGTTTATATTGATTAATGATGAACACAAATAAAATGAATATATGACTAAATTAGTTATTTATAATGATTATTAATGAAAGTAAATGAAATGAATATAAACTACTAAATTAGTCGTTTATATAATGAATATGGAACTATTAAAAAAAGATAAATGACCACAACAAATGATAAATTTATGATTACCAATAATGACTAAATTTTGCATATATACGACTATTAGTAGCTAATTTATATTATCTTACAACACAACAAAAAATTTAGCCATATTTATTTGGTCATTAATTGGTTTCAACCGATGACTAAAATTTGCATATATGACTATTAGTAGCTAATTTACAGTATCTTATAACATGACCAACATTTTTTGTTGTATTTCTTTGGTCATTAATTGGTTTTCTTAGGTGATCATATACTAATATATTTTGTTGTATATTTGGTAATTAATTATGGCAATTAATAACTAAATCAATGACTAAAATAATGTCCAAATTTATGACTAAATATACTACTACATGATGAAATTGAGACAACAAATTAATGACTAAGCTAAAAATGATTAAAAGTTGGTCGCGTTATAAGATACTATAAATTAGCTACTATTGGTCACCGATTGAAAAATGGTCTTTTATATGAAAAATTTAGTGATTATTTTAGTAACTAATTAACCATTTTGTATTAGTGTATGCTGGTACAAGCCTTGGAATGCACCCATCTCACACGTGGCATCCTAGCACATGATTTAAGTTACAATAAAAAATATGTAACATTTTTGAAACTGCCATGTTCTACCTTGATTTTTGTGCATTTGATGACGAATATCAAGAATATGGAAAATGGTTTTTGTAAAACCTAAAAATTTACTTTTATATAAAAACATTTCCCAAAATTCAATACGATTTGAAAGTTACAGTGGGCTTTTTGAAGTAGTTTTGAACAAAATTTTTGCAAAACCCAGATTGGCAAAAAATCTAAACAGTCATATTTGGGTGCGATTTACAAGGCCATGGAATTGAATCAGGAAATACCAAGAGAGGTTTTTTTTGAAAATATAACAAGATAGATTATATAGAAACAGATCCCAAAAAGACATCATGGTTGAGAAGATATGGTTGGTTCTTTAACACCAATTTGTATAAAATTACACAAAAGTCAGAGATATGAGATTTTCCTCTAAAGTTGTAAATTCATTTTTTGAGTTTAGGGGAATGGATATTATCCTCCTCAATGGATTTTATGTATAAATAAAGCCTTAAATGGAAGAGTAAGGGAGGTTTTCCATTATTGTAATAGAGGAGATCAATGATTAGTTTTTAGGGAGATTTAAAGAGTTGATTTGTAACAAAGATTTTTGAAGTGAATAAAGAATTAATGTTTGTTGAATTGTGGTACATATTATTAGCTTGATTTGAGATTTTCTTAGCAACACTAACCTCCTGGGAAGGGCCCCTTAGTGTGGGTAAGTGGTGTTATGCTTCATGTGTCTTGTAGATTAGTCTTACATCTAGCAATTTAGTTTTATTTTGCAATGAATTTATGTTAGCTAAAACTTAGATCTATTCACTTTCATTCTTTCAATTTAATGCTTAGTACTTATCTTTAGGTTTAAGAAGTGAATTCCATCTGGTTGCATATTTTATTTGGTGTTCGTTACAATTTTTCATTAAATTTTTATTTCACATAATATTAGATTTATTGCTCTATTTTCAAATTTGTTAAGTAGAACACAAATTTAAATTGGTTTCTTAACACATTTTAATATTCATAATTTCAATTTATAGAATTTTCATACTTAATTTGGTACTTATTCAGAATTTCAAATTCCAGCCTTTCTGTACTTAATTCGGTACTAGGTTCTGTACTAGGATAGAGTATTAAAGAAATATGTAATTTGTAGTTTAGAATTATTTAATTGATTAGAGCTTTGTAGCTACTTGATAAAATATTCCTACAACGAATAAGAACCTACAATATATGTCTAAGTATGCTTAGAATTTATTTTTGATAGTTTGTTGATGTATTTCTTGTAGTTTATTACCTTGTTTTATTTACTTGCCTCACACGCTTTTGCTTATAGTTGCCGACATTTACTTTTTTGTAGCATGTTTAATGGGTTTTCATCACAATAGGATTAAAACCACTAAAGTCTCAAGATCTAATAAGCTACAGATATAAAACCACATGAACATTGTTAATAAAATATTGTGGTTTAAAACCTGATAAGAATTAAAGTCCCATAGTCTAGTGATAAGTGATAATCCTTAGTGATTAGTCCCTTCTAGTGTTAGTTGTTAACATAGGCTAGAATAGGCTCTAATACTGCATTTCTATTGCTTTCATCTCTACGTCTTACGATCTTGGATTCGATAATTAAATGTTGGAATTAGAATACATATAATTCCACCAACACCCTTGATGGGAAACCCTCTAGTCAGGGTCTTAGCTCTACCCTAGGTATCTTGGTAACTTTGTAGCTTGGCCTCTGCAACTTCCAATCGTGCCTTTGTGACCTTAGCGCACTCATGCCACTGCTTTGTCCCTTCCCGTCGTTGCATTGCTACTCGCATCAAAGGGTCCATCGATGTCTAACTAGCACTGCTTCACTGACCACTCAGGCCCAGCAAGTGGCCTCGCATCCCTCAGTCTTTGGGGCACGAGTGTCACCCCTACGACCCTCACGTGTCTTTGATCATGGCCTACTACATAGGCCAATGGTCACCCTCATTTCCCCACATCTACAAGTAAACAAACATGGTATCAACATCATCATATATGAAATACATACCTACACATGTAAAAAATATATACAAATACAAAAAACAAAAACTCTCATACCTGCTAGTCCCTAGGCATCACCTCAAGGAAACCCCATGTCTGGATCTCCTCGAAAGTCCACTCCATGGTATGGGAACTCCAAAATCAACTGATGGTTGGAGTTTAACCAACCCTCCACGGTGGCATTCCATTAACACCCCATAGCACCACCACCAGCTCATGGCATCGCAGGTGCCCACCATTGCATATGAGGGTCCCGGGCAAGCCCCTCCGCCATCGCTAGAAAAGGATGCAATATCACAACCCTCTCATACATGATGTTGCATAGAACACTCATGTAGAAAAATATTTGAAGTGTGCCACATTGCACCTCTGTCAACTGGGATGTCGTGTCCTGTTGAAAAGTGTGCAACAAGAAATGCTTGTTGAGAATGCAACAAGATGATGGAGCTTAGTGAAAAGAGTCGCCTTCACTAAGTGGGCCCGCAGAAAAATTATGGCGCAAGTTCTATTTTTGATCACAGTATGAGTGATCACAGTGTGAGTGATCAAAGTCTATTTTTAGACTGGCTGTCAAAAATAGAAAAGTCAAATATTATTGTCTCATAATAATATTTGGACTATAAACTTGATCTTATTCTCTTGGAGCACTTCAGGATGAGCTACGGATGTGGTACATGCAGATCCCAGAGGGAAATACGTGGTTACCTATGGGATGACTAATATTTGCATGCAGGACTTCAGTTAGAACTCAAGTGAGTTGAGTTTAGTGGACTGGAGGTGCAGTTGATGGAGTTGTGTTCAGTTTAACTTTGTTAAACTAGTTGTATTTAGTCTAACTGATCAATAGACTAGAGATGAGTTGGGTGAATTAGTTATTAATTAATTCACAAGTTATTAACTCATAATGCAACTATAGAATACATCAGTTAACTCAGTTGCATGTCAGTGCATGTTCAGTTCAACAGGGACAGGTGTTAGAGGATCAGATTGCTATCAGTTGTGACTATAGTTGTGCATGATGATTTGCACAATCAGAGGGATTGAGTATGCCAATGAATTGGCCAATATCAAGAATTGTAGCCTGTGCTCACGTCCAACAGAGTGTGAGTGATTATTTTCAGGTCAAATACGAGTTTGGTAAGCCATTCTCATCAGTTCTTGAGCAGGTATTGAGCTGTGGAGGTAGGCAAGCAGGGGAATAGATTTGGAGATCAGATCTGAGCTGTATTGTGTGTAACAGGTGGAGCTGGTACTAGATTGCTTGTGATAAGCATTGTACTTTGTAATGTTACATGATTCAATCACTATAATATACAGATAGTTGGGGTTTTTAGCGAGATGCTTTCCCCGGGAAAATACTGTGTTGATATGTGTGATTGATGCTTTTATGTGCGCCTGTGAATGTTTCTGCTTCTGTAAATTGATGATCAACGTAGAGGAGATTATGTATTATACATGTTCCTCTTATAATCGTATGATCAGGATAATCTCTGTGAATATGTGTTAAATTATTCAAAATTTATACATGTCCCTGTATAAAAACCATGCCTAATCAAAGAAGTGGCCCGCCTACAACTTCTCGAGGACCACTATCTGTGGCCCTGATACTTTTTGGGGGAATTTTGACCCCATCGATTTGACAATCATTGGTAGAGCGACTCGCTCAGCGAAATCCACAATGGCAACAACCTTGATGCAACCCTCCTCATAAGAGTTAGGCCCGTAGTGAGCCTCATCCTTCACCCAATGATGGATATCCACATGCCCTGATGGTAGTGGATATGGCAGAGCCTCCCCTCGAGGTAGAAAACCAGTCACAAAGTAAACATTTTTATGGACCTATATCAACAGATTAGTCCCGAGAATCACCATGACCTATTGGTTAGTGTCCCAACAACGGATCAAAAAACATAGGAACCTATCTTGCCATCTCAATATGGGGTTTTGAAGAAACTTCACTAAGTCCCATTAAGACAACAATTGGCTAGCTATTGGATTGCTCACAACCTTTGTGCATAGGTTCATGCAATCATGCTCTCTCTAAATCATCCTGCCATCAATGATATCAAGCATCAATCTTTAGCTCCCTAAGCTATTATAAAATAATAATAAAAACCCCTCTTTTTGATAGTTGTGAATTTATGCACCTGACTTTCGTGCACAATGAGCGTGTGTTTCTTGGACTGGTGCACGTGAGTATGTCTGACAAGCCATAGGTTGCGAAGACCAAAGCACCAAAGACTGCATGTTTGTGTCTAACACAGACGCGTGACCTACGTGTATGTGTCAAACATAGATACACAGACAACATACGGTCTAGCCACCAAGTCACGATGAGGATTATCTCAACTCAGACGCATAGACCATGCCTTTGAGGGTCATTTTTATGTGGTGTTATTGCGTAAGACTTAGAGGTTTGCGTGGCGACCATGCAACTCCATAGGAGTTTCCCACGCAGCTTTAGAAACTCACCCTAAAAAGGTTGTACAGGGGACCCCTGTATGGCCTATCTACCCTAAAGCTACCAAAATTACAAAGGGTAGGGTATAAGCCCTTACCTATCTCTCCCCACACTTGTCCATGGTACTCTGGCTGACCACAACGGTAAGAAACACTCCCAAAATCTAGCTCTAACCTCTCAAGCTCGACAGTGCAAGTGAAGTGATCTTTGGCCCCCTTAGCCCTATCTATCATTCTCTTCGCCATTTTTTGGAGCCCATTATAGAAGCTCAAGATCTTTGTTGACAAAACCAGGAGAGATATACGGATCAACACCACACCATCTCCATCATGGAACTCTCTGTTCCAGTAATGGCCAAAAAACATTTTCTGGACCCGCTGCATGCCCAGAAACTTGTTTCAGGTACGCCTTCTCTTGTTCTTTAATTCATATCGTTCATTCACTCACAAATTATGTATATGTTTTTAAAAAGATGCTTTCACTTGGGGTATTTTCTGTGTATATTGCAGGTACATCACAAACAATCCACTTCGACCAACACCCCGATAGGAAAATAACAGAGCGGGTATCATTCATCGCTTATCATGATAGGCTCCCTCTTAAGCTTTGCATATCCTAACATCATTTCTCTAAAATTCACCATAGGGTTCATCATCTCGACCATGTTTATCACCACCTCGCCTTGCACATGATAAACATCTACGTCGGTTGATAGAGCCCTCCCACTCATGGCTTGCTTCATGTTCATAGATCCCTATTCACTATCACGAGCCATGACCACCTATTCATGCCTGGGAATCACTCCACTTACATGCCTTTAAGATCAACCTCATTCTACTTCACTCATTTTCCATACACCCCATTTCTCGGTCCATCTATGGTACTTTACGGTAGATCAAGACGGATGCACCACTGCATCCTACATTTAGCCTATCATCCACTCATACTGCATAGCCCATATGTGTCACTTTATTCGCCTCACCAACCCCACACAGACACCAACCAATAGGGCCCCCACCCTAAAAAAAAACACACCTCCATACTAGTCATCAGTATTATGGGGCACCTGTCTCCATGTCTATACATCCAGATCACCTTCATATTCTTTTGGAGAGTGTACAATGCTTTTTTTAGGAAAATGAATCCCACCTACATTTTTCATGTCTTTTACTTGGCGGTAGTTTCTAGTCACCTTTGGTCGGAGCTCACACATCACCCACAGTCATGTATCTTCATGCCACTTAGAACATACTCACACCCACCCTAGAAATCCTACCGACTCTAGGGCTATTCCTATCAGCAAACATGTTCTGAATGCTACCATTTGCACAAAAGCTCCAACCTCGGTCCAGTTGTCCATATATACTCATATCGTCAGCTCTCATTTTCATGCCTTATCTGACCCACACTATTACAATATGTTTACATCTTATATTGATTCCCTGACACAGCATGTCAGGCGGTTGATGTTTCTTTCATGTCTACTTCAACACTCGTAATCCAAGATAGAGGTAGTACCTTGGGTACTCCCCCTGGAAGGGATATCCTTAGGTGGTACAATGGGAATATCTATTTCCTACAGATGTCATCGGTCCCCTTGAAATTCGACACCAACACAAGTTTTCATGTCAAGGTGGTATCATACTTAATGACCATTACAATTCTTCCATTTAGTTGAAGGCCCCCACATCACTGAGCACCTCATTCAATAGTGCTCACATCAAGATATGAGGGAGGTACCCAAAGTCGAAGACCCATGCATACCTCAGCACCTCATTCAGTAGTGCTTCACCAAGACGTACACTTGAGGGCGATAGTAGTTATCACCATCAGCCATTAGCATTCCAACCACCATAACGTCGACCGGATAGGACCATTCCCTGTCCGACTGTAATAATTTAAGACTAGTCATCATAACGAGAATTGGACATGCCCGCCTCGTATAGACATTTTTACTCTTTAGGTTTTCTTCATAGCATGGTTATCATTGATACTCAGTCAAGGGGTTTCTCTATTCATCTCCATAACAAGTTATCCTCTCTCTGGAAAATTGATCAGATTCTCAGTTGGAACAAAAAAATGACGTATTTCGGCTATACGTTTGATCCTAACCTCATACATTAGGGGGAAACTGTTAACACCAAAAAATCATACACATGTTTGCACAATCCAGAAGACGTTAAAAGATGCGTAACAAAATGCACAAGTGAATATTTTCCAGCTGAATAAATCATGAAGTTTAAAAAAATTAAATTCTCCTAAGGTCCAAAGTTTGTAAGGAAAAAAAATTGAGGATGTCATGACTATTTCTTTGATATACGTGCATGTGCGGAATATCCTTCGAAAGTCACGTGCTCGAAGTAATGGATGACTCAGAGATTCAGGACCACTCCACACACTTAGATATGATTTTCTAACATGATCTCAGTCTAAGACAGTTGAATTCGAGTCACCCTGAAGATATGCAGGCCTCAATCGAATCATCTTTTCCTACTCATGTGTCGTTGTCATCCATGAACCAAGAGAGGGAAGAAGGATTCAAAAGATTCTATATAAACAGGCCATGGGAGAACCAAAATATGAGACATTGTTATTCTGGCCAAATTGCTATCAGAGCAAACCGCCATTCCATCGTTGAAGCTAAAAAAAGTAAGAGAACTAACATATTGCCCATATTTATTCTAAGTAATCCATCATCTTAGTGAGAGAAGAGGAGTCGACCATTGGATAGTATGTTTACTTCTTTGAGAGAGGAGAAACTTGTAAAGATATTGAGGAAAAGAACCCTCCTTGCTGAGGATTTCTTAGCACCATAGCTCAAAGAATTATCTTTGTGTGTCTAAGATTCATCTATTGTATTAAACCTCTACTACTAGCAGTTAATAAAGGCATATTTTTCCATTATGTCTTGTTTGCTCCATTGAGAATTTTTTGTGTATTTACCTCTTTGTTTTAGTTTATGTTTATGTATGCATAGTTTCCACTATTTACGTTTTTTTCTATTATCTAAGTTTGTTCAATAACAACACCAATTCTACCTGTGATCCTATGCACGGAACAACCAACTATTAAGGAGGTGTCTTTTGGTACACCATTGCCACAAAAAAACTAACATAACTAGATTTGTGGCCAAGAGGTACTCTCATTTTGAAGGAATTGACTATGAGGAGACCTTTGTGGTGAACCTTGGTATTACAACTCCCAAGGGCTCCTCAACTCTTGTCGGTCGGATAAATCGTTCTTGTGGACAAGACTGATCTCCCTAGTATCTACAGATATCTAGCGACAAGAAGAACAAGAAAATATACCTTTCTCTAAATATTGCGATTTATAAATAAAAGCCAAGAGGTGTTTTAGACCCTACCTTAAGTCCAACACTAGTTTTTGGTAGCCACGCTTCGACCGTCCAAATGAGTTTCCTTTTGAGAACCTGCAAACACAAACAAGCACACATCAAATAATACCTGCATAGCCAATATAATAAATCATATTCATCATGATGATCAAGGAATTCATGAAATAAACCATAGAAGAGAGCTTATTGAGAAAAATAAACTTGATTGTATTAACTTTAAACAAAGAAGAACTTTACAACCTTGGTGCCTTGATGTTGTACAAGCTCCTCCCAGGGTCCAAGCAAGAATCTCCTCTACTTTGACAAGCTTCACACTCTTCCCAATGAGATTGAAAGGTATGTAATCTCTCCTCTCAAACTCAATTAGGAAGTCTAAATTCCAACAACATTTACCCTAAAAAATATTTAGCTTTCAACCTCCCCAGTAACTAGCCCAATGCCTCATTTTATAGTGCAGAGGAAGGAAGTTACTAGGTCCACCTATGAAGGGATAGAGTCCTCTTTCAAAGGGATAAGCTCCTCACATCAAGGGGTTAGCTCCTTTAGTTATGGGATGCATGAACCACCTAGGAGCGAACTTGCCACCTCAAGATTCCTTCTAGAAGCATCTAGAATTAACCCAAAGTGAGTTTTTAAGAATGTACTTGCGCCTTTTTGAATTTTACAGGGGTCCGCACCCATTCCTTTAGAGACAGAGCAGGCAGGTCCACAGGGGACATGACCAAGGGGTGCGGGACCGTAGGTAATGCTAAGAGAAAGTGCAGAACCAGAGTTTTAAAGATTTTTAAGTACTTCTTCTCATTTTTCAAGGCTTGACATGAAGAGTTGAGGTTTAAGACTTGCATAGGAGGAAAGTATGGGTGGTGATAGACTCACACTGATTGCAGAATGTCATGGTGACAATATTTTGTGTAACAGATTGCCCCCTAAAGTGCGAAGTCTATAATAGATAGTATTTGTCATCTAAGAAGAGTGAAGTAATTTATCATTTCGAGGATCATCTTGTGGAGAGCCTGGTTGGAACCTGTAAAAACATTCAATACAATATATATATATATATATATATATATATATATATATATATATATATATATATATGATCATATCATCGCTAAGGTAGGCATTCCCATACTCAGATCAAAACTGACTAGAAAACTAACTAAACTACTCTGATATAGGAATGATCTTGTAATACATCACAAGTATAGACATATGTAGACACAACATGGGCGCAACCATCTGTTTATGAATAGTCTATTGTATAATGAATAACAAAATTCCTCGCAGCTTGGATGGTGGAAACTAGATCCAGGGTCTTGATTTCTACTTCTCGAAGTAGTACGATTCTATCCATGTGAATGAATGTGTCGAAGTCGAACATGGTAGAAACCACTTGATTACCAGTCAATGATGTAAACTGTTAACAAGTGTGAGAGAAACCACCAGTCATGTCAATGGCTCTCAAAGTACTCAGTACAATCCATGAAATGTGAATAGATGAGTTGATGTCGAACATGTCACGGAATCCTTTGATCGAAGGTCAATGATGCAACCTATCGTCGAAGACGAGAAACCTACCATTGAGGCATGCAGATTCCAAGGTACTAACAATTTCTAGATCATCTTTCTAGATAATGAACTGAAGTCGATAGAAAGCGATCCGTCGTAGACAATCCCACAACACGAATCATAGATCAAGTTTGAAGAAATATAGTTGCAAGGACTGACTCATGGTCAAAATGGATGACAAATATTTTGCAAATGAATGGTTTATTGGCACTGACCTCTTGAACACATAACGACACTGCAGATGGTTTGGTGATAATTGACCCAAAGCTAATACCCAGAAACCGGCTGAAGACTTTCAATATAGTTTGATTAACTATTAGGCAAAGGATTTCCCAACCCAGGTGAACAAAAAATGTCATGTTCAAGAGTGGTTAAATGTTTTTCTGAGACATAAAGTATAACAAACAGGTTCATTTTTCTCTCTTTTCCCCCACCATTTCTGGCAAGTACCTCTTTATTTTTTAACAAGCTTGAGGAGGATAACGTTTGCTTGGTTATAAGCTCATCCCTCGGATGAGTCCAACTTAGTTTAAATTCGAACCCTAAGAAGGAGTGGTCTGTTCCTATTTGTAATTGAACAAGTCCTTTACTGTTTAAATTTAAACGAGTCCAGTATAGGAGAAACTCGGCGTTTTTCAATTTTAGGGAGTCAGAAGAAAAACTTAAGAAAACTCCATGATTGTCCTTTTTCATAAATTTGTGTCTCCCAAGCCTGAAAAAAGTATAAAATAATACTTGAGAGAACCGCTTGACCATTACGATCAAGGAGTACTTTTCATAATTAGTGTCTCTGATATGAAAAAGTAAAAAAAGTGATCAATGACACGTCGTTTTATAACCAATATCGAATTTGAAACGACAAAAATCCGGCAATCTTTTCATTTTTATACGGTCAGAAAAGAGTTGTAAATGGACCGTCTTTTTAATTCTGTTTTAACGAATTTAAAAAGAAAAACTCGGCAATCTTTTCATATTTTACGAGTCAAAAAAAGAGCTTAAAGAGGACTCGTCCTAGAGGAACAATTGGTATAAAGGGTAGCAACTGGTTCCAGTAATGGAGGAACTGCTCAAAACATGTAATGGTTAAGAGGCTGGCTAATAAAACCACTCATAGATGCGGTCCCTCAGGAAGGGTAAAAAACCAAGTGAAAGCATATGATCAGCCAAAGAGATGGTAACAATGGAATGAAAACAACCAAGGCTCATCGAACAGAATTTAGAGGATAAAAACTACAATCACGAGATGTAAAATGGGTATGGGTTCATTTTTACACAAGCTTGAACCATAGAGAACTTTGCTTGGATTCGGTTTCATGTTTACACAAGCTTGAAATGAAAAACTATGCTTGTTATAAGTTCACATGCCCCCAACATAATGACACAAAACGAGGTACATGCCCCCCAAGCTTCATTGCATTCAACCAGGTGGATGAAATGAAGGTTTACTTTCAAGATCTTGGAAAGACTTGAGGGAGTTGTTTCATTTTTTAGTGAGGTTGACACACGAAAAGAAGTATCCTCAAAACCCTTGTTTCATTTTTTAAACGAGATTGACACAAGATAAGGAACTATGCTCATGACTCCTTGTTTCATTTTTTAACGAGCTTGACACAAGACAAAGAACTATGCTCATAAAATCCTTGATTCATTTTTTTAATGAGCTTGACACAAGACAAGGAACTATGCTCAAGTCTACTCTCTACAATCTACCTAACAAGGAACTATGCTCTAAAAACCTTGATTCATTTTCTAACAAGCTTGACACAAGACAAGGAACTATGCTCTAAAATCCTTGATTCATTTTTTAACGAGCTTGACACAAGACAAGGAACTATGCTCAAGTCTACTCTCTACAATCTACCTATATAACCTACTGATTCATTTTTTAACAAGTTTGACACAAGAAAAGAACTATCCTCTTACCTGATTCATTTTTTAACGAGGTTGACTTAGTAACAGGAACTATCCTCTGACCAACTGATTCATTTTTTAACGAGGTCGACACAGTAAAAGGAACTTTCCTCGACCAAATGATTCATTTTTTAACGAGGTCGACACAGTAAAAGGAACTTTCCTCGAACCAGCTGATTCATTTTTAACGAGGTTGACACAGGAAAAGAACTGTCCTCATACTCACTGATTCATTTTTTAACGAGGTCGACATAGTAAAAGGAACTTTCCTCGAACCAACTAATTCATTTTTTAACGAGGTTGACACAGGAAAAGAACTATCCTCATACTCACTGATTCATTTTTTAACGAGGTCGACACAGTAAAAGGAACTTTCCTCGAAATCACTGATCATGGATTCCAATTGGAAGAAAGACATGTCAATGGACACACCTTGATCATGGATTCTAAGAGGTCTTCATCAGAAGGAATAATAATTCTATGGAAGGAACACATGTCAAGGGACTCAAAAGGGATAAGAACATCGCGTTAAAGTAATCCCATAGAGCTTTCCATGTCAATTACTGGATCTAAATCAAAGGAAGATGAGCAAACAGTGAGAGGCTCACTTACATCGGTAACTGAAAACATGGGACCAGTTGCCACATAATTAACCCGTGGCGGGGTAGATACCACTTTAGAATCAGGAACATTTATGGGTGTCAAATTATTGGTGGTTGAAACAAGACTAGGGAACGAAAGCTGGTCTACAGTCACAATATTTCCATTGTGAGGGAAAGACATCACGCGAAAGAGTGTTGATACAACAACTTTCATTGCATAAACATAGTCTTGCCCAAGTAGTAAATTGAAATCCAAGGGACCTCGAACTACCATAAGATTAATATAGACAATTTTATCTTCCAAGGTAATAGAAAACTTAGGAAGGATCCCTAAAGGTTCACTAATGGTTATGTTAAAAGCTTTCAGATTCTGCGTCATAGGCGCAAGATGAGGGGAACCCAAAGCTTTCCAAGCAATTGAGGATAGAATACTATCATAAGCACCTTCATCTACTTGTGTGCGGTGTATGTCCCTACCACCAGCCTTGACAATGATTTGGAAATGGATGGAGGAAGGAAGACAAGGTTCTATAAGTCTATTCCAATAAAAGGAAAAGACCTCAGTACTTGGAGGGGGTTCTGTAGAAACAGGTGAAATGCCCCCCAACGTAAAAGAATCTGATGTAACAAGAAGAACCTGAGCGGTATGAAGTTTAGTCTCTAAAGGGAGAGTGGGATCGACCGAATGTGAAATTGAATTGACCACTTGATCAACTAATGGATCATCAACCTGAGTGATATGAGTTTCACTCTCCAATGGAAGAGTGGGATCGACTGTACTTGAAATTAGATCAATCACTTCGTCAGTTGACGGTAGGTTGGGAGAAATTTTATGGTAACCAGTTGGAAATTCTTGCTGTGGAACAATAAGGTTTTCCAACAATTTTTAGGCTTCATCTATGTGAGGGAAAATGTGAGTTTGATGACTCCCTTTGCATAACTTACAAGGAAACCTAACTTTACCCTTTTTCCCAAGAACCTAACTATCACTAGTTGATGGATCAATGGAAAGTTGATGAGGATTTTCTGACCATACTTCCAAGACCTTTGGAATACCAAGACAATTGATAAGGAAGTGGTCACCCTTACAAAGCCTGCAAGGGTATTTGGGTTTATGGTACATGTTGGAGGTTTCCTCAATACAACTAACACTTACAACCACGGTTGGTTGGTTGACTTCTTTCTTATCTTGCTTCTTCTTCTTCTTCTTCGTCTTCTTCCCTTTCTTCTTCTTCTTAGCCACCTGGTTACTATCGTCAAGGCTTTTACCAAGTGAAGAGGAAGAAATGGAGGAAGAAATATTAGGCGAAGAAGGTAAAGGGTCAACAGAAGGTTGGTGATGTTGAGATGGTGAACTCTATTGAGGTGAAGCATTCAGTTGAGGTGGAAAAATTGTTGTATTTCTGGCCAACGAAGTCGAAAATAACCATATCGGTAAACCTATTATAAATCCAGGTAATGACAAAGTAGCCATATAAGGAGGATCAAAATTTCCAAAGCAAGGAAAAGTACTAGGATTCTCATTAAGAGGGGTTCCTTGGTTGGTAAATTATGGAACAGTTTCCATTATATTCAACTTCAGTGAATTTTATTAACAATTTAAAACTAAAATTAACAATTCACAATTCACACCTAATAATTAAAATTCACAATTCAAACCTATGGTCTCTAAAAGTAAAAACAAACAAATTAACATACGCTATCAAATCTAGGAGTCAAACCACACACAAACAGTAACTTTCTGTACTAAAACACTAGTTGGTGATGAAATCCAACGTTGCAGAATTCAATACAGAAAAGGCGGTTGAAACAGTTACCCCGACAACCTTCTTAATGAAACAGACTGGCACAAGTTTCTTCACAAAAACATCTCGAGTGAAGAGAACCCCCCAGAGAGTCCAAGTGAGTCTAGTCAACGTCTGCTCCAGGTATAGTGCGATCTTCCCTCCACCGTCACCTTAGGAAAAAATCCTATCGATTATGGCCACTAAGGTTACCAACAGAAACAAATATACCCGGGGGAACATTCTACGATCCGATACACACGCAAGGGTAGAGTAACAAAGCTCAATCCCCTTGAAGGCTCCTTGACATAATCCATGGTTTACCAACAAGTGACCCCAGGCTCCTTGACAATGACAAATCCGAGGTTTACCGTTTTTAATACGTGTATATCTGCTATCGTTCCCAATGAGGAAGGATTGATTACCTCACTGGTTCAGATATGATCTCGTGCTTGACTCCTTTAGGAGGAGCTTCCCAGAGCATACATGCAACAATTGGAATTTTTCCTACCGCAAGATCAACTACTTGTTTGTTTTACTGTCTTGGAGAGTTAACTAAAACCTATTCCAAGACACTAGCCTAAGCTAGATTGGTGGAAAGAGCCCTAAAAATGTAAAAATTACTAGATGAATTCTAATTAAGTGCTGTGTTATTTAGGCTATTATTACTCAAAAGGGTAAATGGATATGAAACCAATGGTGTTATGACCTGACCCAAAACTGAATGCAATCAAATATGATAATGTAATCTTTTCAATTCGATGAATCCTAACTAAAGGAGAGAGTTTCCATTCACTTCCAACAATGAAAAAATTTGATCACTAAGAGAAAATATAACAAATTCTCTAATGCACTAATTTCATCAAGAAAAACTAATGCAAGTCAATTCCAAAACAATTTTTATTTTTGTTTTTGTGTGTTAAAAACAAGCATAAAAATATGTAAATTCAAATCAAAGAAAGCTGATCTAAATCTACGATTGATTTTTCATAATGTAAACTATGCAATTGTAATCTATGCACAATTCACTTGAAAAGTATGCAAATGTAATCTATGCACATTTTTCATTCATATTCTGAAAATGAGAATTCTAATTATGCAAATGTGATCTATGCAAGAGAATTCTCAAACAAAAGATGATTCTAATGTAATCTAAGAACCAATCAAGTGCAAGTCAAGAAAATTGGGTGATAGTTCCAAAGATCAAAAAATAAAAACAAAAGCAAAAAGATGCAAAATTGTGAAAAGACTGAGACAAACCTCCAAGTAATGACCAAAGGAAATCAAATTAGGAATTTCTCAAAAAAGAGACTCAAAACACCCAATTAACTTAATGGAGATTGATGAGATGAGGAATTCGCTGAAAGAAACTCATAAACAAGGCTTTTTGACAGAACACATGCAGATCTGGGTAGACACTAAAAGCCGAAAATAAAAACTAAACTTAACTGGACAAAAACAATTTAGGTTTTTCAAAAATTTTGACAGGGTCCGTAGGCTTCTAGTATAACCAGATGCGGTACTGCTCTGTGTAGTAAAGTAACAGTGTGGGGATGTCCGCACTGTGTTACAAACAGAACGTGTGGTCCTCTTTAAAATTTCAGAAAAAATAAAATATACTCCAGATCCTAAAAACTACCCAATCCCACACACATCACGAAAAAACCAGAAACAAAGAAAAAGTTTCACAAGTCAAAGTAAAAGGAAAGGCAAAAAACCAAAATTCAAGTCCCCAGCAGAGTCACCATTTTGTCGGCTGGATAAATCATTCTTGCAGACAAGACCGATATCCCTAGTATCTACAGATATCTAGCGACAAGAAGAACAAGAAAATCTACCTTTCTCTAAATATTGCGATTTATAAATAAAAGCCAAGAGGTGTTTTAGACCCTACCTTAAGTCCAACGCTAGTTTGTGGCAGCCACGCTTCGACCGTCCAAATGAGTTTCCTTTTGAGAACCTGCAAACACAAACAAGCACACATCAAATAATTAATGCATAGCCAAAATAATAAATCATATTCATCATGATGATCAAGGAATTCATGAAATAAACCATAGAAGACAACTTATTGAGAAAAATAAACTTGATTGTATTAACTTTATACAAAGAAGAACTTTACAACCTTGGTGCCTTGATGTTGTACAAGCTCCTCCCAGGGTCCAAGCAAGAATCTCCTCTACTTTGACAAGCTTCACACTCTTCCCAATTAGATCAAAAGGTATGTAATCTCTCCTCTCAAGCTCAATTAGGAAGTCTAAATTCCAATAACATTTACCCTAAAAAATATTCAGCTTTCAACCTCCCCAGTAACTAGTCCAATGCCTCATTTTATAGAGCATAGGAAGGAAGTTACCAGGTCCACCTATGAAGGGATAGAGTCCTCTTTCAAAGGGATAAGCTCCTCACATCAAGGGGTTAGCTCCTTTAGTTATGGGATGCATGAACCACCTAGGAGCGAACTTGCCACCTCAAGATTCCTTCTAGAAGCGTCCAGAATTAACCCAAAGTGAGTTTTTAAGAATGTACTTGCGCCTTTTTTACTTTTACAAGGGTCCGCACCCATTCCTTTAGAGATAGAGCGGGCAGGTCCGTAGGGGACATGACCAAGGGGTGCGGGACCGCAGGTAATGCTAAGAGAAAGTGCGGAACCTGAGTTTTAAAGATTTTTAAGGACTTTCTCTCATTTTTCAAGGCTTGACATGAAGAGTTGAGGTTTAAGACTTGCATAGGAGGAAAGAACAATGTAAACTTTGAAACGGGAACTATAAACTCAAAACAGGAACTCTGGCCAAAAAACCCCAAAAAAACATCAAAAACAGTGCTAAAAACGAAAAGTGTGTATACTGGAACGATGTTTTTTTTTTTAGGTGTCAATTTTGAACGTGTTTTAAAAATGGCAGTGACTTCGAAATTTACTATGAAATTTTCGTGCAAAATATAGCTTCAAAACGAAAGTGTTGATACTGGAATAATGATTTTTTTTTTAGGGTCAATTTTCAAACATTTTAAAAAATGCTAATAAAACCAATTTTTTATGTCTCAAACAAAGTTAAATTTTAAGGAAAAAACACATTAATGTTTCTGGTAGAATATCATTTTTCTTTCCTAAGTATAAATTTAACATGTTTTCAACCACAACATGCTAGATACAAAAGAAATTGAAATTTTTTCAACTATAAAACTAAAAAAACATGACATTATGAACAAATTATATCAATGAATGAATTCAAAAGTCTTTATTTGTATACTGAATAAAACAAACATTATATCTCTAATTTGATATTGCATTGTAGATATTTAAACAATAAAATTTATCATACTTAAGACATAATCCAACTCCGCCCACCCCCCCAATTTCTCATTTGGAATGATGACCCAAGTACTAACGACCCATCCCCCGCCACCGCCCCCTCCCCGGCCCCCCCGCCCACCCCGCCCACCCCTCCCCCGCCACCGCCCCCTCCCCGCCCACCCCTCCCCCGCCACCGCCCCCTCCCCGCCCACCTCGCTCACCCATCCCCCGCCACTGCCCCCTCCCGGCCCCCCCGCCCACCCCTCCACCGCCACCGCCCCCTCCCCGCCCACCCCTCCCCCTCCCCCACCCCCTCCGCGGCAGCGGCACCCCCGAGCCGCCCCGCCCCGCCCCGCCCGACCAGCGGCGGGTCGATTCCGGGAATCGACCCGCCGCCGGTCGGGCGGGGCAGGGCGGCCCGGGGGTGGCGCTGCGCGGATCTAGAACACATCTACCCAAATCTTCAAGTAATTTCGAATCAAACAATGAATACTTTATTCTCCCACCTTCACATCCAATTGTTTTATTTCTAGACGCACGTTAGGAGGGACAATGTTGAAAATGGATGCCACTGATTCATGAGAAAATAATCTCACACCCCTATGACCAGGTCGAGAAACACTTCCACCACTCCTGCTTCTTTGATGTTTCCTTGGAGGCATATTAGAGTCATTAAGAGGTTGACTGAAATATTTATAGGGATTACCCCTACCTACAAAAGGATATACATACCAAAATATATCTTTTCCAACTAGGTTAAGAAACTAGCACACCAGGTCGTCACAATAACCTGAAATGAAATGACTATACTTGGAACGTACACCACTTGTATAAACGGGGGGTGACAAAAACTCCTCAAAAAGCTTTAAATCCTCCAAAATTTGACCAGTGTAACATCCATTCCCAACAGCATGTAAGAAACAAACCCAAAACCAAAGGTATATAACACAACTCCTTAACCCAAGCTCAACACCATGGAAGTTCAGCGTGACCTTCTATAAAATACCAATGACAATAACCACCAATGACACAACATAGATAAATCTGACTACATAACCACCCACGATGCAACATAGATAGAGACTACTAACAAAATCCTAGGCCCAAGACCAGGCATAAAGAAGTCTCTCAATTCAAGAATTATAAATAATCCAAGGTTGAGAAAGACACTCCCAAGACAATGAATAAACTAAGAGTAAATTAAAAACAACAAGCTCACTGAGACATAAAGCTAGAATAGAGGACCAAAACTTACATTCCCAATTAACCAGTCCACAAGGAAGAGCTTTCCACCACATTAACCAACAAAAATCCTGTGCCCATAACACCACCTTCACATATGATGAGGGGGATGATCTCCATTTCTTCCTCTCCCTCAAGAAAAACCTTTGGAAGAAGCACACTAAGAGAGCCCCCATGAACCAGTACTCAAAAGATATGCTACATGAAGCTGAGAAATAAACCTCAGCTCTCGCAATCTCCTTCTCGCTACATGCCATCACTCAAAACTCTCTCCAAATATTTAACAACATTCTCATGCATGTGAGGGAGACATCATGTACTCCCACATTAAATGGAAGCATTAATAGCCAAGGGCAGTGAACACAAGAACCAAAGCCTTGTCTTATCTTCATTAACACCCCCATCGGGGGTAGATGTGATTTCTTTGATACTATTGTTTTTACAAATTAATAATCTTACATGTTAATGCAAATGTGGTACTTTGTTTTATTTAAATGTTTAACACGGATAAAAGCTTAAACAATTGTATAGTTAATATTTCCATAATTTTCTTTAATTCTATCTTGAATGTGTTAACCAACCTTACCTATAAAAAAATTGACAGATGAACCAAAAAAATCATATAAATACCCCAATGTTACATAAGTTCAATAAAATATTAAACTATGTAAATCTTTTTTCAATTTTTTTTTTTTCAAATAATGATTGTGAGGTTAAATCAAAGATTTTTGTGATCCATAATGTAGATATAAGTCTTTCGGATTAATCACATCGTTATGAGCTTAAAAGTTTCCATAATGGTATTTCTTTCCAAAATCCTTGCAAGTTTATAGCTAATTCCTTATCTTACAAGAAAATTTAAAAATCATTATCATGATAATCTCAACTACATGATTCTCTACAACTATTTTAAAAAGCCTTTTAAATTACTATTATCTATAACTATACTCTTTAAAAGATATGGGCATTTTCTTAAGGCCATATGTTCCATATGAGTTATTTTTGAGGTTTTGGTTTATGAAATGTTATGAATACCTTTTTAGGTATTTTTTAAGTGCAAATGTTTCATATGATTATTCTTGGTTTTTAAAAATGTTTTCAAAATATTAAAAACAATTTTAAAAATAGAAAGATTTTTTTAAATTTATATGTTCTATTGCTCTTGACATTTTAGATTTTTAAATGTTAAGAATACTTTTTAAAAATATTAAGATATAGACTTTTTTAAAGTCCATATCTTCTCTATAAGTCCATATATTTAGTTATTCTTAAGGTTCTAATTTTTAAAAGGTTAAAGAACACTCATTTCTATGCAAGATGGTGATGGGACACAATGTCACCAACTTTATTTACTATAAATATTTTTTTTAATCACATGCATCATAAACAAGGGAGCTTTTAGTTAGCAAAATGAAGAATGGAATACTTCCATTTAATTTAATTTAATTTTAACAATGACTTTTATGTGATATTTATTTTTAAGATAACATAATATGAAATAAAATTGAAATACAATTTTGGTTGTGGAGAACAAAGTAATAATTTTTTGGCGAAAAAATTAGAGGTTAAATTTCACAAATGATTAATTTTTCATGTTTTTTTTTCCTTAAAATGCAATTAGTCAATTTCCAATTTTTTAAAATAATTTACCTAAGAAAATAATTTTTTCCCTAAAATTTGCCAAAAAATTATATAGAAATTATAATTATTAAAAATTTAAATACTACTAAACTTTAAAATAAAATTTCATTCTAAAATTTTCTATCATATAATCTCATGAGAAAAAAATATATTTATTTTCACCATAAACATATTTACAATAACAAAGAAATATAAAATTTAATTATATATTTATATATAAAATAAGTTAACAATGGAATAAAATTAAACTTTGAAATTTAAGGATTTAAATGCCTTTAAAACGAATAAAAACATTCAAAACAAAATTTCATTGTGAAATTTTTTAAAATTTAACTAATAACAAAATTCCTATTAAATTTGAAAAAAATGAGATATAAAAATAAATATTTTTATTTATTAATTTACTCCATTTATATATAAATTTTTGAAAACTAAAACCATTATTAATTCTAAATATTTTATTTTTGAAAACTAAAACCATTATTAATCGTAAATATTTTATTTTTGAAAAACTAAAACCATTATTAATCCTAAATATTTTTCTTCTAACTTTATGTTATCGTTATTCATACTGCCATCATTGATTACCTTGAAAGCTCACAGAAATTCATTAGATGCTAGACTTCAATAGAGGGCTAAAAAAGGAAAACTATCGTTATTCATACTGCCATCATTGATTACCTTTAAAGCTCACAGAAATTCATTAGATGCTAGACTTCAACGGAGGGCTAAAAAAGGAAAACTAAAAAAGAAAAAGAAAGAAAAAAAAACGATTCATAATCCTATTGATTGCCTCTAAAGCTGGTTCAATTATGTGGGTGCTCCCAAAGAAAAAAAACGAAAACGACAACTCAACAATATAAAGAAAGGATGACATGAAAAAATTCTATAATAAAATAAAATTATTATATTCAGCTCCTGACTGCTTTATTTTGCAGATTTGGAACGGTGACGGCAGCTCCATCAAAATGGAGAATCGAGAATGGGGTCCACCCTGTTTTAGCACGTGATTGATATTTCAACGTACGTGTGCGTGGACAACACGGGAAGGACGCTCTGAGTTCATCTACAGAGCTGCGCTTCATTAATACTCGACGGTGCTTCATCTTTCCCTGTAATCATTGTGTTCAATTCCATACTTGAACAAACCCCCAAAGCCTCCACTGACACCATCCTGCAGCGTCCTACCTCCTCCATTTCCTGTGCAAAAGTCATGGATAATGAAACCGCTATTATTCCCGAGGCTATGCTCACTTCCTCAAAATACGCAGATGCAACAACCAAATCTACGGCCATCAAGAGGATTCGAGGGCAACAGGAGGCTGCCCCTTCGGCACCTCCACCGTACAGAGGCGTGCGTCGTCGTAATTGGGGGAAATGGGTGTCTGAAATTCGAGAACCGAAAAAGAAAAGCCGAATCTGGCTCGGTTCCTTCGAAACCCAAGAAATGGCCGCTCGAGCTTACGACGTGGCTGCATTCCACTTAAAGGGCAAGAAGCGCGCGTTGCTCAATTTCCCAGAGCTGATTGATCACCTTCCACGCCCCATTTCTTTGTCTCCGCGCGACATTCAGGCTGCTGCTGCAGAAGCAGCCGTTGCATTCCATTGCGGAAGTGCAGGAAACTATGGCAGATCAAACGATGAGTATAAACGAGCAAGGAGAAGCAGGAGAAAGGTTTCAGTGTGCAATGAGAGTGCAGCCACTTCTTCGTCAGATGAGCGGTCGACAATAATTAGTTCAAACTTCGAGACAGCAAGTGCCGAGGTATCAGGCCAAACCGATTTTTTTAATAATTCCTCATCAGTACTTTGTAGACCGACAGAAGGCATCGACGAGTGGGCAACCACGGACGACTTGTTCGAATCTCTTAGTTTATATACAGATCTGGCAGAAGCTCTTATGCTTCCGCCCCATCCGCTGTTGAGTGCTGAGGAGGTAGATGTAGAGGAGCATAAATTGGAGGAAGAATTTCTTTGTTCTGATTTTTATAGACTGTAACTTACATCCTGCCTCTTACATTTCCAGTATTTTATTTTATTTCATTTGAGCATACAGTATGGTCTTATAAATATTGCAATGTGTTACTTACTGGGTGACCGAAGAAGATCTCACTCCCAGAACTTCCATGGTTTCTTTCAGTTTGGTCATTCCAAATGAGACCCAAGTACTAACGACCCATCCCCCGCCACCGCCCCCTCCCCGGCCCCTCTGCCCACCCATCCCCTGCCAGTGCCCCCTCCCGGCCCCCCCGCCCCCTCCGCGGCAGCGGCACCCCCAGGTCGCTCCGCCCCGCTCGACCGGCAGCGGGTCGATTCCCGCGCGCAGCACCACCCCCGGGCCGCCTCGCCCCGCCCGACCGGCGGTGGGTCGATTCCGGTCGGGCGGGGCGGGGCGGCCCGGGGGTGGCGCTGCACGCGAGAATCGACCCATCGACCCGCCGCCGGTCGGGCGGGGCGGGGCGGCCCGGGGGTGCCGCTGCCGCGGAGGGGGCGGGGGAGGGGGAGGGGGAGGGGTGGGCGGGGAGGGGGCAGTGGCGGTGGAGGGGTGGGCGAGGGGGCGGGAAGGGGGCGGTGGCGGTGGAGGGGTGGGCGGGGTGGCCGAATAAAGGTTTACAGACAACAACAATCTAATATACGAATAAAGGTTTACGGACAACACAATATACGAAAAAAGGTTTACCGACAACACAAGATTCTCGTTACTTCGGGCGATGACATCATTTTTGTGCGATGATATATTGTTCATTGATTGGTTTCAAACTGGTCCGAATATAATAGGGATATTGGCATGTCAATGTTGTTGGGAATATTGGCATAAGAATATTAGTTCCTAAACTTTTCCAATGCAAAAATATTAACATGTCAAATATCAACATACCAATATTCTTAACTATAATATTCTTAAACTGTAATTTATGTTATGCAACCAATTGGCCTTCTCGTTTGATCCTGATGCATTCTTATCTTCCCAGAAGTTCTTATCTTCATAGTGACAATTAGCGAGTGACCAATCGAGATTGCATGGAATTATTCCACAAGATTTTATAGGACTTCTGACCCCATGATCAGACCTGACATGTACAGAGAAATGAAAAAGAGAGTTATGCGCACATGCAGATGGCTAAATTGAACTCGAATGGGCAGAGATGGCACTATTACATAAAAGTTGTTAATGTAAACAGAATTTTTTGAAGATTATGCTAAATTTTTTTAACGTGTCCTCCGGGGTCAATCGGACATCAAGGTACTGATGCAGGAAGTGTGGGTAATATTAGACGTCATCATCATTTTAAATTCTTCGTAGACTTCCAGATCGAACCAGAAAGTTCTTCGTAACACCATATGCGTTCGCCACATTACTTTGGCGTGCCACCGACAGTGCGTGGCCATACCCATTTTCTTAAAAAGAGTTTGGACAAGAAAATAATTATATTTGTTGGTTGACTTGTTAAATGTCTTTATTTAAAAATAAATTATTTTTTATTTTTAATTAACCATTTAATTATATAAAATAGTACTATATAAATTCAAATATACAGAGGAGGACACACTATAAGAGCCGAGAGGGTGAGGATAAGAGCTCAGACGAACCTAGAAGGCCCCAAGAGGTGGAGGATCAAAGGATAAGGTTTAGAGTACATAATTGCCCCAAGAGGTGCAGGATAAAAGGAAGGATAACGTTTAGAGAAAATAATTATGTAGAGTTAATTTATGTAATTTGAAAAATTATTGTGTTTTTTTTATATTTTATTCCCTAAAATGATATAGCAAGGTGATATAATAGTTTTTTTTAATTAAATAATATAATGAAATAATTTCTTTTACAATGTACTATATTTTATTTAATATTTCATATATTAATTTTTCATAATAGTTTTTGGAAAAAAACTATATATATTACTTTACATGTTTTATTTTTCAAATTAATAATGATAATCATATTTTGAATTAACTATGATAATATCATTTCACCGTTGGTTGTATAATGAATATTCATTATTCAAATTATATAAAAATCAAAATGTGGTTAATGTTGTTTCTTAAATTTAATCACAATAATATGTGTGGTTTAATTTTCAATCTCTAACAAATAAGATGGTGTAGATTTAATAATGTGAGAATATTTTTCGTCATATACACAATTCAATGGTTAAAATTAAGGGTTTCCAAACTATTTTCCGGGAATCGACCCGCCACCGGTCGGGCGGGGCGGGGCGGCCCGGGGGTGCCGATGCCGCGGAGGGGGCGGGGTGGGGGAGGGGGAGGGGTGGGAGGGGGGAGGGGGGTAAGGGTAGGGTGCGGGTAGGGTGTAAGGAAGGGGGGGAGGGGTAGGGGTGGGTGGTGTAAGGAGGGTGGGGAGGGGATAGGGGTAGGGCACGGGGGTAGGGGTGGGTGGGGGCTGGGGAAGGGTACAGTTGGGCGGGGGTTGGGGGGTGGGCGCAGTGGCGAGGGGTGGCCGCGGGGAGGGGTTGGGGGGTGTAGGGGGTTTGGGGGGATGGGGGGGGGCGAGGGGGGATGGGGCGCGGGAGTGTGGGGGGACGGTAGGGGGTAGGGTGAGGGAAGGGGAGGGGGGCCGGGGAGGGGGGGAAGCTTAGGAAGCTTCGTTCAAACAGAAAATTCAGCTGAAAACAAACATCTAGCGTGGCATGCAAAGGATGGACCATGAAGAAATACAGAGTTGGCGAGCGAAACAAAGAGAAAACACAGATTTGATGGATGCAGGGAGTACAATAACTTGGTAATCATATCGAGGGATTTGTCATCATCATCATTTTCGGAGATTGGATCAGGCGTGTTACTTTAATTATTAATGTGTAGTGAATCCAGACAAGAGATCTCTCGTGAGAGGAATAAGTTAATGGGGCCAGGGCTTCAATGTAGTCGTCAGGGGGTTGTGGGGGGCGCATGGGTAGGGGCTTGCCCATACTTGCCTAATTGTGCACTTAGTCTCATTATTCCTCACCTGACCTCCTGCTCGCCCATCGACCCGCCTCCCTGTTAGAGGTGGCTGGGCAATTCTGATTATACAAATAAAAAATTTATGGTATATTTTTGTTGTTAATTTAAGTTAATATGTTTTTTATTTACTAATTTATGTGTTTTTTTTAGGAAAATGGCATCAAGGAAAATTTCTGTGAATCTTTCTGGACCAAAGAGTCTTAAAGGTGTATCTTCAAAAAACATTGGTGAACGAACTCCACCTGAGCTCATGCCTACAAATATTTCAAGTGCTTTAAGTGATAAGAAGCTAATCTCAGATTGGAAAAGTTCAAAAGAGGTGAAATTTCCATCAAGAGTCTGGTATGTGAAAGAAAGAGAGAGCACAACTGTGATTTTCGCATTGATTTTTAAGTTAATTATTATTTTTTGAAAAAAAAAGTTGTTATTATTATTTTTTTGACATGAAATTCATAAAAAAAACTATTATTTGACCATTTTTAGTTAATATTTTTGTATAAAAATTGTGATTCTGACATGTTAATTCTAGCAAAAAATTATCAAAACGTTTAGTTTTTTTGTTATATTTATGTTAAAAATGGTTATTTTTATGTCCATTGTTCAAAAATGTTGTTTTTTAGAAACAATTATTTCATGTGGATTGAAAAATTAATTAAGGATGTATAAATATGTAGATTATCTAAAATTCAAACTATCGACTTTCTAATTTAAAAACGCAAAACAATAAAAACCCCCCTAAAAAAAAAAGAAAAAAAAAAAAATAGAGAACAAGAAAATATGAATAAAATGACGACTTCAAAAACTATCAAATTTAGAAAATAATTTTTTACATTTCACACACTAGAAAATTAAAAGTCAAAAAATAGGATTTTTAAAAAAAGGGTGTGATGCAGAATACTCACTTTTTAAAATCAGCATGAAAATCACTACCATTCTAAAACTTGATTTCATCCTTGAACATGAAAAAAAATTAAAGTTCCAAAAACCATGTTCTAAAAAAAACATGTGTATTCTGCATCACCACTTTTGAAAATCGGGTCATTTTTTTGCTATCTCTACGAAACGGGTAACAGTATCAGTTCCCGTTTCAAAGTTTACATTGTTAAAGTATGAGTGGTGATAGAATCACACTAACTGCAGAATGTCATGGTGACAATATTTTGTGTAACAACTCTATTTATCAACCTGGGGTTCGTACAAACTTCAAGGTGACAGTGCTATATGCACAGTAGATGGGATTCCACTCATGCCACCCTCAACTAGGACATTTGATCAATAGTGCTCCAAGACCATTCCTCCTATTGAATTAGAATGAAAACTAGCTAATGAAGGTGAAATTTAGAAGCTACCTCTAACTATGAAAAGGGAAATGCTATTAACTTCAACTTGCAAATGTTATTGAATCAATTCATGAAGAGACAAGAGCTACACTACTTGCAGAAATGAAGCTACATTATCTTACAATCAACCATATAGGTATCAAATCTACATGCAGACAAGAAGCTAACCTATCAAATCATAACTCAAGATTCTATGTATCATCTATCTAGGTCACAGTTGCATATCAATCAATGTTCTTATTGGAAAAATTATATGCGCTATAATTCCAAGATTTAATTATCAATCCAAGATCATAAGACTTAGAGATGCAAATAGAGGAAATGCAGGATTAGAGCCTAAGTTAATCTAGTTGAGGATACAAAACGAACTTTAAAATATTGAAAGGAAATCTTATTCTAAATCTATTAAATAATAAATTAACCAAGCACTAATCACATTCTTAGATGTAAAATAGGTTCAAAGGTAAATGCTTCAATCATAGTAGAAAATTAAATCTCCCTATTATATTCTTCACACACCCTTCAAAACTAAATAACACTACTCAAGGAAAGAAATCCAATGAATAACATATAATCTAGAAACTACTCTCTTTCTGCAAATTAACTAAATCATTTCAAGGCTTTCCCTTTACTAGCTCATGAAGTACAAAAGATGGAACCTTGAATTGATCTTGTAGCAACACACTTGAAACATAAATATCAAAGTAATTCTGCAAGGGATTGGAAAGGAAACATGATGCCACGTAACTAACATCCTTTAAAAATCCCATGTGGACCTATGAGTTATTCCCACATAACCTCCAAAGTGAAGCAAGGTTACACTCTTTCATAAATTCGGAATTAAAACTAATTAAATCCCTGTTCACTTAACTTAACAAAACCCCATCAAATTATCGAAACCCAAAACAATAGAAAACCCGAATATAAACTCGATCAATGAAAAACAAAGATATAACCTGTCAATCAACTCGGTCCCACTTTGATTGCATCTGACCAGATCTCAAATAGATTTCACCCGCATTGATAACATATCGGGTCTGACTTTTCCACTGAATTTGACCACTCTTACGGAGCCGATAAGGAATATAAATCCTTGATGTATAGATTTTTAGGTCCGTTTTTGAAATTAAAGTTCGATCACATTATGAAGTGATACCCATTGGATATAAGAGGCCATCAAATCTACATTTTGCGGGACTTCAACTAGCACACGGTTTAAAAATGGGCTTAACCCCTGCAATCGACTGTGATCTAAGAGTTTGAATATGAGATCGACGGCTAGGAGTGAGTGCGGGGCTTCAACCACGATCAAGAAATCCATACTCTCCTACCCCCGCAGTTGCTGTTCACCGTTGGATCTACCAGCCAACGGACGGTCCTGAATTATTTTAGGGTTTCTTCACAAATTATCAATCAACTTAGTCTTTTGATGTTTCGGTTCTGTTTCCTGTATTAAACCGCATGCACATTCATTATAGAACACTTACAATCTTCTCACAAACAAATCATCATTGATCAAACCTGTGATCAATGATGATTCATTCATTCATTCAATCTCTATCTGCTAATATGGTATGGATAATCCACATCAACCAATTTTCTACATTATATACAGAACACATACTCTTATCCTATATTATGAGTATCAACAAACATAGTAATTCTTAGATCCTCAATCCAGAGACTAAAAGTTATAAACACACTCAATAATAAATTACATAAAGAAATACATAATCCACACTGTATTCATATTGATAAATATTTATAGAAGAAACAATCACACTCAATTGTTTCAGTTCTGCCCTCGCTCATCCATCCTACCTTTCCATCTGAATATAACCCCTTCACTCATTCCAAAAGATTACAATTTATACAAAATGTGGATTCATGAACCCATTTAGTTCAGATCTAGAAATCTGTCATTCTTCCCTAAAGAATCTCTTTAATCCACTCTTTTCTCAAACAAATGCTAATTTAAGCGTTCAAATCCCTCATATCATATTCAAACCAAATAATCTAACTACTTGGCCTAGTCTCCATGCAGGGAGGATCAATCGGCTACTTATACCCTTTTCTGCTCAGATTTTGATAACAAATAAAACACTCTCATACATTTAAATTAATAAAATTAATTAATCTCTTGTCTTCCAACCCTTTGTTAGCCACAACATGTGATCATACCATCACATTGCTGACTAGGTCTAACTGCTTCTGCATCAGACTCCCAAAGTTGAAAGTTTTCATGACCTCCTGGTCATGTGTTTCTTCTGCTGATCATCCAATTACCCCCCCTTTACTTTGTAACTGGTCATCACTTTCATCATGCTGTTGATTCAATTCTTCTGCCACTGTCACTTCTGTTCTTCTAAGATTCCAAATCTTATGTTGTTGTTGTCCACTTTCCTTGCTGATACAAATTTATTTTGTTAATTTCTCTTCCTTGTTGTCCCTCTTCTTAACTGACTTCATCTTCCACACTTTCTCAACTTCCTCTTTACAATTTGTTCTTCGCTGAACTCCACTGACATCTGTTTGTTGTACATTCTCCCTTACCATAGAAATTATGAAATTTCCATCCAATTCTTCTTCACCTATGTCATTTACAAACTATTGTTTGTACTCTACAACTTCACTTTCATTATCATTAAAGATAATCTTTCCCTTTTGATGCAGGAGCATCAAATTCGAAAGTACTTTGTATTTATTAAAACTTACGGGTGTTTAAGTTTTTAAAAGAGTTAGATTTTTTATAAATAATTTGAGTAGGTTTTAATTAAATATTGTAAATAATTCTCAAATATGAGAGAATTTGGTCAGTTGAGGATGTAAAGGGATGAGAGATTTTAATTTAGAAATTAGTTTCTTTAATTTTGGGTGAGAGAAGGATCCTTAGGGATTCAAGAGTGATTTTAGGATTTGTTGAGATATTTAGGGGTTTGTCGAGTGATTAAAGGGATGAGAACCAAAATTGGTTCAATTAAATTTGTATAAATTGATATGAGATCAATTTAGAAAGAATTCTTCGGCGAAAATCACAAGGAATATCATTTGTCAACGCGTTTCGAACCAACCAGTGTGGTTCATCGTCAGGACAAGTTGAAGAACAGATCCAGCTTAGCATGTTTAAATAGCTAGAGCAGAGACACCAACGGTTACCTGGGCAAGAGGTTGACTCAAGGAGCAAGGTCAAATTTAGTTGAATTAGGTAAAAAATAAATAAATAAATAACCAAATATATAAATGATAAATTATAATATAATAATGAAAATATATAAAATATAAATTTAGTTACATTAGGTGTAAGAAAAATAATAATAAATTATTTATTTAATATATAAATGAGGAATAATAATAAACTACTTATTTCTTAATTAAATTAATAAATAAAAATAAAATAAAAATATATAAAATTTTTATATAAAAATATAAAATTTAGTTATATTAGGTGTAAGAAAAATAATTAATTTATTTAATATATAAATGAGGAATAACAATAAACAACCTATTTATTAATTAGATAAATGAAAAAACATATAAATTAAAAAATATAATAATAAAAGTAAATAAAAATATATAAAAAAATATAAAAAAATATAAATTTAGTTATATTAGGCGTAAGAAAAATAATAATAAATTATTTATTAATATAAAAATGAAGAATAATAATAAACTACTTATTTATTAAATAAATAAATAAATGAAAAAATTAATAAATATAATAGCAAAAAATAAATTAATTATTTAATTTATAGAAATGAAAGGTATCATTAGTAAGGTAAATACATTCATATTTAGATATATTAGGTATAAGATAAATAACCAATTGAAGAATAATAAAACTAATAAATCATTAAAATAATAATAAATTATTTATTTATTTATTAAAAAGGAATAAATATATAAATAAATGAAAAATGAAAAAATATAAATTTAACAAATATAATAGTAAATAAATTATTTATTTAATTTTTATAAATGAAAAAATAGAAATGGTATCATTAGTAAGGTAAAAATTAAAGGGAGGAAGTTACGCACCGGTTAATTAGTTAGGATCAAATAATCCAATAAATCAAAAAAAAAAAAAAAAAAAAAAGGAAGAGGAAATAAGGATTAGAAAATGAAATCAATTAATTATGGTTAGTTAAAGGTTAATACAACTAATACTAATAATAATAATAATAAAAATAAAAAAATATTAATAATAAAGCAGTTAAAAATAAATAAATAAATAAATAAATAATAATAATAATAATAAATAAATAAAAATATAATAATAATAATATTAATATAATAATTAATGAATAAATAGAAAATAATAATAATAAAAATAGTAATAATAATAATAATAATAATAATAATAATAAATACATAAACAATAATAGTAGTAAAACTGATGATGATGATAATAATAATAATAATAATAATAATAATAATAAGAAGAAGAAGAAGAAGTAAAATAATAATAATAATACTAATAAAATAAAACTAAATAATAAATAATAAAAGACAAAACTAAATCCTAAGGAGGAGGGAGGAAGCCAACTAGGAAGAGAGAGCAGGGACCCAACATCTACTAACTTTCCAGCCATCGTCTCTATTAAGATTGCTAGGCCTCTTTTCAATCTCAAGCGCTTCCCTAAACTTACGATGATGGAAATGCGAAACCCTAGCAATAACACTAGCCTCCTCAATACAAACATGATGACTGGTTTTTTCAGCATGTTCGGCTAAAGCAGAAGACTTAGCTCTCCTATGCTTAAGGTCCGCAGCGTGCTCGCTAATCCTTTGATTGATGGAGCGACCGGTCTCCCCAATATAGGGGGTCCCACAGGAACAAGGGATCAAATAAACACCTTTCATATCCTTAGGGTCGATCGGATCCTTTACAGATCTTAGGGACCCACGAATGGTGTTCAGGGGCCTGAAGGTCACAAGGATACTATGCTTCCTGAGAATCCTTCCAATTCTATCAGTGGTCCCCTGAGATCAGGTAGAATAGAATAGAGAAGAGAGGTGAGGCTTGGACAGCCAAAGTTATAAGCCTCCAGGCAATTGGAAGGCCATGAATGTTGAATATCTGGCAAAGACAAAGTTTGTAAGTATTCCATTTGTTAATGTGAAAAGTGTTTTTCAAAATTGTGTGTATCGATTTATATGAATAGGTGTACATTTCATTTCTGTAATTGGGGTTGTATTGAGAATGCATTCTAACACCGAACTGGAAGTAATAACGAAATAAATGTTGGCACAATTACTGGAACTGATTGTAAGTGGAGTCATTGAAAGGCGCAAGTTCTATATGGAACAAAGTTTTTGCAAACATTAGTTGATAATTAATAGTGAGCCTTCAAGGTCAGTATTGAAATCGACTTTCAGTCTCAAAATGGATGCTGGATATCTGGGAATATCGGTTGAAAACTCATATAATGCAGTAAACTAGGATTTAATTAATAGAGATTAAAACTCTGTTTGTCATAAGGATGAAATCGACTTATATGTTAGTTTGGGTTTTGGATCTGATGGTATTGTTGAGTGTTGTAGACACAGGTCCTGAGCATTGAACAAGATGGAATGCAGAAAGGGCGTAGAATTTGTTTTCTGTCTATTCCGATGGAATAGTAATCGATAAATGCTGGAGGTGCAGAGTGAAGATTCAAAAGTCGATTTTTGAAATGCCAGAGAGTAGTTGAAATGAACTGAATGCGTTGGAATTGGTAAAAGGTAAATGCGTTAAGGACGCAGAGGGAGCGGTGTTGCATCAAACGCAGAGCAGGAGTGTTAAATTGCAGCGTTGGGAAATTTGTGAACCTGGTCATTCGAAACTGTGTATGGAGCGACATCAGTCAAAGAATTGAGGAAGGGAACCATAAGAATGAGATAAATTCAAACACAGGGGAAATGCTGAGTTGCAGCGTTAGCGTGAACCTGTTTGTAGCAGATTGAAATCTGACTTCAAGCAATCAGAGGTCGTATTGTTTGATAAGCGAACCTGAATGAAGGATGCAGAGAATTGATGGTAGAATCATGAAGTTGTGTGGATGATAACAAGGTATGCGTATCTTGTGAACTTTGGGAAAATTATAACCTGCAGTTGAATGTGCGTGGGACTGCATTACACGTCATGTGATTGGTTAAAATGTTAAGTGAAATACCTGCGTTGATGCGTGAGACAGCTTGGTATGCCGAATGGAGAAAGGTGCATATGTATATTGGAACCTTGTGTTTGGAAAATGAATGTAAGCACTGGGGAGTTTGAGTCGAATGCAGAATGCTGTAATGGTTACCAGATATATGAAAGTGAAGTTTGGATATGCGTTGGGCAATGCAGTGTTAACATTGGTGAAGTTGATGCTATGCCGATGAATGGGTAAGATGCGTTGAATAGCCACAAGAGTTATAGTTGCTGGTAAATAAAGTGCAATATATATTTTGATGTGTAAGATGCATAGCGATAGAGCATAGATATTTGTTCTTAACATTTAGATGGTGAGAGTTTAGTTGGGAATGGTGAGCCCTTTAAAGTCGAAAGATGTGAGTTGGGTTTAATCACATGAAGAAGTGATTGTTGGGAGTATAGTTTTTATGAACCATAAAATTTGTGAACAGATGTTTGAGAAGCTTCCGCAAATGAATGGTGTAGAATTAGCCCAGACTGGGAGTCTTACTTGGGCAGTTATTGAAGGTGCATTTTTATATGCATGAGATTGGGAAAGATTCTGGGTTATGCAGGTTTAACCTGCGTCATTTTTGGTATCAGAGCTGGAATAGCTCTGTGTGAAGAATCAAGTTTTTTTTTTAAATTGAGTTAATTGCATGTGATGAATGAATGTCAGATTTTGGAACTGATGAATATTGCAGCACAGAGATGCAGTGCAGTTGAGGAAGGAAGCAAGATCAACAGGATCTTGAAGGTGAGCTGACAAAGTATTATTTAACTCTAGTTTGAAGGTTATGCTTGAATAATTTGGTTTACAGGCATAGTGAAGAAAATCTCAGTGGGAAGAAGTAGATCGCAGCTGAAGTGCAGTGATGAAGGAGTCCAGCAAGGGATTCAAGGTGAATGTGGCAGAACCTAAAGATTCAACAGAGGTTGAATGAAAAGAACAAGTGTGTTCTTGAAAGTTGCAGATGAGAGAAGCCTGAAGGAGCAGTGGAGAAATTCTCAAAAGGTTCCAGTAGAGGACTGGGTGATTACCAAAAGACCAGATCCAGAGGGAAGGATTGGTGAGGTAAGTGGTAGCAGGAGAGCTTGCTATTGTAGAGGCTTGGTGCAACTAGAGGGTGAGAAACTCATTGCGAAGAAGATGACTACTGAAAGTCATAAAGGAGGGAGCAGAGGTTTAGAAAGAAGCCACAATAGAAAGAGGGAGAAGGAAGATGCCAAGGAAAATGGCATATTAAAGCAGTTGACTGATGAAGAGTATGAGAAAGAGAAAGCTGAGATAGCAGTTCATCTTGAGTTATTGATGAAACTGTTATAGGAAAATACGAAATACCGAAGACATGGTTGGACCATGAGGAAGAGAATGAATTGGTAGAGGCTACAACAGAAAAGAGATCAACATATAAACATGCAGTTAACATAAGAGCTGAAGAAGCTCGAGCAGATGATGAGTATACAATTGAGTCGTGAAGAACTCAGAGCAGCTGAGTTGAAAGTGGAGGTTTCCATTGATGAAACAGAGGAGGAGATCATTAATGATTTCTTGAGTTATTGGGCAGATCCAGATCAACTGGATGATGTAAAATCTTGTATTTTTATAACTGACAATTGTGATGTGATTACAGGTTTTACTGAGGAGGATGCGCAATCTTGTGAAGCTATCACAAGTATGGAAAAGACTCTTTCAGGAGATAAATACTCGGAAGAAGAAAGCAGCGATGCGTTTGTACTTGAAGCTGTTATAACACAAGAGGAAGTTCTTGTGAATAAAGAAGAGGATCAACTTGAAGAGCTGGTACATAAACCAACAGTTGAGACTGTTGAACTTTGTGATTTTCAAACTGAAGATTTGTGTATGAATGCATGGATGGTACATGATGATGATATACTTCAGAAATTCCACAAGGAAATTACATTGTTGGAATTCTTGTTGGTAAATTCAGAGTACGATAAAGAAATTGCAGCAGAAGAAAGAGTTCAGTACAGTGAACAAGAGAATAAAGACATCATGGAAACAGATGGTGTGAGAGAAAGACTAGTTGTCAGTCTTGAGAATTCTTCAGAGAATTCTTTGGAAAGTTTGGATCAGCATACTGATGTGCTGATAGTGGAGGAGAATTCAGGACAACATACTAAAATGTTGGCAAAGGCATTGATGCCTTATGATTTTTGTTTTAACAAGTGTTTTGTGAATGCAGGTGTTATTGCAGGTACTGAAGAACATTTGACTCAGTTGAGCAGTCAAATGAAGGAAGACGAGAATTCTGTGGAAATTTCTAATCCATGGGATGAGGAAGTTATGTTGCTGGAAAGGATGCTGAATAATCAGAATTCAGTGCAGAAAGAATCTCAATTTCAGAATTGGGAATTGCAGATGTAGAGAGATGAAGATAGCAGAAAAGAGTACACAATGTACCAGTCCAGTAAGTTGCTGATAGGAGAAAACAGAGAAGGAGTTTCCCATTGTAGAAGACAAGAGGGTTTGGATGATTGGGCAACGGTAAGAACGAGCATAGGAGTAAGAACTAAGAAAGCCGTCTTAGCTCAGCAGGCAGCAAAAAATCAGCAGTCTGAAGATTTATTGGACAAGGAAATTGAATTAATCAGAAGAATCATGTTGAAAGTGTCTCAGAGGAAGACATCAACAAGGAAGAGAAGCAACAGCAGCAAAATGAAGACGGAGACAGATTGTGAAAGTGCAACAAGTGGAGCAAGACAACATAAGATATGGAACCCTGGAGAAAAGCAGCAAGCAACAACAGATGATGACTTGCAGAACAAAGTGTGGGATCCAGGAAGAAAAGGACAAAGAATTAAACACATGATCTGGAAATCATGATCATTTTTTGCCTTAGGAGTCTGATGCAGGAGCATCAGATTCGAAATTACTTTGTATTTATTAAAACTTAGGGGTGTTTAAGTTTTTAAAAGAGTTAGATTTTTTATAAATAATTTGAGTAGGTTTTAATTAAATATTGTAAATAATTCTCAAATATGAGAGAATTTGGTCAGTTGAGGATGTAAAGGGATGAGAGATTTTAATTGAGAAATTAGTGTCATTAATTTTGGGTGAGAGAAGGATCCTTAGGAATTCAAGAGTGATTTTAGGATTTGTTGAGATATTTAGGGGTTTGTCGAGTGACTAAAGGGATGAGAACCAAAATTGGTTCAGTTAAATTTGTATAAATTGATATGAGATCAGGTAGAATAGAATAGAGAAGAGAGGTGAGGCTTGGACAGCCAAAGTTATAAGCCTCTAGGCAATTGGAAGGCCATGAATGTTGAATATATGGCAAAGATAAAGTTTGTAAGTATTCCATTTGTTAATGTGAAAAGTGTTTTTCATAATTGTATGTATCGATTTATATGAACAGGTGTACATTTCATTTCTGTAATTGGGGTTGTATTGAGAATGCATTCTAACACCGAACTCAAAGTAATAACGAAATAAATGTTGGCATAGTTACTGGAATTGATTGTAAGTGGAGTCATTGAAAGGCGCAAGTTCTATATGGAACAAAGTTTTTGCAAACATTAGTTGATAATTAATAGTGAGCCTTCAAGGTCAGTATTGAAATCGACTTTCAGTCTCAAAATGGATGCTGGATATCTGGGTATATCGGTTGAAAACCCATATAATGCAGTAAACTGGGATTTAATTAATAGAGATTAAAACTCTGTTTGTCAGAAGGATGAAATCGACTTATATGTTAGTTTGGGTTTTGGATCTGATGGTATTGTTGAGTGTTGTAGACACAGGTCCTGAGCATTGAACAAGATGGAATGCAGAAAGGGCGTAGAATTTGTTTTCTATCTATTTTGAATCGATGGAACAGTAATCGATAAATGCCGGAGGTGCAGAGTGAAGATTCAAAAGTCGATTTGTGAAATGCCAGAGAGCAGTTGAAATGAACTGAATGCGTTGTAATTGGTAAAAGGTAAATGTGTTAAGGATGAAGAGGGAGTGATGTTGCATCAAACGCAGAGCAGGAGTGTTACATTGCAGCGTTGGGAAATTCGTGAACCTTGTGATTTGAAACTGTGTATGGAGCGACATCAGTCAAAGAATTGAGGAAGGGAACCATAAGAATGAGATAAATTCAAACACAGGGGAAATGCTGCGTTGTAGCATTAGCGTGAACCTGTTTGCAGCAGATTGAAATCCAACTTCAAGCAATCAGAGGTCGTATTGTTTGATAAGCGAACCCGAATGAAGGACGCAGAGAATTGATGGTAGAATCATGAAGTTGCGTGGATGATAACAAGGTATGCGTATCTTGTGAACTTTGGGAAAATTATAACCTGCAGTTGAATGTGCGTGGGACTGCATTACACGTCATGTGATTGGTTAAAATGTTAAGTGAAATACCTGCGTTGATGCGTGAGACAGCTTGGTATGTCGAATGGAGAAAGGCGCATATGTATATTGGAACCTTGTGTTTGGAAAATGAATGTAAGTGCTGGGGAGTTTGAGTTGAATGCAAAATACTGTAATGGTTACCAGATATATGAAAGTGAAGTTTGGATATGCGTTGGGCAATGCAGTGTTAACATTGGTGAAGTTGATGCTATGTCGGTGAATGGGTAAGATGCGTGGAATAGCCACAAGAGCTATAGTTGCTGGTTAATAAAGTGCAATATATATTTTGATGTGTAAGATGCATAGCGATAGAGCATAGATATTTGTTGTTAACATTTAGATGGTGAGAGTTTAGTTGGGAATGGTGAGCCCATTAAAGTCGAAAGATGTGAGTTGGGTTTAATCACATGAAGAAGTGATTGTTAGGAGTATAGTTTTTATGAACCATAAAATTTGTGAACAGATGTTTGAGAAGCTTCCGCAAATGAATGGTGTAGAATTAGCCCTGACTGGGAGTCTTACTTGGGCAGTTATTGAAGGTGCATTTTTATATGCATGAGATTGGGAAAGATTCTGGGTTATGCAGGTTTAACCTGCGTCACCTTTATCTTATCAGGTTCATCTAATAACTTTTCCAGTAACTTGAATATTCTCTCATCTCCAATAAGCATATCATTTGCATATGACTCCTCTTTCCTCTATAAAACTAAATTTCTACCACAAGTATCAGATTTAAAGTTACTATGGATTTCTGTCTCCATATATAACTCTGCCATCAAGTCCTTATACTGATCCTCTACAAAATTTATAAAACTATCAATAAATTTCATTTGAGCACTTTCCTATTCATTACATAATATTCCCTGTTTTGACACAAAAATGTCATCCAACAATTCAAGAATTAAAATCTCCTAAAATATATCATTGTGCAGTATTCTTTCACCTTTTGTACATCTAATTAATGTTGTTTCATCTTCACGTACAACAAAAACAAAATTCTGGTTTTCTAAAGCTTCTTCATGGTTTAAAGATTCATAAAAATAATCCACTTTAAAATCATAGAATTCTTGAACTTCTGTATTTGTCAACATCATCATACATTCCTTCACATTTTCCACACTGTCTGGATTTTCGATTGAAGATACTTCATTCTAGTTATCATCACAAATTTCCATTTGTTTGTCTTCAGCTTCCTTAATCATGACAATTTCCCTGTCAATACCATCATTCTCAAAAGTATTAAATGCATGCTTAAAATATCCTTCTATTTCAACTATTTCTTCAAACAGTTTCACTTCTTCATCAACATGCATGAGCACATTGTCCAATTGTTGTTCATCACCTATCAAACCTAAAAATATACACATCATGTCAACTTAAAAAATACAAGGCTCTTCATCTGTACTCTCATTGACCAGATCTTCATGCTCCTTTGAACTATTCAAATAGTTCACTAAGTTATTGAGAAATTCTTCCTCAACATCTATGATTTCCTTTTAATCAAAGAAAACTTTTAGGACTGCAACTTCTTGACTTTTCTTGACAATTTCATCATAAGTCCGCATAACATCCCCTTGTCCTTCAAAATTTTCTCCAGCACTTAGTTTATCCAAATAAGACAACAATTTCTCCTTCTCTTCTATGATAAGACTTTGATCTTTCAAAGATTTCCTTGACTTAACTTCTTGAGCTGAGTTCTTTGTGTCAGCTTCACTTCTCTTCTCTTCACAACCCTACAATGCATTAGCTTCTCTCCCTCTGTCCATTTTCCATTGGTTTTCTATCTATGTTAATATTCCTTCTAACATGATCCAATAAGTTTTCACTAAGAGAAGGCACAACCATTTACTCATACCTTTAAATTTTCTCCACCAATCGATGTCTTGAAAGTCTTCCTACACCTCCTTTTCTGTTTTTCTTGTCTCTGCCTCTTTCACAGAGTCAATTTCATTTGGCTGCATACCTACAACTTTACATTCACACAAATAATTAATCCAAAAATTATGAGATTCTCTTGCTTGTGAAGATGCTACCAACACCTTTCTCTCATGCTGATCTGTATAGATCATCTCTTCGTCATTATGTTGGGTCCCTATAATACTAGTGATTACCCCATTACTATTGTAGTTGTATCCCTTATTAATATTTTTGTGTCCCTATTGTCCCCATATTGTTATTATTATGCCCCATAGAATCCCTCTATTGTTACTTTTGTGGCTTTATATTATTATTGTTAGGTCGGCTGGGTTATATTATGACTCCTTAGAATCCTATATATAGAAGGGAGATTTTGTCATTTGAATCATCCAAGAATTGTTAATTTATGTAATGTAAAGGAGGTTGCCCCCTCGAAGAGGCTGAATTCTAAGGTGTTGATCTGTCTTTTCTATCTTTTTCTTGAGCTGGTTTCATAACATTTAGTATCAGAACTTTGGATTCTAGGGTTGCGTTGCTCCAAATAGGTCATCGTGTCATTTTCGCTATAACTTATTTTCTGCGATGTTTCAGAAGCTAAAAAAAACCCATTTGCAAAGAAATCGCACTGAACCTCAGGTCCAAATTTCAGAGCTTTTCGCGCTATATTTGCGGAGATATGATCTGAGGAAGTTGGTCTTTTTGCAGACTCCTGAATTACATTCCAAACAGGTGACCTAGGGAAAATCGTCATAACTTTCTCTCTGAGCATCAGATTGAAATTTCATAAGAAGGTATAGAAAGAGGATGGACTGTAGTTTCTTGTATATATTTTTTAGAGCCAAAGGTCGAAACAGTGACTCGTGGCATGTCGTACAAGTTCGCTCTACTGAACTAGTCTATAATCAGGTCACTATGGGAGATTTCGCATAACTCTTCCTTGGCGAATCTAATTGGATCAGATTGGTGGCATTGGGAAGAGGACATAGAGGGCTACTGCAGTTTGCAATTTTAGAACTAGATGATCCGAAAGTACAGAGATACATTAAAGACAATATCGAGCTCCTACAAAGTGAAAAAAGGTGTAGATTTTATAAAATTTTTGCTTAAGCTTGGTTTGAAAATTTGTTTTGAAGGAATTCAAAGGGCATAGTAGAGCATTATTATCAATAACTGATGCCCCAAGGAAAGAAAATGCAAACACCTATTAAGCAACCTGAAAGCTTTAACATGACTCATGAAGAAGAGGAAGAAATGCTACATGATATATCAAAGTTACAAGACCAAGTGCAACAAATGTCACTCTCACAAAAACTAACAGAAGCTAATATAAATGGCGTGGAATCTAAGATAAAGGGCATGGAAGCTAAGATGGATGATTTGAATATAGATTTGAAGACAGATTTGAAGAGAGACATGGCAGATTTGAAGACAGATTTGACAAATTTTCTACAAGAAATACTTACTAATGGTGAAAAGGTAGTAAAGGAAACTCATGATGCAAACAAAAGAAATGTTAATCATGATTTCATAGACTCTAATGTGGGATTGAAGACCCACCATATTCCAAAAATTGATATGAGGAAGTTTGATGGGAAGGATCCCGCAACATGGATATTACAGATGGAGCAATTTTTCAATCTCAATAATGTGCAAAACACACAAAAGGTACGTATTGCAAGTTTATATTTGGAACCAAATCAGTTTGTATGGTATCAATGGCTTTGCTCTTGTAAAAAAAATATAACTTGGCAATTTTAACAGAAGAATTGACAGCACATTACGAGGATACAAAAAGCAACACTTTTTTTAGCCAATTGATAAGTTTCAAACAAAAGGGTTCAATAATGGAGCACATTGAGGAGTTCCAAAAATTGAACATAAGGGTAAAAAATATTCCAAAGGAGCATAGGATTGATGTGTTCATAGGGACTTTAAAGGATAATATCCAACATGATGTTCGCCTTTGGGAACCTGATTCATTAGAGAAGGCATTCAGGTTAGCAAGAAAAATGGAAAGCAAAATTATGGCAACCAAGAAGCATACCACTCACAACTATAAAGATGGAAGTGTTGTTGCCCCTAGTCTTCCACAACCTATAAGGTTGACACCACAAAAATTGGAAGAGAAAAGAGCAACAGGGCTTTGTTACAGTTGTGATAGCAAATACACTAAAGGTCATAAGTGTGCTGAGAAGAAATTATTCTACATAGATTGTGAAGAGGAAGAAGAAAAGGAGCAAGAAAGGTCAAAAGAAGAGGATATACTCCAGGAACAAAGCCTAGATAAAGAAGAAATGAATCCGACTATATCTTGTAATGCATTGGCATGAATTACCACTCCTCAAACCATTAAGACAGAAGGACAAATCAAGAAGAAAAAGGTAATAGTCTTGATTGATTCAGGAGGTACCCACAATTTTATTCATTGTAAGGTAGCAAAAGAATTGAATTGCTTCTTATATCCAACACCAAAGTGTCAAGTGATGGTTTCAAACGGAGGAACAATAAATTTCTCTGGAAAGTGCCATAATATCAAGCTATCCATGGGAGAATATGTATTGACTAGCCCAATGCTTTCCATTCCAATAGGAGGTGCTGATGTTGTACTAGGAATCTAATGGCTACAATCCTTGGGTACAATAGCTTTTAATTTTCAAGAAATTTACATGAAATTTTCTGTGGAAGGAAAAGAAGTTGAATTAAGGGGTATTGAAAGGAAACCAGGAAAGATAATCAGCTCTAACAGTATGACAAAGCTTCTAAAAAAGGAACAAAGAGGTGTAATTGCACAATTATATTTGCTAGATGTTTCCACATTGGAATCATCTATTTCTCCGGATCTCCAAAAAGTCTTGGACAATCATTCTGTTATCACTCAAGAAAAATAGTTTAAATTCTGAACATCAATTTTTTAAATTTGTCAAAAGGTTGGTGTCAGTTTTGGGCCTAGTCTTTTCATCTTGTTTTAGAGTCTTGTTAGTATGTTAAAGGGGTCAATTCTCTGTTGTAGTCCATCACTGGTCTCACACCGCACCTAAGCTCCATATGCCAATCCTATTTCAAAGTTCATAGCGCAGAAACCTCGGTTTAGGTGATTTCGTAGCGGAAAACACCGATTTTGCACTAACAGCGCTACGAAATGGGGAATTCGTGCTGATCCATAGCACATCTCACCACAGCTGTCATATTTTCTGCAAGAATTTTACGGGGATAACATGTGCAAGGTCTTACATGTTGGTCTTGACACGTGTTCTGTAGACTTCAAATTTGATTCTTGCCTGTACTATTCAAATCGAGATTTCCATCCAAAACCAAATTTGAAAATTCTCTATTAAGACCGAAACTTCTAATTCTGGTTTCGATTTGTGATCAATCTGGCAGTATGACTTCTGGGAAGAATGGGCTCTTGTCACTTTCCTTTGTTTCTAATTTGCAAAATGTCTTGAAGAACAGAAAGATCGGAAAGGCACAATGCTTGGAGCAGATACAGAGGCCGTACCACCTCCACATTACAGAGATTGCAGTAGCTCGAAAATTGAAGGGTTGCTTTCAGAAATCTTTGTTCTAAATTGGAACGTGAAAATGAATCACCGAAAGGTGATATAGATCATAAGAAAAGGCCAGCCTCGCCACCAGAAGGGAATTCAGAACCCAAGGTAATTGATCGAGAATATGCTGAGGTAGTTTTTTCACAAAGACCTCACGGTGGTGACTTTGAAAAGCTTGGGAATAGTTTCAGGCAACTGGGATTTTGCACGGTAGAGGTTGGACTTTTATTGGCTCGACTATGTGATCGGGCTATTGTTGGCTGCCTGGAGATATTCACGAAGATATGCCATGCAAGTATGTTGATGGTTGTGTTATTTGTGAGGTACGGGATTATCGCAAGGGTTCACCAATTTCAGGCGATTTTGTTTCTTCCGGAGAATCATTTCCAATGGTGCAGAAAGTGCTTCTGCAGCCAACTATGGAAAATATTATAAAGGACATTGTATCCATGGCAGAGGATTCTTGGACGTACAGTGATCTCATTGAAATTGAGTCAAGAATATTGAAGGCTGTGCGACCAAAACTTTGTTTGGATCCCACTCCAATGCTGGAAGGGTTATGTGAGAACCCCAATCTGAACAAGCTTAACTTGGGAGTGCCTATGAAACGGCGTCAGAGAATGCAGAAAGGAGGCTTACCGCAAGTTAGGGTCTCATCTAACATTCACAGCAAGAAAGTTACTATTGACAAGGCAACTGAGAATACAAAATCTCTGTCTGGAACCACTGCAACAACTTCCATGTTCGAAGATTCTAGTGTCTCTTGTATAAAAGAAAGTTCTGCTCCTGCTTTAGCTGGCGTTGCAAGCAATATACCTGGTGTAAATTCCAAACTTCAGAGCAATGTACAATCAGGGCAAGATTTATCCAGGTTTGGAGCACAAACACATCCTTCAAGTACACAGACAGCACTTAACCGCTCTAGACCTTTGCATGCTCAAGGCAACCAAATTTCTTCGTCAGTCAATACAATGAGCTTTGCATCAAGTTTCGTTTCAGGAGTGGGGCAACACTTTCATGGATCCTAGAATTGCAGGTGGATGAAAAGGGATAATGTATCTATGTTGAACAAGACAGAGATGAAAAAGCAAAAGCAGGAGCTAGCTTGCATGGAAAAATTTCAACAGCAGAATACAGTGCCAAAACTAGATACAACACTGACTAAGGATCCACAGAGAAAGGATAAGTTGGTGCCACAAGATCAGAATAATGAAACTGTGCACTTTTCTGATGTGTCTGCTCAAAGGCATTCTCAACAGTTGACAGGAGATGATGATCAGCAAGTCACAAGCAGGGAAGTGTCTCTGCATGAGCCAAAGCTTTCACCTCATTTAGATCAGATGAGCACAGGAGAGTTTAAGGTAAAAGAAGAAATAGATTTCGAGAGGGGACAACTTGGTATTGAACTGGAGAAAAGACAAGGCGTTTAGAAAGAATTTAATCAAGATTTGAGCTCAAACATCACTGTTCCATCTCATCATCAGATGCCTAGGCAGTCCAGAATCCTTACGGAACAGGCTCCTGATCCATTTGTTAATTTGGAAAAGAATGAAACTATGTCTAACAATGCTTGTTCTCATCCTAGAACCACATCAAGGCTCTTCTTACCCGATAGCCTTACTCTTTTAACATCACTTCAAGTCTTATCATCTGCGTTATCTTCTTCACATTCAAGAAGCAGTAACCTAAACTCCACTGGTCCTCCAGTATATGATCAAAGTCCAGTGAGTAGCATTAACGTTATTGGGCCAGAGGAATTATTGATAGAAAATGAAAAGGGAAGGCAATTTAATGATGCAGAAAAGCCTGAGGGGAAGGATTTTCGAATTGGACAGTTGACAGAAAAATTTGCTTCAGATATTGGTGTTAGAAATGAGGAAAATATGGGCAAGATGATGCTTCAGAATAGTTTGAAGGACAATCAGTGGTGCCAAGGTTCACCTATGGTGCTGTATAAGGAGCAGCTTTCTTGTAGTCAAGAATATCAGTGTTGGTTGAGGAGAAGCTGCCCTTGAGGAACTATTCTGATAACTTGCTACTAGTTTGTTTGTTTATTTCATCCAGCAGTTTAATCTTGACTGACCTTCCATGAATATGGGGTGAGGTAGCTTGCTTAGGCACTAAACTAAAATAGTATGAGTTTGAGCCTGGCATCTTTAGATCATGTCGGAGCATCATGTTCACAAGAGTCATGATTTTGTGTCTAAGTGTAGAAAAATCATGACTTGTGAGTGCAGAAATAATGCTTAAATCATGTCAGAATTCTAGGTTGTTCTCGTATCAGCAGCTTTCCTCAGTCGGATGCATTGATTTGTGGCTTGATTATGACTTGTTTTTAACTAAACCAGATCATCTTTAGTTTGCAGGTTTTGGGTACCATCAAGAAGTAATAAAAACCTCTACCTCAGAAGGCATGTTTGTAAGTAAATCAATATGAACTATGGGTTTAGTGAGGAAGAAGTTCTGGAGCTTCTTGTTTAGATGCTTGTGGGCAAATATTTTGTGCCCCTTTTGTATATCAACGTGAAAAATCAGCTCTACCATTCATGTTGGTGGAAGGATCTTAAAGAATCTTTATGTTTTCAGGTTTTGTCATCACACAGGTACCTGAAAACGGTGGACAGCACATCAAGGACGTGGCAGTTTTCCACATTTTGGGTAACTAAAGGATAAAGGACATGCTGCTATGCATTCGAATATTTTGGGAAAAAACTGAAGCCGAGAAGCAAGGATAGTTTCCTAATATTTGTGGACAGTTAAGTAGAATCAGCATCCAAGCATCCAAGGTCAACATGGAGTATTAAACATCCAGCTCAGCCAAATCGAAAGAGGACCAGGTGTCAAAGAACAAGGAGAAGCCATTATGCATGGAAAATGGAGTTAGAGTCATAGTTAATCTAGAACTCTTTAAAAACTCCAGTCAGCACTTTATTGTATTTATTAGTTAGTTAAATAGCTGATAGGTGTCATTAGAGGTAGTTATCGAATTCCCCTCATGCTGGAGGAGGAAGCTCGAATCAGTTAGAATAAGGACTCTATATATAGCTGAAACAACAATGTAATGAGGGTTGGAAATTTTATAAGAGAGTACTGTTTTGGCTTATGTAAAGACAGAGTTCAGTAATATAATTTGACTGCTTTTCTTCTCAGGATTCATGAAGGATTTCTATGTTCAGAATGTATGATTTTATTTTTTCCTTAATGTCTTTTGCAGTTGCATAGGTGTACAATCACTCAGAATTCACTGATTGTGCTCTGATTTCCTGTGTGCATTTATGAGCTGTGGTTCCATATGTGTTGTGTTCTGAATATTCAAATGCTAAGTGCCCTGACTTCTATGTAAAGGCAGTACCATTGTTTACTGAAGTGTGATTGACTCCATAGGCCCAATGGAAACTTATGAAATGTTTGTCCAGCCTTTATATTTGTCACTATTATTCCACAAGAGTTAGCCATCTTATTTTTAGTCAAAATCAATAACCCTTTGAGAGAGCCCTCTCAGGCTAAGGAGGCTAAGCCTTAGTCAAAAGATTGGTTTGAAATAGTTACTTGAAGTCTTCCTGGTTTGCAGCCTTCCAGGGTCTGATTTTGAGATAACACATTCCAAGGTATTTGAGACTCCCAAAGGTCTCCCACCTATTCATGATCATGATCATGCTATTCATCTGATTCCAAGAAGTGTTCCTCCAAACATCAGGCCGTACAGATATCCCTATGCCCAAAGGAGTGAAATTGAACGTATGGTTGTAGAAATGCTAGAGGCTGGTATAATTCAATCAAGTCAAAGTTCTTTCTCTGCTCCAGTAGTATTGGTGCACAAGAAGGATGGATCAAGCGCATGTGTCCGGATTATAGGGAGCTCAACAAGCTCACTATTAAAGATAAGTTTCCCATTCCTGTCATTGATGAATTACTGGATGAATTGCAAGGATCAATTTACTTCACCAAGTTGGATCTTCGTTTAGGATATCATCAAATCAGAATGAAGACCGAAGGCATTCCGAAAACAACATTTAGAACTCATGAGGGTCATTATGAATTTTTGGTCATGCCTTTTGGCCTTACCAATGCACCCTCAACATTTCAAGGTTTGATGAATTCCATTTTCAAACCATTCCTTAGAAAATTTGTGTTAGTATCTTTTTATGATGTACTAATCTACAACAAGTCTTGGAAGGATCATGTTGAACATATTGACAGGGTGCTACAACTATTGGAGGAGAAACAATTATATGCAAAACGATCCAAGTGTTTCTTTGGAGTACAAGAGGTGGAATATCTGGGTCATATTGTATCTCATGAAGGAGTTAAGGTAGACCTTAGAAAAATTAAAGACATTAAGGAATGGAAAATCCCCACATCCATAAAGCATCTGCGAGGATTTCTCGGGTTGACAGGGTATTATCACAAGTTTGTTAAGGATTCTGGGAGAATAGCAGCACCTCTAACAACATTATTGAAGAAAGATGCATTTTCATGGACTCCAGAAGAAACAAAGGCCTTCGAACATCTTAAAGAGGCAATGTGCCAAGCACCAGTCAGTCTTAGCTACACCGGACTTCACAAAAACCTTTATTGTAGAATGTGATGCTTCAAGAAATGGAATTGGTGTTGTTTTAATGTAAGATCAAAGACCCATTGCTTTTTAAAGTCATCCAATCAAGGGAAAGTTTTTACACAAAGCTATTTATGAGAAGGAAATGTTGGCAATACTCCATGCACTTAAGAAATCGCGACCCTACCTAATGGGAAGACACTTCAAGGTAAAAATGGATCATGATAGCCTTAAATACTTTTTAGAACAAAGATTATCCTCTGAAGAGCAACAAAAGTGGGTCACAAAGATGTTGGGTTATGACTTTGAAATCATCTACAAAAAAGGGAAGCAAAATGTGGTGGCAGATGCACTCTCAAGAAAGGATGAGGATGTGGAAGCATTGTTGTGTGCCATTTCTATTATCCAACCAAATTGGATAAATGAAGCAAGGGAGGAATGGAAGAATGACGAAGAAGTGTGGGCACTTATTTGAAAGTTACAACAAGATTCCAGTACATCTGATACATTTAAGTGGCAAAATGATTCATTATGGTACAAAGATTGCTTATATCTCTATAAGAATTCCTGGCTAAAACAAAAGATTCTTATGGAATTGCATGCTTCTCCCTCAGGAGGGCACTCAGGACTTTTAAAAACTTGCCACAGGGTTAAGAAGGAATTTTTTTGGGATGGCCTTAAATTAGATATTCAAAAGTTTGTGGCAGAATGTTTGGTTTGCCAACAAAATAAAGTTGAAACAATTAAGACACTAGGTGTATTACAACCTTTATCCATTCCAAGAAAATGTTGGGAGGAAGTTTCAATGGATTTTATCACAGGTTTACCCAAGTCTGAGGGAAAGAGTGTCATCATGGTGGTAGTTGACAGACTTACCAAGTATGCACACTTTTGTGCATTATCACATCCATTTAAAGCCAGTACAATTTCTACTGCATTTATGGAAACAATTCAAAAGCTACATGGAAACCCAAAGATTATTGTAAGTGACAGAGATCCCATTTTCACTAGAAATTTTTGGATAGAATTATTTTCTTGTCTTGGTACTTAGTTAGCTCATAGCTCATCTTATCATCCTCAATCTGATGGGCAAACTAAGATAGTAAACAAATGTTTGGAAGGATATCTTCGTTGCTTTGTATCTGATAAATAGACACAATGAGTCAAATGGTTGCCTCTAGTTCAATGGTGGTATAACACTTCCTTCCATACAACAACAAAAATGACCCCATTTATGGCACTTTATGGATATCAGCCACCATCCATCACATCATATTTAAGAGAAAATTCTAAGGTTCAAGCAGTGGAACATCACATCGAACATCAACAACAAGTCCTCCAACTCTTAAAGGATAACCTCATGTTGGCACATAATAGAATGAAACAACAGGCAGATCAACAACGCAGGAAAAGAAGTTTTGATGTAGGTGATTGGGTATTCCTACAGCTACAACAATATAAGCAAATGTACCTCAAGCAAGCTAAGAAGGATATTAAATTATCACCAAAGTATTATGGTTCGTATAAGGTGCTGCAAAAGATTGGTACTATGGCATACAAATTGGAGCTTCCTGTAGCTTCTCGATTGCACCCAGTTTTCCATGTTTCATGTTTAAAGAAGGTTATAGGTGACAAGCTCCCAGTTCAAACAATATTGCTAGAACTTGACGAGGAAGGAAAAATTATATTGGAACCGGAAGCAGTCACAAAAACAAGAACTCGACAGCTACGAAATCGATCAATTTCGGAGTATCTTATCAAGTCGAAGAACTTATCCGCTGAAGATTCCACATGGGAGGATGAGAATTTTATACAGAAGCATCCAGAACTACTCAAGCGTTGAGGACAACACTTTTTTGAAGGAGAGGGGCATGTTGGGTCCCTATAATACTAGTGATTACCCCATTACTATTGTAGTTGTATCCCTTATTAATATTGTTGTGCCCCTATTGTCCCCATATTGTTATTACTGTGCCCCATAGAATCCCTCTATTGTTATTTTTGTGGCTTTATATTATTATTGTTAGGTCGGCTGGGTGATATTATGACTCCTTAGACTCCTATATATAGAAAGGAGGTTTTGTCATTTGAATCATCCAAGAATTGTTCATTTATGTAATGTAAAGGAGGTTTCCCCCACGAAGAGGCTGAATTCTGAGGCGTTGATCTATCTTTTCTATCTTTTTCTTGAGTTGGTTTCATAACACATTATCATCAATGTCATCACTGTCTCCTTCCCCAAGTAGAGATCCTTTCTCTGGTTCACAAATGTATTCTACTCCTTCATCCTCAACTTTTTGAAGCATTAATTTCTTAGTAGATAATTCTCTGACATGCCACTTAACTCTTTTCCCCACATAAATTCCTTGTTCCAAATCTTCTTTGATTCCTTTCTATACCAAATTCTTCAAATGACTGAGTTCTGCCTTCATCTCAACCAACTCTATGTCCATTTCTTCTTTACTCATTATTTTGAGTTCAACTGCTTTGGCACTCTTTTTCCTCTATCCGTGACTTTCCTCTGTACCCCTGTTATGACTATCAATAGTCAATTCCATTTCTTCCTCTGGTGAAATTTCCTTGTTCACTGGTGAGCTGCAACTAGCCCTTTATTTCATCTGTAACAAGTCTCCTTCATGCCTCACCAAACTTTTCTGAGTTTAGCCTTTTGGCATCTATTGGTTCTTTCCTCGAACCTTTCACTGACGAGCAATTCTACCTAGCACTCCTCTTGCTGTAATTTTTATCTTTAAGACAACTCTACCCACAATCACAATTGTGGAGATGCCTCAACAACTTCTACCCAACCGCAGTTGGAAGTTGTTCTTAGCTTCTCTTGAACACTCCTTGCTCTAGGCTACTGCATCTTCAATTGCTCACTTCCTTCTTTCATTCAATAATTTCATTTACTGTTGGGTACTGTCACCTTTACTCATTTAAGAGTTCTTCTTGCTTCATCTTCTTTAACATAGCTCATGTGCTATGATGCTGATACAATTCATTCTTCCTTCCAACAATTTCACTACTTCCATTGACCTGTAAAATCTTATCTCAAGATACATCAAAGCACCTTTCAAACCTGTCAATTTTCCTTCAAATATGTCTTAAAACTAATTCCCATTCCATTAGTTAAATCTTTTCCAAATGATTCATCTGTTCACTATTTCATTTAAACTTCTCCATTCAAAATACTCCATATAGTCAGCAACTATTCTTCATCTTACAATTAAGATTCAATTTGAAATTCATCTATATTTACAAATTCATGACACACTACAAATTCCTTCTGATAATTTGTTGTAAGAAAATCCTGTCTTGCTTCTACAAATTCCAAAATTCATTCCTTGTAGTGGTTCTTCTTTCAGTCCTATTAAACCCAATCTCTGTTCTTTCAATCATCAATATCATTGTCTTCAACAATACTTTAAGCAATCCTTAATCATTAAAATTCTTCAAATAATTTAAATGATTTCAGTCATAGCAATCCATTCTTCTATTTGACTTTAAATTCAAAACCTTCTAATTCAATTTTCCTTTCAAATCAAACCAATCATTCAATCAATTTACATGGAAATTTCATTTGTCTGAAAGGAAATTTTCACTTCCTTGTTGTTCTCCAAACATCCAAACAAATCTCTCTACTGACAGAGGATTCACCTTTTCCCTGTTCTGATCTCATTTTCCTTTGCATTAAATTCTTTTGAGCTCTGATTTTACTTTGATTGTTCTAACATGTAGATATCTCCAATCTTTAACATTACTGTACTTCTATGCAGAATCCTTTTCTGCTTTGATACCAAAAATGATGCCACGTAATTGACATCCTTTAAAAATCCCATGTGCACCTATGAGTTATGCCCACATAACCTCCAAAGTGACAAGGTTACACCCTTTCATAAATTCAGAGTTAAAACTAATTAAATCCCTGTTCACTTAACTTAACAAAACCCCATCAAATTATCGAAACCCAAAACACTAGAAAACCTGACTGTACACCTGCTCAATGAAAGACAAAGATGTAACCTGTCAATGAGCCCGGTCCCACTTTGACAGCATCCAACCAGATCTCAAATAGATTTAACCCACTGTTGATAATATATCAGGTCCAACTTTTCCATTGACTTTGACCACTCTTACGGAGCCGATAAGGAATATAAATCCTTGATGTATAGCTTTCGGGTCCATTTTTGAAATTTCAATCACTTTATGTCGTGATATCTGTTGGATATAAGAGGCCATAAAATCTATGGTTTGTGGGACTTCAACTAGCACATGGTTTAAAAATGGGCTTAAACCCCGCAATCGACTGTGATCTAAGAGTTTGAATATGAGATCGATGGCTAGGAGCGAGTGTGGGGCTTCAGCCATGATCAAGAAATCCGTACTCTCCTACCCCCATAGTTGTTGTCCACCATTAGATCTGCCAGCCAACGGATGGTCCTGACTTATTTTGGGGTTTCTTCACAAATTATCAATCAACTCAATATTTTGATGTTTCGGGTCTGTTTTCTGTATTAAACCGCATGCACATTCATTATAGAACACTTATGATCTTCTCACAAATAGATCATCATTGATCAAACCTGTGATCAATGATGATTCATTCCTTCATTCAATCTCTGTCTGCTAATCTGGTAGGGAAAATCCACATCAACCAGTTTTCCGTGTTATATACAAAACACACACTCTTATCCTATATTCTAAGTATCAACAATCACAATATTTCTCAGATCCTCAATCCAGAGGCTAAAAGTTATAAACACACTCCATACTAAATTACACAAAGAAATACACAATCCACACTGTATTCATATTGATAAATATTTACAGAAGAAATAGTCACACTTGACTGTTTCAGTTCTGCCCTCGCTCATCAATCCTATCTTTCCATCTGAATCTAACCCCTTCACTCATTCCAAAAGATTACAATTTATACAAAATGTGGATTCATGAACCCATTTAGTTTAGATCCAGAAATCTCTCATTCTTCCCTAAAGAATATCTTTACTCCACTCTTTTCTCAAACAAGTGCTAATTTAATCTTTCAAATCCCTCATATCCTATTCAAACCAAATAATCTAACTACTTGGCCTGATCTCCATGTAGGGAGGATCAATCAGCTACTTATACCCTTTTCTACTCAGATTTTGACAACAAATAATACACTCTCATACATTTAAATTAATAAAATTATTTAATCTCTTGTCTTCCAACCCTTTGTTAGCCACAACATGTGATCATACCATCACATTGCTGACTAGGTCTAAATTCTTTTGCATCAAAACAATTCTAGAAATTCAATACATAAATCTCAATAAATCTATAAAACTACCCTAAAGCAGGGTGCTTGTAATGACCTTATAAACCTAATGCACCACACATCTTTTAAATTCACAAAAGATCAATCTTATAACAGAATCACTTCATCACATATACACAAATCTAATTAACCATACACACTCAACACTCTACTTTCACTGTATGAACTTGACTATAACATAGGTACCAAATCATAAAACTATATTAGCATACATAATAAAACAAGTATAAAAACAAGAAATATAAACTAATCATGTACAATAGCTTACCCAGCTGGATCAGTGGGGCCTTTCTGACACCAAAAAGGTAGCTAATAACTCATAGGATTAAATGTTTCATAAACTCAGTCAATCATCAACTGTGACTTTTATTAACCTTCAACAAAAATATAATCTACAAAGAATTCCAAATGATGATTTCTCTCCCTCACAAAATATTCAATTACAAACTCATGATACCCTTCCTTAGACCTATGAGGTAGTATTTATACACTAATCCAGTAAACTCAGAAAACGAATTTTCAACTTTAGAGTAAAATCTCATAGATCTAGTTCTTTTGCAATTTTATAAAACATTGTGTTACAGAAAATACCATATATTTTCAACCATGATGTATTTTAGAAACATGTTTCTATGGAGTCTAATTTTCCATATTATTAACAAAAAAATCGCTTGTAATTTCCATATTCGATTCCATGACCTCAAAAATCGTTCATGAAGTTGATTGTTTGAATACTTTTGCCAATCTGGATTTTGTAGAAATTTTTTACAGAACTGCTTTGAAGAACTAATTATAACTTTTAAATGGCATTGAATTTTTGGAAATGGTTTGATATATAGGTAAATTGATATGTTTTGAAAAAACCCATTTCCATTATTCTTGATATTATCCACCATATGCACATAAATCGAGGCAAAACATGGTAGTTTCAAAATTGTTATCTATTTTTTATTGTAGCTTAAATCATGTGCTAAGATCCCACATGTGTGATATGGGTATATTCCAAGGATTGTACCTACATATTAGGTCCATTTGTCACCTAATTTTCCATGCTAGAGAAAAGAAAAACATAGTTTATAATTTTGAATTGTTTCCCTCCGTTCGTGCAAGTGTAGAATTAAGTACCGAATTACTGAACTAATACAAAGATATAAATTTTCATAGTGGAACATGTTCCTTGGAAACATAACCACATTAGTAAACCATAATTTAGAAAACCATGTTAAAAACACATTTAAGCATTAAAAAGATAAGAAATCCATCATAATTAACCACAAGGTGAAAGAGCTACATTTAGCGGAAGTTGGTGGTATAATTGTTATGGAAAGTGTCATAAATGCGAGAATATGACTTATGAATGGAGACTTTATATACTTAATGATATGACATATTCAGAGCCTAAAATTCCCCCATGCCTAAGATTTTACATGCCCTTATGCAAACAAAATCCTCGCCTATGACATTGTTTCTTAGTCCAGGTCATTAAAGGTGAACTATCATACCATAATAGACATGATATGTTTCACAAAAAGGTAGAAAAAAATGAGGAAAAACAAAATATGAACTAGGAAGGTATGGTGGATGATATAAGGTAAGGATGAGGATAAGGGATGGAAACTTTGTAAGACTATTATTCACTTTACGGTTTTTTTCTCAGATAAGCAATAATGAGTTCATCCTCCTATTGAGAGAATTCATATGATGATTTTGCAAATTCTTTATGAAGTACTAGGAGAAAACACTATAGATGTAGCTTTATTCATGTAACATGATACTTTTGCATTCTTATGGTCTTACTAGAAGATGCATTGATGGATTTAGAAATGGGGAGTTTAATGGTGGTTTAAGAAAAGTAGAGATTTATGGAATATGAAGTGGTTAATCATCAAACTTCCTTAAATTCTAATGAGTTAAAGAGCCTCTAAAAATATTTTACCTCAAGTATACCTTTTGAATTTTTATTTGTACCAAACGCTGCAATGGAAGTTATATGAAGTTGAAGATGACGTTGAGTAAGGCTGAGAGCCTTGGAATGATATGAAAGAGCTAGAATTGATAAGTGTCAATATGATCTGTTGAAGGAAGTTGAAGAGAATGAATTAAAGATGTTGAAAGGTCCCAAAAACCACTCCCCCATGCTTGAGGTTTTGCATGTCCTCATGCAAACAAGGTGAGGTACTGAAGAAGTGAGGAGGGCTGCTGAGATGGCACTAGTACAAAGGAACCTGAAAAACAAAAAAATGGAACTAATGAGATAAATACTAAAAAAAAAAATCTTGGATTTATTAAAATGATGGAAAACTAACACAAGCATAAAGGAAATTCCAAATCACTCATTACACATGATTTCATCAATTCTTAATAGTTTTATGCTCAAGAAGATAATCCTTTTATTAATTTAAGGGGCTCTCCTTCTTTGTAGGTAGGAGGATTTTTTATGATCACAACAAATGATGAACTAGTGAAAAATTAGTTATTACTAACCAAATCCAAAAGCCTTATAGTTATCCAAGAATTACAGATAAGCTTTGCAATTTAGTTTTATTAATTCTCTGTGATCATAGGTCCCACTTCCAAGGTAATTAAATCTTAGATATAGTATGCAAAACCAATGGTGGAGGACTCAAGGTTACCTTAAAGTCATTCTTTAGCAACAAATTTATGGAGTTTGTTTTTACCTTTGACTTCATCCACATATGCTTATTTTATTGTAACACTATAGAGTAACCATCATACGTGTAGACATAAGCCTTGGTTTGGTTGTCACTTCTTTAGGCAGAATGCCCCATTACCTGCGAGCATCCCTAGCCCCACCGGGTTTTCGTAGTGGTATGACAGGTTAGTACCCATTTCTAGCAGGCGTACATAGCCTCAACGAGTTAACCTATTAAACCTATTTTACACTTAGTCTCTAGTCCCATGATTCCTACCATTTTAGGCTTATATTATGGACATTGATTTTGCAATTGGTAGATGGGGGAGCAGTTTCAGAAAGCCCCTTAGAGGCATAAGATGATACCTTTTAGAGTGACTGTGATTAATTGCATAATGTCTTAGACGCATAAGGTACTTATAGGTACTCCAAGGACATAACATGAATGAGTCATTTTAATGTGAGATGGATGAGGCTAACCAAAGAATAACCAAAAGACACCTAAATTCCTACTAATCATAGTTTTCATATATGCTCACTTTTAAAGTAGTGTTCCACTATGAACAAAATTCATTAACTCTCTTGCAAGTCTTAATAAAGATGCTCATATATCATGCTTTGGTGTTATTGTTATAGTATTCAAGTTGATTTTTTTCATTGGTATCATTGTATGGACTTCTTAAATTTGTTATAATCCCCTTAATATGTTTTGGTAAGTATATTTTGAGCAATTGTTTTGTATTGATAATCAAAAATCTTTATGAATAATAAAAATGAAATTTTAAATCAGTAAAGATATATTAACTATGAATAGTTTGGAATTATCATTCAATTAAACTTTTATGAAAAGGATTTCTTATTCAATGATATTTATGAAATAACAGTATTAAAATAGATAAGTAATGATAAAGAATGAATGCATCATTTTTAACAACTTAAGGTAAAAAGAAATATGTCATCAAATACTCCACTTAGTGTTCCATTCCATTGATGAGGATGTCTTTTCTACTTTTGAAAATATTCTTCCAGTATTTAAGCATCCCAAATGAACAATATCCTTGAATCTTGTTTTGTCTTGAAAAATAGCAAATTGGTACCAAAATTATGGGTACTGGTATGGAATTGAGTACCGAAAGTTTGGAAATTGAAATTTTGGGCACTGGTATTGAACTTAGTAACGTATTGAGTGTCGAAATTATGGAAATTAAAATTTTGGGTCTTGGTTGGATGGAATATGGTACTAGATAGTTGGTATGTAGTACTAGACAATGTTGCAATACAATCATTTCCAACTTCACATAAGATTCTAAACAAATTTATCATACCTTACTTTATTTAAAATAAAAAACTAGAAACAAGTCTAACTATCAAAAGAAATAATAAGTGGGAAAGAATAGTGGTAGTTGAATCATGTTGTTGTTTGAAATAAGATTGAGTAGAAACCTTCATTAAAACAATATATAACTGAAATATACCTCAATAGAAATATGCAATAGGAACGTAGACCTCTCATTTTCAACTAATTTATTTTCAACTATTAACATCCTCACTTATACAAAACAAATGAGAAACAATTTGCACTATATTTTAGAACTAAACTAATTATTATATGCAACAATTATTTACTATCCTATTCTACCTGGAAAAATAAATTCATCTCCTCAAGTATAGGAGTATCTCCAATGTAACCATGTGTGTAATAGGTATGAAAATGAATTCATATTCAATTTAAAAATATAATATTCAATGCATACCTAAGTATGAAATACTAGTAGTTTTAATGATGATGTCAAGAAGAAAGGAAGAATGAAAGAGGGGAATGGCCTTATAGTCCCTTGAAACCAATTTTCAATAAAATCAAAATTCTCTTGGTTTACCTCTTTATTTGGCTCATTCAGCATATCCTCCTTTACCATGCCATGCAGATATTCTATTATGAGATGACTATCCTCTTGTGTTCTTAAAGAATCCACATATAGACATGCCAAAAATTGTTCAATCTCAATTTTTAATGGTTTCTCTCCATTGGATGTGGTCCATGATTCTTTAGTTTATTCGATAAGATTGCAAGGGTGAATATATTATTGTGGATGTGGTTCATGGATTTATTTTCTTCTATCGCTTCTAGAGAGGCAGATAAGTTCTTGACTACTTTCAAGATCTGTTCTTCTTGAGAAGGAAATATCCCAGTTTCTGCTAGGATTTGAGAGAGTTCTCCCAAAATCTTGACCATCCTTGAATATTGTTTTGTTGATTGCTAATCCCTGTCATGCACATGGATTAGTGTATGGAGTTATTATTAAAAATCCTTAATAAATAATAAAACACACTTAAAACAAATGCAAGAAAACCAATCATGTACTCGAAACGCAACCATTCTACTAGGACCTTTTTGTCACCAAGTTATTTGTTCACACAAGTTAGGCTTCCCTTCTTTTCATGAATCAATCTAAAGGAAAACACTTTGTATCGTACTTTTGATTCTACAAATATGAAAAAGAAACTAGAAAATCAATTAGAGATAACCAGACTTTGGAGCGTCCCAAAATCAAAGAAGATGTGTGGCTCTTCACTCATGTCCTATTGTCTTTCTCTTCCCTCTAGTTGCCCTGCAACTAAGATCATGCAGAAAACTCGTGAAAGAAACTATGCTCTAATCCCTTTAGCACCTCCCCAACAACGACGCCAAAAATGTTAGCAAAATTATATGTATTCTAATTCAAACATTTAATTATCAATCTGAGGTCTTAGGACTTAGAGATGCAAGCACAAGAAATGCAATATTAGAGCCTAGGTTAATCTAGTTGAAAATACAAAACAAAATTTGAAAGCTTGAAAGGAAATCTTATTCTAAATCTATTAAATAATAAATTAACCAAGCACTAGTCACATTCTTAGATGTAAAATAAGTTCAAAGGTAAATGCTTAAATCACAGTAGAAACTAAAATCTCCCTATTATATTCTTCACGTGCCCTTCAAAACTAAATAACACTACTGAAGGAAAGAAATCCAATGAATAACATACAATCTAGAAACTACTCTCTTTCTACAAATTAACTAAATTATTTCAAGAATTTCCATTTACTAGCTCATGAAGTACGAAATATGGAACCTTAAATTGTTCTTGTAGCAACACACTTTAAATATAAATCTCAAAGCAATTATGCAAGGGATTGGAAAGGAAACAATTTTAAAAATTCAATAAACAATTCTCAATAAATATATAAAACTACCCTAAAGCAAGCTACTTTTAATGGCCTAAGCAATCTGGTGCACCACACACCTTTTAAATTCACACAAGATCAATCATATAAGAGAATCACTTCATCACATATATAAAAATATAATTAACCATACACATTAAACACTCTTCTTTCATTGTATGAACTTGACTATAACATAGGTACAAAATTAGAAAACTATATTAGCATAAATAAGAAAACAAGTACAAAAACAAGAAATCTAAACTAATCATGTACAATAGCTTACCAAGCTAGATCAATGGTCCCTTTCTGACACCATCAAGGTAGATAAGAACTCACAGGCTTAAATGCTTCAGAAATTCAGAGAATCATCAACTGTGACTTTTATTAACCTTCAACAAAAATACAATTTACAAAGAATTCCAAATGATGATTTCTCTCCCTCACAAAATATTCAATTACAAACTCATGATCCCCTTCCTTAGACCCGTGAGGTGTTATTTATACACTAAAACTAATGGGTAAGAATACGATCCAATCCCCTAAACTCAGAAAACAAATTTTCAACTTTAGAGTAAAATCTCATAAATCTGGTTTTTTTTGCAATTTTATACAAATTGGTGTTAAAGAAACAACCATATCTTCTCGACCATGATTTATTTTGGAAATATGTTTCTATGGAGTCTAATTTTCCATATTATTAACAAAAATCTCTCTTGGAATTTCCAGATTCAATTCCAAGGCCTCATAAATCGTCCATGAAGTTGATTGTTTGAATACTTTTTCTGAATATGGGTTTTGCAAAATTTTTGTACAAAATTGCTTCGAAGAAGTAGCTGTAACTTTTAAATGGTATTGAATTTTTGGAAATGGTTTAAGATAAAAGTAAATTGATATGTTTTTAAAAAACTCATTTCTCATATTCTTGAGATTCGCCACCATATGCATGTAAATCGAGGCAAAATATGGTAGTTTCAAAAATTGTTACCTATTTTTTATTATATCTTAAATCATGTGCTAGGATCCCACACGTGTGAGATGAGTATATTCAAAGGCTTGTAACAAAATATTAGGCCCATTTGGCACCTGATTTAGCATGCTAGAGAAAAGAAAAACATATGTTATAACTTTGAATTTTTTCCCTCCATTTGTGCAAGTGTAGAATTAAGTACCAAACTGCTAAACTAATACAGATATAGAAATTTTCATCGTGGAACATGCTTCTTGGACACATAACCAAATTAGTAAACCATCATTGATAGAACAATGTTAAAAACACATTTAACCATTAAAAAGATAAGAAATTCATCATAATTAACCACAAGGTGAAAGAGGTACATTTAGCAGAAGTTGGTGGTATAATTGTTATGGAAAGTGTCATAAATGTGAGAATACAACTTATGAGTATATATTGAATGATATGCCATACTCAGAGCCTAATAGTTCTATTTGTACCAAATCTATAAGGGAACTAACTCGATTTTCTTTGTGGTGAAGGGGAAGGAGGGTTTGGAGTGGCCTAAGAGCTGCCCTTGATCATGGAGTCATAGTTGCGGGTTAAAATATTTCTAAATTGAGTCCAAATTGTAGCAAAGGTATAAATTGGTGAAGAAATAGGTTGCTATAGGTGTGCTATAGGAGGCAGCTACAGGTGCCCTTTATTGCTATAGGAAGGTCTGTAGTGCTACATGAAGGTTGTCGAGAACGTTTAGGAGGTGGAAATGATGGGTTCAGGGTATGGAAAGGTGGATGGAGGTTGAGATAAATGAATTAAGTGTGGCCAAAGCCCCTAGCCAAGATCAAAGCCTTTTAAGGCCTGTTTTGCACTAGGAGAGATGCTCACGATGGTCTAGGAAACTGATCTCATGAACATAACTTTTGGGACAAAATTTGGGACTCATAAGAGAAGGTGAGGAAGTCCAAGATGTAGGTGATGAAGGCCCCATTTCCTACAGATCCAAAATACCCTGCAATTATCATGTCCATATACCCATTTATCATTGACAAAATGAAACAACTAATAGTGGAAAATATGAGTTGAATTTAAATCTATTATATACCAAAAATCTGATCTAATCAATAAATAAACTCCTAAGCTACAACAAGCACATGAAAACAAGGTAACCAACATCAATCTTCTTCCAAGAAATCATAAACATAATATTTTTGGACTGTGGTTGTAAATCCTTCTATTCATGCTCCCATGAGAGAGATGAGGTAGAGGTTGCAATCACAGATTTTTGATGGATTATTTTCTAATGAAATTCAAGAAACTAATAAGCACTCTGAACTAAAAAGAGATACAAATACATGATAGGTACCTAAGACACTGGGGTAGTGCCCAAACCTAAGAGGCTCATCCCTCTGGAACTAACTCAATGATGATCCAATAAAAAAATTCTCATTATCATTGCATCAATGTCTAATACATCACATAAAATTAAAAAATAACAGTGCCAAGTACTTGAGCTCAATAGCTACCTAGATGAAAACAAAACTTGAATCCTAATGAGCTATTTTACATGTTTATTTATACAAGAGGGTAGCTACTAGCAACTCCCTAGAAAATAGGACTATTTGTTTCCCACAACTTGAGAATGGTGGATCTTGTTCATTATTAACTGCACTTGCTTGGCTGGCTATGACTTCATCTTGCTTTGTTGCCAATGACCTCGAGCTAAAGAGACAGAGTGTTGTGATATTGGGCTTATTTAAGGAGTTAAAGAGGTGGAAAACCCCCTATAATCTCTCCTATCTATCTACTCTTAGCCCCGACATAGAAATCATCTCAAAAATGCTCCATTTCTTGCAATTCAACCATATTAGGCCACATGACATAGAAAATATCTTTTACCCTTCTCACCAAGAGAAATATAACAAAAATAGTAAATAAATGTGAGGAAGAGATATTTCTAAAGCTAGAGGATGCCATCATGACCCTTTTAATGTACTTATCGATGAGCATTATGATCACCCCCCTAGTGAAATTGTTGGTCATCCTTTGAGCAAATCATTCATCTATGTGCATCTCTTTCATGGCTCTGGTGGCCTCCCTGACATCCCAGGATTCATCAGATGGTTTTCCTTCTTGTGGATAGAAACCTGCATTCTTTTCTATTTTTTCCCACTCCTTCTGCTCTTTTGCTTCATCTCGTCCTTCATGTAGGCCAAGTGGAAAGGGTAGACTTAGCTTGAGTTCTATTCACCTAACTTTTAATCTTTGCATGTGTAACAACCCTCGTGAAAATTCCATGTAATAAAAGTAGTAAAGGAAAAATAATAACCATGGCTGGTGGGACACTTATTCCAAGCTGAATGTTGGGAAAAAGCATAGTGATGGGGATCACTTGTGGTTGTTTAATGGCTAAGGAAATTGACAAAGGAAATGGATAACGCTTTGGAAAGGCATGAGGCATTTATTGACATTTATTTATGAAAATAATTGAAAATAGGAGAAAAGGAAGGTGAAAGGTCATAGGTTGCATGTGAGGGGGAAACTGAAGGAAAATAATGGAAAATGAAGAAAATAGAGGCCTGATTAATAAAAAGGCTTATGTGGATTAGTGGGTAAACTTGGTCAATTTAGTTTTGGAGCTTTCTCTCATTTCCTCTCTCTCTCTCTCTCTCTCTCTCTCTCTCTCTCTCTCTCTCTCTCTCATTCTTGGACACTTAGAGTTTCTTAGAGCACTCTTTGAGGGTGTGGCATATTTGGATTTTGGAGTAAGAAGGAAAAGGAAGAATCAGAAAGTGCAAGAGGACTTCGGGATCAGTAGCTATAATGAGTTATGCTTGCAGGTATTGAGTTTCATGTATGTTTTCCTCACTAGTTTTTGCATGCATGGAACATGCATGTGGTTTCTTGGTTATGATCTGTCATTGGCATGGAGAATTGTTTGGATGAACAATGGATTTTCCTATCCTTTCCATTTCCTAGATAGCCACGGTGTTGTGAGTTCATTTGATTTGTTTTCTAGTTGGTTCTCATGTTTCCTTTTATTGGGTTGAGTTACTTGTCTTGGAAGCCTTGGTTGGACAAATTCTCTAGAGCCCTGTAACAACTTGGGTTGAGTTAATAGTCCTGGACCTTTGGTTGGACAAACACTCTAGAGCCTGACAACAACTATGGGTTGAGTTACTAGTCCTAGAGCTTTGGTTGGACACATGCTCTGGAGTGTTAGAAAATTATATATTACAGAGCAATGGAACACATAAAATATATTGTAGAAATATAAACACATAAAACAAGAGAGACATAGATATACGTGGTTCACCAAATTTGGGCTACGTCCACAGAGAAATAGCTAGTCCTTCCTTTTATGTTATCTAGCAAACTAAAGAGATACAACTTACAACATATTTGTTGTAATTCCCTCTTCACTCTCACACAATATCCTCTCTCTTTCTCACTCAGAATACATATATTCATAGATGCAATAAAATTTCCTCATATATAGTGAGGGGTTTCCTTCTAGGGCAAAAAACCCTAAATTAAACATAACTTCTACTGTCAGATCTCTGCCTAATGAATGACCCAGATTGACTATGAAATTACAACATTTTACAAGGCAATTTTACATCTATTTTTAGCTTTAGGGGCGCCCCCTCCCTTGGACCCCCCTTGTAGCACAAATATTACGGGCGGTGTTGTTGCCACATTACAAATTGGGGTCCAATGCGGTGATACCTATGAATAAAGAAGATAATCAGGGTCCACACCCAACAACTCCCACTTGGAGTCTGATTATAAAAAATCCACCGCTGCTTCATTTGTTGGAAAATGACTCCACTTTGGACTTGGCTGTCTCTCATCTTCTTCATCATACTTGAAGACCAATTGAAACTGAGAAAAATCTCATTTTCTTCCTGTTTACAAGTTTTGTTAACATATCTACAGGATTCTGGCCAGTGTGTATCTTTTCCAGCTTCGATTGTCCATCTTCCATCTTCCAATAATGACCGTATGAAATGGTACTTGAGATGTATATGTTTAGTCTTGGAATGAAATGCAAAGTTCTTTGCAAGATGTATGGCACTCTGGTTGTCACTGTATAACCTACCCAACTCCTGCTTCTTACCTAATTCATCTAGAAACCTTTGTAACAAAATCATTTCTTTACTAGCCTCTGTAGCAGCTGTTAGCTCTGCTACATATCTTTGATTTCTAAAGGCCAAAAGTGAGCTTGGTCCATGGTCACACCCAAAGAAGCTCATAATGATCATCTTCTCCTTCCCTTGCACCGCTCATTCTCCCTTCATCAGTCCTAAAAATGATTTATTCCTTTATCAGGTTCGGGTTTTATCGCTATCGCAAATCGCATCCGTGTATGTATCAAGGCCGCGCCCCTCTTCTTCCACCGATGCGATATTGCGATGCGATCTGATCGCAAATCGCATCCTTTTGTGTATAAAATTTGCGCCCCTCTACTTCCGCCGATGTGATATTGCAATGTGATTTGATCGAAGTCGCACGTCACCATACATAAAGGACCAAGATCCAAAAACCCGATTCGATGACTCCTGTCGCACACAATAAAGTGACTCACCCTATCATCCCTCCGTCGTCCGATCAGCTCCGCCAAGATCCAACAGCACATGCTCATTTCACTCCCGCTTCTTCTGATATCCCTCGCCAAGCCATCTCCACCATCTATCCACCCGATCCGACGGCCAGTCTCGCTCCTCCATCCGACTATTCCACCCATTGCACAGTCCCCATACATTAATCGTTCCATGTTCCCGAAAGGACGAAGGTGACCAGTTTTCAGTACTAGGTGCATTTCCTCCTCAACAACTGCATTCAACAAACAATATGGCCAAGAAGGAAAAGGACAGAGCACGAACAGATAAATTCATTTAACAGTTATGAGACTTCATCCCATACAACACTCCAACCACCTGAGAGGATAGCAGAGAACCCGAGAAGATAAAATTCATCCACTACAGCAAGCAATCGCACTCAAACTCCATCAGGTAGTTAAAGCGGTTGGTGGTCAATTATGACTCCTCCATACTTAGAATGGCCAAGTGCCTTTGTAATAAAACTCTATATATACCCATAAAGAAGATGTAATCATGGTTGATGGTTGTTGTTTTGACGTAAGGTTCAACTTCTGGAGACTGTAACTGCTTTGATACTTGTAGCATCTCGTCTTCATTTTCAGCTAATGAAAGCTTCTTTTGCTGTTAATTGCTCACTTTCCATTTATCCTCTTTTCCAAGCTGTGCTTGATATGTTTCATTTCTGAGATCTTGATGTTTAGCATTAGAGAAGCTGTCATCCTATCTCTATGTTAAAGTATTGTATGTATCAGTGAATGAGCTATTCAGGTTTCTGTTCACTTAGTGCCAGAGAGCTGTCATCCTGTCTGTGCATTAGGAAATATATCTGCAGACTTCTTTACTGGTTGCAACCAGCCATCACATGGTTTGTGCATCTGCCTCTGTGGTCAGTATTCTCCATATTCACTCAATCTCTGAATTGTGAGTAATTGGTGGTCTAAAGCCTTGTAGTTTGGGGGTGTTCACACATGTCTGGAGTTAAGCATAGTAGAAGTGGTTATCTAGATTGAACAAGCATCATTCCTTCCATTCATCGATTTCCAACATTAAGTTGAGTTTCTAATGTTCCTGAGCATCTTCGAGCTACCACCTAGGAGAGTTTCTTGTGGTGATAACATTAATTGGCGCCATTGCTGGGGAGAGGAGATTGAAGCTCAACTTCCCTGGGAGAATGACACAGTTCCAACTTTGATGATAGACAAAGTCTGGACACATTTCTGGTTGTAATCATCTATCTGGCGACTCTACTGGAGGACCAACCTTTGGTAGCTCCACATTATAGTTCTAGCTCAATTTGTGAGGCATACCCGAAGAAATCCTCAGAAATCACCAGCTGACCCAGTGCCTGACCCTGAGAAGATTGCTAAGCAAAGGAAAACATCACAAAAAGGAGCATCAGGATCAGGTAAGCCTAAAAAATCTTATGTATCTCTGAAAGAGAAGATTATAGCTGAGAATATACGGTTTGAAGACATAGAGCCTAGCATTGTTAGTGAAAAAATACCATCAGAGATTCATAAAGCTCCTTGTTCAGTCAGTTCCCCTTCGGATATCAGTCCAAAGAAAGCCTCCCATACAGTCCATCATACTCCTTTGTCTCTGTCATCTATTTCGTTACTTCCTACCATTCAATCTACTAGTATCCTTCCACCTATCCCAGTCATGGCAGGCCAGCAAGCACCCACAAAGATGGAAAGAATCATAACTGCTAGGTATGGACCCTAGGTCTTGCATGTTCCTTTGAATGCCATGCCTACAGGAGAGTATTAGAAATATATGCCCAAGTTCACTGGTACAGAGGGAGTAACAGCTAAAGAACATCTTAGGATGAGAGCGTATAGAGAGGAGGTGAAATACAAACCATCTCTACCCAATGAGGTCAAATGCTCTAAACATTTTGAGGTAGATGATCAAATCAACCCAATTTTGCAAGTCTTTAATGAATCGGCTGACTTGCAGACTGACAAAGAGAAGGGGAAACAATTTTGGTGGCCCAGTAAATGGGTAGTTTTTGAAAATTTAGGTTGTTTAAGGTTTTCAAGCCTTAATGTTGTAAATGTGTTCTTTTACAGGTTCTAGTGTAGACTTAATTAGACTCCATGCCCAATGGAATACTAGGCAATGTTTTTAATCTTGTTGTGATGTAGAAGGCAATGGTCTACGGTTCTTGAGACCTCACAGGGAGGATCTCATTCCCAGAAGGAGCCAATGTTAGCTCTGCTACATATCTTTGATTTCTAAATGTCGGAAGTGAGCTTGGTCCATGGTCACACCCAAAGAAGCTCATAATGGTCATCTTCTCCTTCCCTTGCACCACTCATTCTCCCTTCATCAGTCCCAAAAACGATCAATTCCTTTATCAAGTTCGGGTTTAATCACTATCGCAAATCACATCCATGTATGTATCAAGGCCGCACCCCTCTGCTTCCGCCGATGCAATATTTCGATGTGATCTGATAACAAATCGCATCCGTGTGTGTATAAAAGATGTGCCCCTCTGCTTCCGCCGATGCGATATTGCAATGCAATCTGATCGCAGTCGCACGTCACCATACGTAAAGGCCCAAGATCCAAAAACCCAATTCGACGACTCCCGTCGCGCCCAATAAAGCGACTCACCCGATCATCCCTCCGCCGTCTGATCAGCTCCGCCAAGATCCAACGGCCCATGCTCATTCTGCTCCCACTTCTTTTGATATCCCTCGCCAAGCCATCTCCACCGCCTATCCAGCTGATCTGACGGCCAGTCTTGCTCCTCCATCTGACTATTCCACCCACTGCACAGTCCGCGTACCTTAACCGTTCCATGGTACCGAAAGGATGAAGGTGACCAGTTTTCAGTATCAGGTGCATTTCCTCCTCAACAACCGTATTCAACAGACAGTATGGCCGAGAAGGAAAAGGATAGAGCACGAACAGATAAATGCATTTAGCAATTATGGGACTTCATCCCATATGACACTCCAGCCACCTGAGAGGAAAACAAAGCACCCGAGAAGATCAAATTCATCCACTACAGCAAGCAATCGCACTCAGACTCCGTTAGGCAGTTAAAGCGGTTGGTGGTCAATTATGACCCCTCCATACTTAGAATGGCTGAGTGCCTTTGTAATAAAACTCTATATATACCCATAAAGAAGATGTAATCAGGGTTGATGGTTGTTGTTTTGATGTAAATTTCAACTTTTGGAGACTGTAACTGCTTTGATACTTGCAGCGTCTCGTCTTCATTTTCAGCTAATGCAAGCTTCTTTTGCTGTTAATTGCTCACTTTCCATTTATCCTCTTTTCCAAGCTGTGCTTGATATGTTGCATTTCTGAGATCTTGATGTTTAGCATTAGAGAAGTTGTCATCCTATCTCTGTGTTAAAGTCTTGTATGTATCAGTGAATGAGCTATTCAGGTTTCTGTTCACTTAGTGCCAGAGAGCTGTCATCCTGTCTGTGCATTAGGAAATAGATCTGCAGACTTCTTTACTGGTTGCAGCCGGCCATCACATGGTTTGTGCATCTGCTGGGGTGGTCAGTATTCTCCATATTCACTCAATCTCTAAACTGTGAGTAATTGGTGGCCTAAAGCCTTGTAGTCTGGGGGTGTTCACACATGTTTGGAGTTAAGCATAGTAGAAGTGGTTATCTAGATTGAATAAGCATCATTCCTTCCATTCATCCATTTCCAACATTAAGTTGAGTTTGTAATGTTCCTGAGCATCTCTGAGCTACAACCTAGGAGAGTTTCTTGTGGTGATGACAACAGCAACATACTCTACTTCCGTTGTTGAGAGTGCAACAACACTTTTCAATTTTGAAACCCAACTGAAAGTTGTTCCACCTACAGTAAACACATACCCTGTTGTGCTCCTCATGTTATCTCTATCACCCGCTATATCTGTAGCAACATATCCCTGTAGAGAAATGTTTGAACCACCAAAGCATAATGCTTGATTTGTGGTACCTCACAAATACCTAAGAATCCACTTCACCTCCATCCAATGTTCTTTTTTTTGGATTGTTCATGTACCTACTTACAACTCCCACTGCATGTGAAATATCAGGCCTTGTGCAGACCATTTCATACATTAAGCTTCCAATTGCTGATTCATATGGAACTTTAGACATATAAGCCATTTCTTCCTAAGTCTTGGGACACGCCTCCTTACTTAGTTTGAAATGGCTAGCCAAAGGTATACTATTTGGTTTTTCATTTGCATATTAAATATTTTCAACACCTTTTCTATGAACTCACTCTGAGAAAATGTTAATTTCAATTCTTCCTATCTCTAGTTATTCTCATACCAAGGATTTGTTTTGTAACACCCAAATCCTTCATTGCAAATGAGTTTGCCAATTTTCTTTTGAGCACATTTATTTCCAACATGTTAGAACCTGCTACAAGCATGTAATCTACATACAATAACCATATACTATAGCTGCCATCATTTTTCCTTTTGAGATAAACACAATGATTAGAGTGACATCTAGTATAACCTTGATCAGACATAAACCTGTCAAATTTTAGATACCATTGCCTTGGAGCCTGTTTTAAGCCATACAAGCTCTTCTTCAACTTGCACACTAATTTATCCTTCCCTTTTATCTCATATCCTTTTGTTTGTTGCATATATATCTCTTCCTCTGAATCCCCATGGAGAAAGGTTGTCTTTACATCTAGCTGCTCAAGATGAAAATCTTCAGCTGCTACTAGAATTAAAATAATTCTGATTGAAGTGATTTTAACAACAGGAGAAAATATCTCATCAAAGTCTATACCCTTTTTTTGTGCAAACCCCTTCACCACAAGTCTACCTTTATACCTTTTTCTACCTCCATCTTCTTCCTTCAACCTGTAAACCCATTTATTCTGCAATGTTTTTTTACCTGCAGGCAATCTACTTAAGTCCCAAGTTTGGTTATGTGCTAAGGAGTCCATCTCTTCTTTCATGGCTTGCTCCCATTTCTTCCTGGTTTCTACCTGCACTGCTTCTTCATAACAATGTTCTGGTTCACCAGAATCAAGCAAAAATACATAATATAATGAAGGAGATTATCGTTTAGGGGTTCTACTTATCCTGGTAGATCTTCTAACACCACTTTCATGCATTTGAGGTGCTTTTTTTGTTGTGTTTGTTGTTGTTTTTCTGGCTGTTGATCATTATGATTTTCAAGCACCTTCACTTTTTATGTGATCTCATCAAGCACTGTGTATTCTCTGTTTTCTTTTCCCTATTTCTTTTCCTGCAACTAATCCTTATACAAAACCTTTTCATTGAATATGACATCTCCTCTCCTAATGATTTTGTATTTTTCATAATCATAAAAGTGATAACCAAAATCATTAACACCATATCCAATAAAGGTACATTTCTTTGATTTTGCCTCAAGCTTTGTTCTATTTTGTTTATTAATGTGGACAAAGGCTTCACAACCAAAAGTATTTAAAAATAAGTAGTTTACCTTTTTACCTATCCATGCTTCCTCTAGAATATCACCATCCAAGGAACTTGAAGGACCTCTGTTTATTAGATAAACAACAATATCTACAGTGTCTGCCCAAAATTGTAAAGGCAATCCTGCATGCAATCTCATGCACCTTGCACACTCCAGGATTGTCCTGTTCATCCTTTCTGACACAGCATTTTCTTGTGGTGTTCCTAGAGCTTTCTTCTCTCTGCAAATTCCATTCTCTGAACAATACCTATCAAACTCTTTGCTACAATATTCACCTCCATTGTCTAATATGAGATACTTCAACCTTTTTCGTGTCTCATTTTCAACCAAAGCTTTCCATTTCTTGAAAGTATCAAATACATCAGATTTATTTCGAATATAATAAATCTAGGTCTTTCTAGTTGCATCATTAATAATATTAACATAATAATGACAGCCACCAAGAGATGATACCTGACAAGGTCCCCATACATCTGTATGCACAAGCTCTAATTTTTCGCTCTTCTTTTCTTTCCCAACTCTGAGGAATTTGACTCTCTTCTATTTTCCATAAACAAAATTCTCACATAATTTTAAATCAACATGCTTCAAACCTGACAACAAATTTCTTGAGTGAAGAATCTGCATCCCCTTCTCACTCATGTGCCCAAGCCTATGATGCCACAATGCTGTATCTTCTCTTGTAGAGGTTAAAGCATTAACATAATTAGAAATACCATTGCATAAATACAATGTACCAACCTTTTCTCCTTTTTCTATTACCAGGGCTCCTTTAGTGACCTTCCAAGTTTTATCTGTAAAAGTAGTTACACAACCTTCACCTCCGAAATGCCCTGTTGAAATTAGATTTTTCTTCAAATCTAGAACATGCTTTGCCTCCTTCAATATCCATTGATTTCCATTCTTCTTTTTTATGAAAATTGTACCCATTCTAGTGATCTTACAGGGTTTATGATCACCCAATTGAACCTGTCCAAAATCTCTTTGAACATAATCATGTAAATGTTTCCTATCAGGTGTGGCATGGAATGAGGCCCCTGAATCTACCACCCAGAAATCAATAATATTTTTCTAATGAAAGAATCAAAGCATCTTGCAACACATCACCTATCACATTCACTTCATGATTGTTTTTTGTTGCACGTCTCCTTCTTTTCCCTTCCGATACTTGTAGTCTTTCTTTAGGTGTCCTTTCTTCCCACATTTCAGCACACTATCCCCGATATGAACTTAGATCTTCCTTTCCTTGACTTAATGCGATATCCCGGGCTCTTTCCTCTTTCCATTTTTCTTCCCCTAGTATCTATAGTCAAAGCATTGCCTGATGTCTCACTAGAGTTTTTCTGTTGCATTTCCTCGCTAAGGATTGCACCAACAACATCATCAAACTTTAAAGTATTAGATCCAGAGACAGAGTTACTATTGGCCATAACTAAACCATTTCAACTTTCTAGCAATAAGCATAGAAATAACAGAGCCCTAACTTCAACATCAAAAGCTACCCCTATAGAGCTTAACTGGATGGTAACTGTATTAAATTCATTTAAATGATCAGCAACAGATCCACCTTTTGACATCTTCATATTAAATAAATGCTTCATAAGAAATACCTTATTTGAGGTCGAGGGTTTTTCATATAGTTTGGCCAATGCCTTCATTAAACTCGTTGTTGTCATTTCCTTTGGAATATTAAAGGCTAGTGACACTGCTAGGCACAACCGTATTGTTCCAAGTGCCTTTCTACCAAGAATATCCCATTCTATGTCTTTCATACTGATTGGCTTCTTTTCCTTTCCACTCAATGGTTGGTACGGATCTTTCCGGTACAAATAATCTTCCATTTGCATCTTCCATAGCTGGTAATTTTGGCCATTAAATTTTTCGACCCTAAACCTACCATCTTTTGCCATTTCTCCCACTCGAACTAGGAACCCTTCTCTCTTACGAGTTTATCAGCCAAGTAGACCTTCGGCTCTAATGCCAGTTGTTAGAAAATTATATATTATAGAGCAATCGAACACATAAAATATATTGCAAGAATATAAACACAGAAAACACATAAAACAAGAGAGACACAGATATACGTGGTTCACCCAATTTGGGTTACTTCCATGGAGAAACAACCAGTCCTTCCTTTTATATTATCGAACAAATTGAAGAGATACAACCTACAACAGATCCGTTGTAATTCCCTCTTCGCTCTCACACAATCTCCTCTCTCTTTCTCACTCAGAATACATATATACATAGATGCAATACACCCTCATATATAGCGAGGGGTTGCCTTCTAGGGAAAAAAACCCTAAATTAAACATAAATTATACCATCATATCTTTGCCTAATGAATGGCCCACATTGACTACAAAATTACAAAATTTTACAAGGCAATTTTACATCTATTTCTAGCTTTAGGGGCATTGCCCTTGATCCCCCGCTAGGGGGTGCTCCTAAAGATCGATGCCCCACCAGACCCCCCTTACGGGCAGCATTTCCGTCACATTACAAACTAGGGTCCAATGCGGTGATACCTCTAAATAAAAAATATAATGAGGCTCCACACCCAACATGGAGCCCGAAAACAACAATGGGTTGAGTTACTAGTCCTGGAAGTCGAGTTGGAACAAACGCTCTAGAGCCCTGGAAGGCTTGGGTAGAGACCAATCTGATGATGGTTTGTGATGTCTGACTGTGGGGTGGAATCACTATTTTATGGGTTGAGGTGGCTTTGCCTCTGGAATCCCTGGATGGTATTGGATTGATGTGTTCTATGAGATCCCACATTCATGCTTGGAATATGGCACAAGGGTGAATGGATGAAGAGAGATTTGGCTCAACCATTCTATAGTCGCGTGGAATGTGGTAGTCCCATACCAAGTTATATTTTACATCATTAATATGATATTATTTATCTTTGATATCTCATGAGTATTATACTGGTTTATATGTGGATTATATGGTTGTTGTTTCCTTAGTATTTCTATTGTTATTATTCTGGTTATGAATATGTATTTTGAAAATGGATATGTATTTCTCTCATCATTTTTTTACTTGTATATGAATGAATAATGTACGTATGGCATAATTGATGATAAAACATATAAGGTGATAGGGAAACAATGCCTCATATCGAATCTTAGATAAGTATGAGACCCCTATACTTAGATCTGTAATTTACACCTGTAGATTTCATTAATGCCAAGGGTTTTACATAATTTAAGTACCAGTTGGAGATGGTCAGACCTATTCCTGGAGTTATTTTTTGTTTATTAGTCTTGTCATCATGTGTTTAATGGATTCCAGAAGTTACAACAAGTTTTGGTAAGTGGCCAGAATTATGGGCTTGAAAAGTTCCTTATATTCCTGGGCTCTCACACAGGTCTGATAGAAATAGTCCCTGGATGCAAGCATGCAGGCTTGTGGGAGCATCCAGAGCTCTCTAGACACTGGCATACCCATAACATGGGAGAGTCCAGAGGTTTAATAGTCTTAAAACTTAGTGGGACTCAGGGGATGGTTAGCAGAAAGGTTGGGATGGTTCCTAGGAGTCCTACTGTTGATGTTGAAGGTATGTATGGTGTGTTTACATCAGTTCCACTTCCTTAACGTGAACTAGGAGGTAGAATCATATCATAGTAATTTATCATCACATGTTTATGTTGGTTGGATAGTTACGTGGGTAGATGTGTGTTGGCTTAGGTTGGGCTGACCTAGGTTCAAACTTTACTGCACACCAAAAAAACCCTCAATCATTAGCCCTTTTGGCAATGACTTGCAAGCAAGTCGCAGTCTCACCTGAAGTGACTATGGGAGGTTGCAGAACCAGGTTTCTACAGCCTCAGGGATGCTGCGATGTGGCACTTTTGTATTTTCTTTATGCTTTAATACTTATAAACAACTTTGCATTAATTTTCCACATTATAAACATTATTGTGTTGTGAATACATGTAACTGCAATAAGTTGTTATGCTACAACATGTTACTTCACATTCCTAAACTACTTCGTACTTATATATTACTTCACAGAATTACATTCATTACTTAACATTCATAAACTTCATAGTACTGAAATAAAGTGCAGATAATAAGAAAATCATCATATGAAGACACAAATTTTACCGTGGTTCATCCCGATGTGGGACTACATTCACAAGAAACGTTGCTTATAGTATAGAATTTGTACAACAAATAGTTCTTTCCTACACACTTAGTTGCAAGTCATCTGTGCACTCAGTTGTAGACTTAGGCCTCTATGCACTCAGTTGTAGAGCCTTTCCTTCACCACCAAATCCAATCACAAAGATTCAACCATTCAATACATGATATGATCCTAATATTATCCTCTTCGTTATTATTGATCCCTATATATACTATTACATGAGGGATTATATTGCTACATTACAATGGATTCGATACCATGGTTTCCAAAATAAAGGGACTATGGTCCAAAACCATCAAATTTTACAATATTTTATGCCTTTTACAAAAAGGGAGGGGCTTCGCTATTAAGCCCCTATGCTGCACAATGACTTTGTTTCACGGTCTTCAGTATGCTCTGCAGATCTACTGCGTGGTCTACTTCATACTCCATGACATATTTTCTACTGTGTGATCCACAAAACTTGGATTTATTTCCCAAAATATGGCCAAGTTGGGTTGCGCCCAACAAGCCCCCAACACTCACATGTGACTCGTCCCGAGTCACGTAGCTGCTTTGCCTCTGATTTTTTCTGCAATGCTATTGTAGGCCTTGTTGAACTATTGGAGCACTTATGTCATCTGTTTATCCTCATTATGTGCTTCCTTCAATAATGCTTATGTTACATAGGGCGCATGGTGTAACAGGATTGGGAAAGTAAGTCAAGGAGACCCCATGTTAAATTTAAATTAAGTTGCCACTTTTTTTCCATTCAGATCTGCATCTAATCGTTGGATCTGTTGGGTTTGAGAAAACATGCTCAAAAATTAAAATTATTAAAGTTCATGCAAGTTGCCCACTATTTATCATTGATTCATCCAAGAACCCATATATATTCTGAAACATGTGTGATGTTTAAAAAATTTGGTGTTTGTGGGTTTTTCCCCTATTGTTGCCTCCAAAATTTTGCTACATTCAAATTTTGGAGACTACCTATTGTAGTACCAAGTGTCACTTTTAGTCATCAACTGTTGTTTCATGTCATTTTACATGTTTTGAGTTCCTTGTTATTTCCCAAGTTTCGTCGCATCATTATGAACAGTGAAATTCACTCCATAGTCGTAGTACATTTTCTAGTCATAAAATGACACTTTTGGTCACGATTGCACATACTTTGTATGTTATACTTGGAGAGTGTTTGTAAACTAGTGGTTTGATGTATAGTCCTCAGTATTGGGTCTTCTCTAAGTTTTACTGATGATTTGGTACATGTCGCACTTTATTTTACTCCTAACTCATTGTCTCTCTCCATGACCACTTTCCAGACTTAGACAAATTTTCAGCTTTACAAGCTTTCCCACTAGGTTACGGAGAGTGCACTGCGCACTGTCAAGGCTTAGTCAGACCCTTCTTGTTTCTTGAAACTGTTCCCTGTGCCCAAGACCAACTCTTTCTCCCTTCCAAGAACACAACACACCCTCAAGCATCAAGACCCTCTTGCTTTTTTTAACTATGCCAGACCTGCTCTCTTTCCCAGTTGAAATCACAACACACCAACAATGATCAAACAAGCCTCCCTTGAGCCTTAACACTGTTCCCTATGTCCTCCTTGTGCCCAAGCCTTCCTAGTTGAGCACACTACGCATCTATAGTCAGCATTTAGATCCCTTGCCTCTTGTGACTGCATCCTATGCCCTCCATCAGGCCTCCTCATCTCAGCAAAGCATACAACGCATCCTTAGTGGCCAACACATATCCCCTTGTCCTATGTCATAGCACCTTGTTCCCAGAAGCCCTCACTTCTTCTCCTGAGTGCACTATTAATTCACAGTCAAAATTTTGCATGAACATGATAGAATAGGATATTTTGGGGCTGATGTTTGCTTTCCATGAGTGTTATTACTTGAAAGTGTTTCCAGAACAACATGGCAAGGATGCATGGGGAGATTTATCAAAGGAAGCAGCTTAAGGAAAAAATCATTATAAAGGAACACATGTTGTGATAAGGAAAATAACATTGAATACGTATGATCAAATTGACTGATAAAGACTCTACATGATCTCTAGACCCTTTGGAGAGTAGAAGGTAACAACAATGAGAAATATGCGTCAAGTGTTAAAGACATAGGTGGTAACATTGTCACCTCTCAATAAATTCCATGTCATAAGTCATTATGTGTCCAAGTCATCAATGTCAATGGATTGTCCTATTGTCACCACATGGTGATATGGAAATAATGATGTATTGAAGTGGAAAAGACATTAAGAAGTCAAAAATTCATTTGGAAGTCCAAAGGTTGTATAGAAGTATGAAGGTCACTAGAAGTTGAAAGTTCATGTGCTAGGTTCAAGAGTCACGGGGATATGAAGAGCCATGTCACTATTTATAAAAAAATCTTCATTACTCAAAGAGAGGAATTTTCACCTTGGCTTCTCCCACAAGGCATTAAATAGATAGAGATAGTTCTTTTGGAGAGGAAGTAGTAGATCTAATGCTCCACTATTGGAGCTAGCAATGTTCATTGTACTCATGTATCTTGGAACTTTCACTTAATACTAGAAGCTCTTTGAGCCTACACGTTTTGATGCATATATCGTGGATGTTTTGAGACTATTCTTTGAATGTGTTTGGTATATGTTGGTATTCACACGTTCTAAATAAATTGAACTATTTCGGTGGCTTTTGTTATTATCTTATTGAAAGTGTGTTGTTATTGTTTTAATGATAATTGCATCTATTTCAACTATTTCTCTTGAGGACTAATGATTATTTTCATCCATATGTGTGTGTCTTTACTAGAATAGTACTACATTTTTTTTAGAGACTCACCTTTGTTTCCCTATGGTGAAAGAACCTTAATACATTTGCAATTAAACATTTCACAAGCCATACTTTATTTCTCATTCAAAAGTACATGTGCACTACTTTTTTATGGTAATTGCTCAAGCCAAGGAAAATTTTAAGTAAACGGTGGCTAGGCCATATGGGATGGGACTCCTATACCAAATGGTGTGAGGTCTAATTGGGACTTCATATTAGGGAGCTCCCTTATTTGTTGGCAGGAACCAAAGTTGTCAACATTCTAATGGTCGAAGGAGGGAAACAACCTTTTTATGGTTGATAACTTACCTCGCCCCAGCAAAGAAGCATATGTGTAAGGAAACGTTGGTTCGAGTTCAAATCCAACTCCCGTCCTTGAGATTGGCGAGTCTTCTCATCTTGGTCCAGAACAAAATTTTGAAGTTATTTACAATCAACTCTAGACACTCTGGATAATTACTCGTCAATTTGAAAGAGCTCTTGGATGACTTCCCATTTCTCATAATATTTCTCATAATCCAAGAAAGAAAGAAACAAATCATATTGGTTTATTAGTCTCAATGGATTGGATGGCCCAAGGGCCACCTTCTCCTCAAGATAATCTCCACCACATACCTAAACATTCAGAAAAGATGTTATCATAGTTTGATCCTGACAAGAAGAAAAAATATGAAGATCATATCGACGACTTCTACATGAATTTGTAAATGCTTTTAAGATACACTTTGATGATGTTTCTTGTAGACTTTTCCTATACAATTTAGAAGGTAGAGCATATGTATGGTATCATAGTCTTCTGATTAATTCAATTCACAATTGGAGGGAGTTTAAGAAGTTTTTTTTAGAGAAGTTTGTAGATGATAAAACTACCACCATGTTGTTAAAATAACTCGGGAACCTCAATATGGGGAACAAAATGAAGGTAAAGGATTTCAATCAAATATTTACCCGTATATTGAATAAGTCCCCTACAAATGTGCAACCACATGATACCATCACTAAAGACTATTACACAACGTTTTTTCCTACAAACATTTATGTATTTGTTAAGAGAGATGCAAAGGATACATTAGCTTTAAATTTTTTAGAATCCATTGATGTTAAGAAGGACTTGCATTCTATTATATCAATTTAAGATCATGAAGATTCTAAAGACTCCAAATATGCGGGTAAGTAAAATCAAGCCTCTTAACCTAAAGCCAAAGAGAAAGATTCTTTCAACATGGAAAGCTTGGCCAAATATTTAAAGTCACTTACTAATGACGTATCCTAATTAAAGACAAAGTGAAGTGAGGAATATACCAGTAGAAAGTATTCTAACCCTTTTTTTCTTAAGAGAAATAACAATAATCAATTGACCAAATCTGCACTAAGCTCAAATGTTGTGTTTAATGTTGAAATTTTAGGCATGGAAAACTATTTCACCTTCCATCAAGAGATGCATTGAGAGAAAACATGCCCACAGTAGAATCAAAAAATGAATGCTATGGCGACTCATATTGTTGATACCTTACTAGCAGATGAGCAATCTGAGCAGATTGAAGAAACAAATGAACCTGTCACAATCAAGGAGAGTACATTCAATATCATACTCAATGTTGATAAGAAAAGTGTTGAGGAACCAGCGAAAAGTGAAGCTCCTCATCATCCCCCAACTGGTCGATATAATTTGAGGAGAAAAGGACCAATTACCAACAAAAAGTGAAGCTCCTCATCATCCCCCAACTGGTCGATATAATTTGAGGAGAAAAGGACCAATTTCTAAGCAAGAGTTGAAGAAGAAATTGTTAAGAAGGATTCTACCACCAACCAGTCCTACTCAGAGTATGTAGAACAAGTATGGAAGTCCTCCCTCTTCTAAGAACACTTCCAAAAACAATAAGAATAAGTCCATCACTCTAGAAGTTTCTAATAAAGCTCCACCACCAGATACTTCAGCACCTCCTATTAGAAATGAAAGCATCAATTATAACATCATTGAGGATATCAAGAGAGCTCGTGCCAACATTTCAATATTTGAGATCGCAAAGATAACATGCCAACGTGAGATGAGTTTCCAAGAATTATCATCACATCCCCCATTAGGTGACAAAGTTTATGCTTCTCGAGCAGTGTTTGGTAAGTCTCTTAGTATTCTTGAACCAGTAGTTAATGACATAAATTTAAATACTAACACTCTCTACCCCCTTTTCTATTAACATTTTAAGTCTTTTTTTATAATGTCCATAATTTCTTGGTTGATTATGGTGCATCAATAAATGTAATTCCTTTATTTTTTTCCAAGAAAATTAATTCCAAATGGGATAAAACCAATGCACAAATCATACAGCTGGATAGATCAATGGTCCAGGAAATTGGTGAACTCAAAAATGTTATAATTTGTTTGTCATCTTACCATAAATTAAACCAATGCATCAAGATTGTTACTGTGGACATTCCTGAAGCTTATGGTTTACTTTTAAGTAGATATTGGTCTAGTAAGCTACAAGGATATTTCTCAACAGAATCAACACGTTTGTGGTTTTTGTATAAGGGAATAAACAACTAGATTCAAGAAGAAAATGAGCCTTATATGAATGACACCAATTGAAGGACACAATTAGCTTGTTGGCTTTGCAGATATTATTTTTGGAAATTTTTTCTTAAAGGTTGATCATAGGTGTTATCAAGCACAATCATCACCCATCCCATCAAATACACAGTTGGATCTCCTCCCTTAGAGTCCAATAAGTGAAAATGAATCTTGTAATATAGATGTACATAGTAGAAGTATAGGATGTAGCTTAGTATCTACTGATTTGTGGACTTTATATTTTTATGGTTCTAAGGCTTAGGATGGCTTTGAAGTTGGTTGCTTTCTCATAGGCCCACATAAAAAAAGGTATATTTTATCATGTCGCTTGGGATTCCAGTGCATAAATAACATCACTGAGTATGAAGCACTCATTTTAGGAATAAAGAAATACATAGACTATTCGGTTGTGTTATATTCTTTCCACGACTAGCCCATGTAGTTAACCGGGGGTTAGAGGGGGGGAGGTCACAGGGGGTTTGAGGGGCACCCGTAACCCCACTTTATGGGGTATTTTGGTTTTGGACCCTATGTTAGGTTGGGCGGACCCACCTATGGTTTTGTGCATGATTTTCGCACATGTCTTTTGGAAGCAATGGTTTTTGGTCCATGGTATTGGACGCGATGGTTTTCGGTCCATGGTATTGGATGCTTCAGCATGTATAAATATGTATTGTAACATTGAAAGGAATATAATGAAAAACCAAGCTGGTAGTCCCGGTTTTGGGATCCAGGGGAAAATCTCTATGTATATGTGTTTTATGTGTTCTAATCTAGCATTATTTATTTTCTATGTTTTAGAATTCGTATGCAGGTAATTTATATACGGGGTTAAAACCTACATTTGTTATCGGAGCAGGTTTGGCTTCAAAGGGATGCCTTTGTTGCTGAGGGGTTTTGCTCGAACCTGTGGTAAACCTTGTTCAGTAGGAGATTTGCAAGATCAATTCTGGTGGTGAAAGAAGATGGCGAGCAGTGGAAAGATAGAGATCGAGAAATTTAATGGTTAGAGTTTTGAGTTGTGGAGACTCAATATGGAGGATTTGTTGGTGGATAAAGATTAGTGGATCGCAGTAGATTCGGGTACTAAACCAACAAGAGTGTCCGATGAAGAATGGAAGAAGTTGGATTGGAAGGCAAAGAGCACAATACGATTGTGTTTCTCAGATTTAGTATTGCTAAATGTATCAGGGGAAGCTACAACAAAGGCTTTGTGGGACAAGTTAGGGACTTTGTACCAATCTAAGTCTCTGGTGAATAAACTATTCCTGTGAAAAAAACTATATAACCCGAGGATGAAAGATGGAGACTCAGTGATAGAGCATATGAATGCATTTAATACCGTGGTAAGTCAGTTAGCATCTGTTGATATTAAAATTTCAGATGAAGATAAGTGCATAAGTTTGTTGTGTTCTCTACCAGATTCGTGGGATAGTCTAGTTATTGCAATAGGTAGCAATGCAACTACCTTGTAGTTTGATGAAATAGTCTCAGCCTTGCTAATGGAGGAGATGAGACAGAAAAATATGGAGAGCCAAAATGGTGATGCCTTGTTTGTATGAGGACGGTCCCAGAACAGAAACAAAAATAAGTCATCGAGTGGGAGATCTAAATCTAGAGGGAGATCTAAATCTCCAGGAAAACCTGTAAAGATGGTGTGCTGGAAATGCGAAAAGGAAGGCCACTTCAAAAGGGATTGTAAATCTAAATCTCCTAACAAAGGAAAGGGATCTGATGAGGCTCCTTCTGCAGAGGCGAAAACCACCTCAGATGAAGGTGGGGACGTGTACTTGGCTTCTTCAGGTACACATGTAGATCATGAGGCATGGTTGATTGACTCAAGTGCATCCTTTCACTTCACTCCCCATAGAGAGTGGTTCTGTGAGTATGAGAAATATGATGGTGGTGATGTATTCTTGGGGGATGACAAGAAGGCTAGAATCATTGGTCATGGAAAAGTAAAGTTGAAGCTGCAATGTTGAAGGGTTAGAACACTTCCGAGTGTTCTGCGTATTCCTGTATTAGCCAGAAATCTGACTTCTGTTAGTAAGTTGGATGATGTAGGAGTAAAAGCAGTGTTCGAGAAGGATACCTGCAAGATGGTTTGGGGAGCACTGGTATTGATGTGGGGAGTTTGGATTGGAACTCTATACAAGCTGCAAGGTAGCACTGTTGTTGATGGGTGCAACAGTTCTGTGGTTCCTGAAAGTGAAGCAGAAAATCTAGTGGTCTCTGGAGAAAAGACCATGCTGTGGCATCAAAGGCTTGGACATATTGGAGAGAAGGGCCTTCGAATACTTCATGGTAAAGGTATGAGTAATAGCTCTCTGGATTTTGATTTCTGTGAAAATTGTGTATACGAGAAGCAGAATCGGGTGAGCTTCCCCTCTGGTCGTATGAGGGTGAAACATATATTAGAGCTTGTGCATAGTGATGTGTTTGGACCTGTGAAGGTTCCATCACTGGGTAAGTCTGTGTACTATGTATCATTTATAGATGACTTCTCAAGGAATACATGGATATATTTCCTTAAGAAGAAATCTGAAGTCTTTGATAGGTTTAAAGAATTTAAGGCTCTAGTGGAAAATCATACAGAGAAGAAGATAAAGGTGCTGAGGACAGATAATGATGGAGAGTTTTGTAGTAAGGAATTTGAAGAATTCTGCAAGAAGTGTGGTATAGCATGGCAGAAGACTACTCCATATACACATCAGGAAAATGGAGTTGCATAAAGAATGAACAAGACGTTGATGGAAAGGGCAAGAAGCTTGCTCAGTGGTGTCGGGTTAGGATAGGAATTCTGGGCAGAGGCGGTGGATACTGCATGTTACCTGGTCAACAAGTCACCTTCATCAGCGTTGGAGGATAAGACTCCACAAAAGGTATGGACTGGTAAGAAACCCTCTCTTTCACATCTGAGGGTATTTGGATGTGATGCATATGTACATGTTCTAAAGGAGAAAAGAACAAAGTTGGATAGTAAATCTGAAAAGTGCATCTTTATTGCGTATAAGGATGGTTTAAAGGGCTATAAGTTTTGGAACCTAGTAAAAAGGAAGGTTATGTATAGCCGAGATGTGGTGTACAGATAGGTGAAAGATGTCATTAAACATGAACTCCAACCAAAGGAACCTAAGAAGATAGAGTTTGAGCTAGAGGAGGAAGAATCAGACTCTACAGTAGAGGAGGAATCAGAAGATGAAGAGCCACAAACTCCGACTGTGATAAGATTAGTTCGAGAAAGAAGGCAACAAGAAAGGTATAGTCCATCTGCTTTCTGTTCAAATTTTTCTTTGTCTGTTACTGATGATGATCCAAAAAATGTGAAGGAAGCAGTGGATTTAGAGGATGGAAAACTCTGGAAAGAGGCCATGGTTGATGAAATGGCATCTTTCACAAAAATGAGGCTTGGGATCTGGTGGAGTTGCCAACTGGGAGGAAACCCATTGGCAGAAAATGGGTGTTCAAAAAGAAGACAAATGCAGAAGGAAAAGTGAAGAAATACAAAGCTCGGTTGGTAGCAAAAGGTTATTCCAAGGTGTCGGGAATTGACTTTTGTGATGTTTTTTCTCTTGTTGCCAAGGTAACTTCTATTAGATTACTTTTATCTGTTGCTGCTGCTTTTGATTTTGAGGTAGAACAGATGGATGTGAAGACAACATTTCTTCACGGGGATCTGGAAGAGGAGATCTACATGAAGCAACCTGAAGGGTTTGCGGTGAAGGGTAAGAAGAAATGGTATGTGAGTTAAAGAAGTCTTTATATGGGTTAAAACAGTCACCAAGGATGTGGTATTAGAAATTTGATACATTTATACGAGTACTTGGCTTCACCAGAAGCAAAGCAAATCACTGAGTGCATTTTAAATTAATTGGTGACTATGTTATTTATCTGGTCTTGTTTGTGGATGATATGTTGTTGGTTGGAAATGACAAACTAGTTATCTAGGATTTGAAGACCCAATTGTCCTCCAAATTTGACATGAAATATCTTGGTGCTGCAAACTATATTTTGGGCATGGAAATTAAAAGAGATCAGGAAAAGAGTAAGCTCTAGTTAAACCAAAGGAAGTATGTCGAGAAAATATTGCAGAGGTTTAATATGCAGGATAGTAAACCGGTGAAGGTTCCTATTCCTATAGGTGTGAGGTTATCTGATAAACAGTGTCCCAAGACACAAGAAGAGGAAGAGGACATGTCCCGTGTTCCATATGCAAGTGCAGTTGGTAGCCTGATGTATGCAATGTTCTGTACTAGACTAGACATTACACATGCAGTGGGAGTATTGAGCAGGTTTATGTCAAAACCAGGGAAGGAGCACTGGACAACAGTGAAGCGGGTTTTCAAGTATTTGCATGGCACTAGTGATTATGGTTTGTGCTACCAAGGAAGACCAGGATTGGACAGAGTGTTGGATATTCATGGCTTTGTTGATGTAGACTGGGCTGGAGATCTGGATCAAAGAAGATCTACAAGTGGGTATGTGTTTAACCTATTTGGAGGTGTAGTCAATTGGATGAGTAAGAAACAATCTGTAGTGGCACTATCAACTATAGAGGTAGAATACATGGCAGCCACTCATGCAAGCAAGGAAGCAATTTGGTTGTAGAGATTGTGTTCAAGTATGGGGTTAGTACAGGAAGCTATAAGGATAGACTGTGATAGCCAAAGTGCAATTTTATTGGCAAAGAACCCTGCATATCATTCAAAGACAAAGCAAATTGATGTTTAGTATCACTTTGTGAGGGGTATGATAGAAGACAAAAAGGTGCTGCTAGTAAAGGTAGACACTTTAAAGAATACTACAGATGGATTGACAAAATATGTGAGCTCTGAGAATTTCTCTTGGTGTAGAGAAACAATGGGCATTTCAGGGCTGGAAAAATGACTAAGATCTCTTGTGGTCCCATGTGGAAAGAAAAAAACAAGTGGGAGAATGTTGGGTTGTGTTATATTCTTTCCATGACTAGCCCATGTAGTTAACCGAGGGTTAGAGGGGGGGAGGTCATAGGGGGTTTGAGGGGCACCCGTAACCCCACTTTATGGGGTCCGGGGCAGCACCCCAGAAAATTTTGGTTTTGGACCCTATGTTAGGTTGGGTGGACCCACCTATGGTTTTGTGCATGATTTTTGCACATGTTTTTTGGAAGCGATGGTTTTCGGTCCATGGTATTGGACGCGATGGTTTTCGGTCCATGGTATTGGATGCTTCGGTATGTATAACTATGTATTGTAACATTGAAAGGAATATAATGAAAAACCAAGCTGGTAGTCCCAGTTTTGGGATCCAGGGGAAACTCTTTGTGTATATGTGTTTTATGTGTTCTACTCTAGCATTATTTATTTTCTATGTTTTAGAATTCGTATGCAGGTAATTTCTGTACGGGGTTAAAACCTACATAGACCTAAAGGTAGAGGTGCTTAAGGTAATTGGTGATTCATAGGTTGTCACCGGTCAGGTATGAAATACTATCCACTGTGTTTCACCAAGTTTGAAAAACTACCAACAAGAGGCATGGCAACTTATTTCTCATTTTAAATCATTTAATATTATTTATATTCCTAGAGTTCGTAACACTGTCGTAGATACATTAGTTGATGTAGTTGCTAGGATCTCTCCTTTAAGATATGATTGTTTTATAGAGATTATTTATAAGCCATTTGTACTTGATAACATAACTAACTTTCGTGTTTTCAATGACGACCAACATATATTGTATTTCGTGGCTAATACAGACATGTTTAAAGATGTGTCCATTGAAGAAGATGAGCATAATAAGGCTTTGTAGGAAGAAATTGAAGCACCAAAGGGAACTACCATACCTAAAGGTGTGGTGTCTCTGGAGAAGCTCTATGAACTGCAAATTTGTTTCAGAGGACCAGTGAACACTACAACTCAGAGATCAAAGTTATCATATGAACAAGTCAACTTAGGAACCAAATATGATCAGAAGTGTGTGAACCTCAATACATGTTGTTCTCTACAAGAACGACATGAATTTGTTCGTATTTCTAAGCAATACCACGATGTGTTTGCATGGACATATGATGATTTAAAGACATAGGATACATGTATTATCCAACATGTCATTCCTATTAAAGAATAGGTGAATTCGTTTCAACAAAATCTTAGGAAAGTTCATCCAATGCTTGAGCCCCTGGTCCAAAAGGAGTTAAGGAATCTATTGGATGCTTGGATCATCTTTAAAGTAAGACATTCTACTTGGGTTTACAACTTGGTCCCTGTGAGGAAAAATTCCAGTGATATATACCTATGTGTTGATTTTCGCAACCTTAGCCAGGCATAAGATAAAGTTAACTAACCATTGCCATCTATGGATCATATACTCCAAACAATATATGGGCCAGGGATGTTCTCATTGTTAGATGGATTCTTCACATATAATCAGGTGCTAGTAGTGGAACTAGATCATTTAAATACCACCTTCAAGACAAAGTGGGGAACTTTTTACTTTAATTGCATGCCATTTTGACTTACTAGTGTCGACACTACATTGCAAAGGGCTATGGACATCGTGTTTTGTGGCTTAGTTGGACAAGGTGTAGTATTATATTTGGATGATGTAATTGTGTTTTCAAATAAGAGATTACATCATGTGTGTCATTTGAAGCAAATATTCGAGTGATGTCGTAAGTACGAGATTTATTTGAATCTCAAAAAGAGCATCTTTGGTGTGTCAGAAGGTTCTCCCTTAGGACACATCACTACTATGAGTGAAATTAATGTTGATTCAGAAAGGATCAAAACTATAGCTCAAATTCTGCTTCCTATGAACAAGAAAGCTATGTAATATTTCTTGGGGAAGATTAAATTCCTATGCAAGTTCATCTTTGATTATGTGCAGATTGTCAAGCCACTACAAGAGATGATAAAGAAGGATACAATTTACAAATGGGATAAAAGGGAGAAATATGAATTTTCTTGTATTAAGCAAGCTATCGCTAGTACTCTTGCATTATATATTCCATATTATGGCAAGGATTTCCTGTACCTTCACTTTTGATTCATCGATTGTGGGTGTATTAATGCAAAAGGATAATGAGGGAAATGGATGACCTTTAACTTTTATGAGTGCTAGTTTGTAGAGGTTAGAGTTAAATTACCTCTCCATTGATAAATAGGCATATGCAGTATATAAGGCAGTTAAGTATTTTAGACCCTATCTCCTTAAAACTCACATAATTATATATGTGCCTCACCCAACAGTTAGAATGCTCTTTGTGCTACAAGGTTTGGGTGAGAAGAGGTTGAATTGGATGACTTGCTAAGAGGAATATGATCTTGAGTTCAAGCTAGTTCATACTATTAAGGGCCACAACCTCCTTCAACTTGCAGCAGAAGCAAGGGATTCTCCAAAAGAAGACCTTTCAGGATGGGGACAGGAAATAGAAATGTAAAATGTTGAGGAAGTTCCTTCCACAAGTTCAACCACACCTTGATAATCAAATTTATGGAAATATATGGAGCATGGCACCTTTCCCACACATCTATCTTATTAACTTGTACGTGGAGCATGGGGGATTCACTCGTTGAACCTATGACATATCACGTGCATTCATGGCATATTAAACAATACCCTTGATTTGACTACATATTGGAAAATCCCTCTAAAAATAACATTATTTAACCCCCTACCAATATGAACCCAATACAACTTCCCAATTTAAAAAACCCCTACTTTCACTAGATATTGTAGGTATCCATTTTTTCACTAACATTTATTATACCTTTTATATTTTTTCATTAACTTTAAGCTCCATTTTTCCAATATAAAAACCCTTTACCCATATATATCCCCCAATATATTATGTAATTTTTTCCTCAATATATATCCCCCAATATGAACCCACATGGTATGATATTGTTGCCCCAGTGAATCCCCTATGACATGGAGTGCTTTCCAAAAGCACCATAATGGTGTCATGATAAGATACCTATAGCCTTAGGATATAAAAGGAGTATTGAAGGATTTGCATGATGGACCAACAAGTGGACACTTTGCAAGTGATACAACTACACATAAAGTAATGAGGGTTGGTTATTATTAGCCCAGTTTATTCAAGGATGCTCATGCTTATGTCTGGAATTTCCCAACATGCTAAATATGTGTTGGTCGAGACCCAAAGTCGATCGTCCCACTACCACCAATAACAGTTGCATAATCTTTCCAATAGTGGGGACTAGATGTTATTGGTGAGATATTTCCACATTCATTGAAGAAACACTGATACATTCTAACAAAAACATATTATTTCACTTGGTGGGATGAAGCAGTTCCTTTAAGGCAAGTCAATGACTATAAGGTCATCCAATTTCTAAAGCAGAATATCATAACCAGGTTTGGCATTCCAAAATCACTTGTGTTTGATAATACAACTTACTTTTCCATATTAAAATTTTAGGAGTTTGCATTAGAAAATAGTATTGTTTTGAAGCATGAATGAAATTATTACCCATGGGGAAATGACTTAGCATAATCAACTAACAAAAATCTCATTTTCATAATCAAGAAAATTGTCTTCTCTAAACAAAGGAAGTCACACAATGCTTTAGTGAATGCAATATGTGTTGATTGTGTAACTCCCAAACCATCCTTTAGAACCTCACCGTACTTCCTTTTATATGGTAAAAAAATCTATCCTACCACCAAACATGTATCTCCTGGCCTTGAAACTTTCCCAAGAGTCCCATGGAAAATAATGTCTCCTAGTTCAAAGTAGGATAGATACTTTTATCAAACTTGAGGAAGGAAGGATAAAAGCCAAAGAAATATTTTCCATGCACCAAAACCATATCAAGCGCCAATGTGATAAGAAATATATAGGGACTAATAATTTTGATGTGGGTGACTTAGTATTGAAGTGGGATAAAGCCCATGAAGAGAAAGGAAAACACATAAAGTTTCAATCTCTATGGATAGGCCCCTTTGCCATCGAATAAAATATCGACCATAATACTTTCAATTTGAAATCTTTATATGGAAGGATTGGCCCTCTTCTCGTTAATGGCTGAGATCTCAAACACTATTTTTAGTAGCATATTTAAGTTGTGTTCATTTTTATAGTTTTCTTTCGTTGTCATTTGTTGTCTTTCATAAGTTGCCATGTTAAGTCATGTCCTATCTTTTTTCCATTTTTTTTGGTAATTATGCATAAATAAGACCCTATGTGAGTATATGTATGGCTTTGAAGGACTCCATGGAAAAATTGATAAGGGATGTGACAACTGCAACACTTGCCTATATGTTAGTTCTCCTTCTTTTTTTGGGAAGATACCTTAAGTTAGGTAAGGTCTATATGGAAAATATGATACATTCAAGAAGAGAACGATGAGTGAACCTATGATACCCACATTCATTTTAGCATCTCTACTCCTCAACATGGTTTTGAGTCTACTTGGTGTTTTACATGCTTATCCAATAGACTAGAGAAAGGATAAGGGGAAAATATATAGTGAGCAAACCTATATTAGAGGTTATAAATATATACTTCTCTGAAGGAGAAACCTCTTCCACTCTCAGTAAGTCAGGATCCCTCTTCCACCCCATTTAAATAATAATTGTATAAGCACAGTCCTACTAGTAAATAACTAGAGGGTGAAAGAACAGAAAGGCTTCTTATGCAAAGAGGTGAAGCAACTTTGCTAGGGTACTATTTAGGCTCACTGGCAGTGAAGCAACGATTTTTCTCATGTAGTGACTCAATTGGGGTACTGTCTAGGCCTACTAGAAGCATAAAAACACCAAATATGAAACTCATACTTTGAATATCTTAAACTCGTGATTATATATTACCCTTTCCTAGATTGAAACAATTGTGATACAACATGATCTTTGTGTGTTGAACCAAGGAAAGGAATGGTGGATACTACATATATAATTGGCTTTAGTGGGAGATCCAAGGAAATCCAATTGATGAATTAACACTTCTAGAAGGGATAAACCTTTATTGAAAGATATTCCGAGGTAGAGATGTTGAAGCTCATCTAATTTGTCTCCAAGTGTTGTTGCTGCTACAACACCCTCCAAAATTTTTCTACATTCAAATTTTGGAGCGTACCTACTATTTCATGTCACTTTACATGTTTTAAGTAACCTCATTATTTACCAAGTGCCTTCATATCATTAAAAACAGTCATAATGCATTCCATAGTCGTAGTACATTTTCTAGTCATAAAACAACACTTTTGGTCGTGATTGCACATACTTTGTATGTTATACTTGGAAAGTGTTTGTAAATTAGCATTTTAATGTATATTCCTCGGTATTAGGTCTTTTCTAAGTTTTAATGATAAGCTGGTATGCGTTGCACTTGATTTTACTCCTAAGTCATTGTGTCTCTCAATGCCCACTTTCTAGACATAGACATATTTTCGGTTTTTAAACAAGATTTCCCACTAGGCTAAGGAGAGCACACTATGAACTATAAAGGCTTAGTCGAACCATTTTTTTCTTTAGACTATGCCCTATGCCCAATCCTGACTCTTCTTCCCTTCCAAGCATAAAACAAACCCTTAAGCATCAAGACCCTCTTGTTCTTCTGAACTGTGCCACACTTTCTCTCTCTCCAGTTGAGCACACAATGTACCAACAATGATAAGACAAGCCTCCATTGGGCCTTGATAGTTCACCCTTTTCCCTCCTTGTTCCCAAGCCTTCCCATTTGAGCACAAAACGCATTAAAAATCCATAGTGAGATCCCTTGCCTCTTGTTATTGTGCCTTGTATCCTCCATCAAGCTCCCTCATCTCAGCAAAGTGCACAACACATCCTCAATGGCCAACACATAACCCCTTGTCCCATGTCAATGTTCCATTTGCCTAGAAGCCACCATTTATTCTCTTGAGCACCCTATTGATTCACATTCAATTTTTTTTATGAAACATGATAGAATAGGATATTTTCGGGCCAACGTCTTCTTTCCATGAGTGATCTTACTTGTAGGTGCTTCCAGAAATGCATGGCAAGGATGCATGGGGAGATGTGTCAAAGGAAACAACCCAAGGAAGCATTTAAAGACAAAGGAACACATGTTGCGATAAGGAAAATAACATGGAATCCGAATGATCAAAGTGATCGATAAAGACTCCACATGATCGCTAGACCCTTTGGAAGGTAGAAGGAAACAACAATGAGAAATCTACATCAAGTGTCGAAGACATAGGTGGCAACATTGTCACCTCTCAAGAAAGTCCATGTCACAAGTCACTATGAGTCCAAGTCATCAATGTCAGTGGCTTGTCCTATTTTCACCACATGATGATATGGAAATAATGATGTAATTATTGTAAATACAAATATGTAGAAGTTCAAGAGTCATATATGGACAAAAGAGCCACATGGAGAAATCTAAATGTCATGTATAGAAGCTCAAAAGACATGAAGAAGTCCAAAAGTCATATTGAAGTTCAAAATTCATTTGGAATCCAAAGGTTGTATAGAAGTCCAAAGGTCATTAAGAGTGGAAATGTCATGTGTGAATTTCAAGGGTCATGAGGATATGAAGAGACATGTCTCTAGTTATAAAAGAATCCTCATTACTAAAAGAGAGGACTTTTAACCTTGGCTTCTTCCACAAGGCATTAGTGAGATAGAGATAGTTCCTTTGGAGAGAAAGTAGTGACTCTAACGCTCCACTATTGGAGATAGTGATGTTCATTGTACTCATGTATCTTGGAACTTTCACTTAATACTAGAAGCTCTTTGAGCCAACACATTTTCATGTGTATATCGTGGAAGTTTTGAGATTATTCTTCAAATGTGTGTAGTATATGTTGGTATTCACACATACTAAAAAATTTGAATTATTTTGGTGGGTTTTTTTCTTATCATATTGAAAGTGTGTTGTGATTTTTATAATGATCATTGCAACTATGTGAACTATTTCGCTTGATGACTAACAATTATTTTCATTTGTGTGCATGTGTCTTTACTAGAATAATACTACTACTTTTTTTTAGAGACTTACTTTTGTTTCCCTGCAGTGAAAGAACCTTGATACATTTGCAATTGAATTTTTTACAAGGCATCCTTTCTTGCTCATTAAATAGTGCACATGCCCTACTCTCTTATGATGATTCCTAAAGCCAAAGAAAATCTTTAAGTAAATGGTGTTGGGGCCATATTTTTGGATGGGACTACTATAATGAATGGTATGAGGTATAATTGGGACTTCAAATTAGGAAATTCCCGAGTATGTTGGTGGGGCCCAACACTATCAACAACCCCATATTTTAGTTCCTTTACTAATGTTTATATTCAAATGGCCATAGCTTCTCATTTGGAAGGAGTTTTTTATAATGTGATATACTATTGGAATGGTATCAAAGAGGATTATCTAACATAATGATCCATAGATTCATCAGGAGATCATAACTTCATCAAAATCTAAATAAACTTGAACCTAATTTTTCTTCACTTGATGAGGGTATGATAGAGATCAAACTATCTGTTAATTCATAAGAGATATTTCTTCTTCCTTAGGAATCCCCTTTGACATCAATGACACTTGTCATAAATGACAATACTATGTGCAACAAAAGGATATGCACAAGTTGAAAGGATGGACTTTGAAGAAACATTTACTTTAATAGCCAAACTTGAGGAAATCAATATGTTCTTGGATTTTGCATGTTTTAAAGGGTTCAAAAATTATCAAATGGATGTAAAATAAACATTTTTTAATGGAGAACTCCAAGAAGAATTTTATGTTTAGCAACGAGAAGGATTTCAACTATCAGAAGACAAGGATCATGTATGTAGACTAAATAAATCCTTATATTTTTTGAAACATGCACCTAGAATGTGGTATTCTATATTGGATAAGCATCTTCAAGAGCAAGGTTTCAAAAGAGGTGTGGAAGAAAATAATGTTTACATCATGGTTGAAAAGGAAAACTTGCTGATAATTGTTGTATATGTGGATGAAATAATCTTTGGAAGTAATGTTGATTCTATGAGAATTTTTTTGTAGCTAACATGCATAATGAATTTGAAATGTCTATGCTAGGGTAATTGTCTTCAATTCTTGACCTGTAGGTAAATCAAATAGGAAAATATATCTTTATCTCTCATACCAAGTACCTTAAGGAAATATTAAAGAAATTTCCTATGGAATATTGTGCTTCTGTGAGCCCTTCTATGGAAATATGATACAAACTTAGTAAGGATGATGAGTCTTCAACAGTAAAATAGACCACATACATGTTCATGATTGGAAAATTTCTTTACTTAACAAAAGTAAGACTAGATATCATGCAAGAATTAGGTTTGGTAGGTAGATTTCAATCAAACCCAAATGAATCTCATGTGAATGCAATTAAAATAATATATATATTTACAAGGAACTACAAATTATGCCTTGTGATATCTAAAGGGAAACATATCTTACATTCATAGCTTATACATATGCAAATTGATTTGATAGTTTTGTTGATAAAAAGAGCACCAATGAGGGAGCTTTCTTTCTAGGTAGATGTTTGGCTTCTTCGCTTAGTAAGAAACAAACTTCAATTTCTCTTTCCACTACTAAAGTAGAATATATCATAGTAATCTCTTGTTGTACCAAAGTCCTATGGATGAAGCAAAATCTCAAGGATCTTCAAGAGAATGGTGATAAGCCTCTTCCCATTATGTGTGACAATACCAGTGTTATCAACATCTCAAAAAACCCTGTTATGCATTTTAAAATGAAGCACATTCCTATCAAGTACCATTTCCTTCAAGAACAAGTTGTTGATCAAATTTTCAAGTTGGCATACATTCCAGCAAAAGAATTTTTTTTAGATATATTCACTAAACTTTTACCAAGATAAAGATTTGAATATCTCAGACAGAAAATGGGATTAATTTCTTCCTCTCAGGAGGAATGGCTCACTAGTTTCAAATAAGGAGTATGTTATTAATAGTTTTAGCTAAGGTGAAGTTGAAATTGTTTAAGCAGATGGAATGAAGAGACACTAGATTACGGAGGATAAATTCATACCAAAACTAATTCACAGGGGGAGTATGGTTGCAACAAACATAAAATTAAGTAATCACAGGGGAGAAAAAATTGGATAAAAAATAACTAATTATTGTTTGAGTAGTCATCTACAATTGAATAGTTCCTAGAAACTGTCTTTGCCATTGATGTCAAAGGGGGAGAGAAAGAATACACTGAATATCAACCTGAGAGTGAGCCTTTGGACCAACAACTTGACAGTGGGATTTCAACCCATTTCCATCAATAACCATCAATGTCTGGTGGTGTTCCCATCAATGAAAAAGGGGGAGATCGTTGACTAGTTTTTTGCCATTGATGTCAAAGGATGTATGGAAGCCTAAGAATGCCTTGATTTTATTAAGTATATGTTGAGGCTTGGTCGATCAAATGACTATCTAAAGGTTTTATTTGGATATCCCTCTTCAAGATATTTCCAATAGTATATGACACTTTGTCTAACTCGAAAAACATGAAAGGGCAAGTGAGGGGGAAAGTTTTGGTAGGGGTACAACTCCTCTTGGTTCCAGTCACAAAAAACGAAAAAATCCAGATGCCTCTCTCTTCATTAATCATTATGAGGTGGGGGGATATTAACATTAAACATTCAATATGAGAAAATGGCGAGATATTGTTGGTAAACTTGTAAAAGTTCAAGGTGTTTAGTCACACAAGTGATAAAACTCGGAACCCCCCTCCCCCCACCCCAACCCCCCTCCCATATTTTTAACCATCATACAAGTAGGGGGGCCTTGGGATGATTATTAGCCCTTGATTATTAGAGGTAAATAAATCAATGGATATCATAATGTAGGATTTATGTAGGACAGGAAATGTGGATGTGACAGGTGGTAACCAACATGGCAAGGATGATGTGGTGACAAGTTGCAAGGAAAACTAGACGAGTATGCCGTGGAAAGCTAACATGGAGAGTGACATTGCATGGGAGTTAAATCCATGGTATTGGGTGATTTGAGAAGGTTGGTGAACTAAATTCTCCCCGAGACATGAAGATGAGACAAAAACATGTCAGCAGTCGACGAGAAAGTCTGGAATGTGACCTTGGCTAGTTTGCGAGAATTAGATAGGTGGAAAGACTAGATTAGCTTGTAAGGCTAGTTAAATAAATTGGCTTGGGGAAGATTTATTAAGGTTTAATTTATCCTAATTAAGGATTATCTTTAATCCTTGACCATGCTTAAGTCTCCATAATTGAGGACTAGTCTTAATCCCTGACAAAGTGGCCCTAGGTCTATGTGTGAAGTTCTATTTCCATAATGAGTTAGGGACCTAGGATTACGATGATGTGGCAGCATGAGTTTGCATGACTAGTGGTGATGACATGGATGAGCATGTACATGGTTATATGGCATGTGGCATGTGGCATGACACATGGACATTTTGAGGTGGCCAACTGGGCCATTTTAGAGTGACACATGGCACAATGATGTTAGCACCAAAGTGCCCTAAAAAATTAAGCGCAAAATTTTGATGATGTGGTCACATGAAACAAAATTATTAGCCCCTAAGGGTGTCGACGTTGGTCCATTTGGCTTAACAATTTTTTTAGTCAATCATATTTGTTGGATGGACAAACAAAGAGTTGGGTCAAACCCATTATATATCCTTTGAACCAAACTCTAATTTGGTCGTCTTCAATTGGTTTTATGTATCAATTCACTTGTATAAATATGTTGTGTCAAATGGCACTTGAATTATCGATGGAATTATAAGTGTGGTGTGTTTTTTAGTAGTATCAAAGAGAAAAATGATGATATCTAATGCGAGAATTGTAGTGATTGATTGCAGATAAGCGATAATTCATAGGGATGAGATCATAATTCTATTTTATATTTGTTTTCATGTTCTGGGATATAATTTTGTTTGCAGGACTTAGGTTTCACTATATGCTAGGTTTACTTGAAGAGCCAAGTTTGTGTCTTTCTTGAAGGGTCGAACTTATTGTATTGAACAAGGCCAAGTCTAGGATTATTTAAATTTTTTATGGACGACTGAGTAGTTTTGGTGATGAAAAGTGAAGAAGATAAGTAATTTTGATTTGAATATTGAATTAAAGCTTGTGGAACAAATGTGAAAATTTTATGAAACAAAAGTCCACTATGATTTTCTTATGTTTGTGCATGTAACACCCTCCTGCCACATTACCCAAGTTAACCTGTCTGTTAGGGTAAACATGTGATGAGAGGCTACTATGATGGGATTCAACTCCACATGTATAATTAAGGTGTTGAAAATGCAACAAGAAAATCCTGATTTAATTTTCCCTTGAATTAAATTAGGATAAAAATTGCAATTCCACATCACAAGACAACTTGTACGAGTTAAATAAGTTAATTTGACTTAGTTGGTTCTATTAATTCGAGTTAAGGGTCTAAATTGAGTAATGTAGAGTGTCTCCTACTTTATAAGAGCCCTGTTTGAGTTTATTTTGAGTTGTAATTGATTAATTTAGTTTAACTGAGTTAAATTAAGCTAAACTAGTTCCAATTGTTGGAGGAACTAGTAGGAGGTCTAGCAGTGGGGTGAAACTTCAGCGTTCAATGAGCTAACTGATAATTAAACCATAAATAACTCATGCATGTGTGATTTATGAGTTACCCAGTTGAGATTGGAGTTCAAGAGAAGTGTACTATCAGTTGCATAATCATCCAAATTGTATAGGTGGTGCATGTAGTCAGAGGAAGGCCTATGATGGATTGTGAAATTTGGATTGAGGAATTTCACTAATTAATAAGGGATAATTCCCAAGGAACCAATGCAAGGAAAGAGGGACTTGTGCAAGTAGAAAATTGGTTAATTATTGGCCAAGGCTTGTCTAGGAAACTATGAGAGAAATAGAGATAGTGTAGAGGTTGCTCGAGCTTGAGAAAAGCATTGTAATCTTCTCATATTTTCTGACTAATGCAATATACATATAGGAGGGGTTTTTAGCTATGTCTTTCCCCAGGAAATAATTGTGAAATGTGTTGATTGCATTCTTTCTCTTGTATGCTTCATGATCACATGATCGTTAATTGTTAACATAGTTGGTAGAGTATATTCAAGTCTATTGTTTTAGTAAATTACAATTATTAGTTTGAATCGACAAGGAATTTATACATGGTATCAAAGCTAAAATCAAACTAGAACAAAAGAATACGAGTTTTTCGTTGTAGGTGAAATCGAATTTGCAGGATCATTCTTAAGAGCCATTATGATGTCGTTCTATGGATTGAGACTCGAGTATGCCCTTGAGGGTAGCTAAAATTATATTACTTGGAAGGATAGGATGGAGGCAGTGTTGGAAGACAATGAGCTGAAGGAATTCATAGACAATGATATTCCTAGGCATCCAACAACTGATGCTCAAGATCTAGAAGAGTGGAAGAAATGTGTGGAAAAGGCGAGGAGGATCATACTAGAAGGAGTTTGAGATCATATTGTCTTGAATCTCCATGGAAAGGATACACCATATGCAATGTGGCAAGCCTTGATACACTTGTTTCAGAATAGTAGTGACCATAGGAAGGTGGCACTGAAGGAAAAGCTTTGAAATATCAAGACGGAGAAGGGAGATATAATAACACGGTACCTGAACAGATTCACCCAATGTCGGGATAAACGGGAGCATTGGTATTACAGTTTTTGAAGATGATCTAGTGAGCCTAGCACTCTTATGCCTTCCCAACGGCTGGAACAACTACTAAGATTCAGTAAATGGGAGGGAGAATCTACCAAATTGGGAGTGATTTTGGTCCCACTTAGTGCAAGAAGAGACAAGGAAAAACACCAGAGATGGAACCTCATCCAAGCATGATTATGAGGAGAATTGTGCCTTGGATGGAAAGGCAAAAAAAGGGAAAGGGAAGAAATCCAAATCCAAAGGAAATTCCAATCAGGGCAGAAAGAAGAAGGACTTATCAAAGATTAAATTTTTTCACTATCAATAGATAGGAAACTATGCCACAAAGTGTCCGTACAATAAGGCCAGAAAGAAGCCCTCAAGAGGAGCAACAAGTCAATCTCTAGCTTCATAATTCGATCTGGATTTCACACTCATTGTATGCATGGTGACATCAATGATGGGTAGTGTGTTGTATCTGCATAGTGGAGCCTCATTCCATATGACGAGAAACAAGGAGTTTTTCAGTGACTTGGAGGAGAAGGACCTCCAGATGCACATCCACATGGGAGATGATGGAAGGTATAAGCAACTGGTATTGGTACTGTTAATTTTCAGAGGGATTCTGGTTCTCCACTCACATTAAAAGATGTCATGTATATTTTGCGTCTGAAGAAGACTTTAGTTTCAGTTGCTATGTTGGAATACCGTGGATACAATGTGATATTTTGTAAAGGAAAGGATTTCCTTCGTCACATAGAGGTTTCTCGAGCTTGATAAAATCATTTTAATCTTATCATATTTTCTGAATAATGAAATATACATGTAGTGGGGGTTTTTAGCCGTGTCTTTCCCCAGGAAATCATTGTGAAATGTGTTGATTGAATTCTTTCTCTTGTATGCTTCGTGATCTTGCGATCGTTAATTGTTTCCATAGTTGGTAGAGTAGATTCAAGTCTATTGTTTTAGTAAAATAAAATTATTAGTTTGAATCTACAAGGAATTTATACATGGTATCAAAGCTAAAATCACACTAGAAGAGAATAATATGAGTTTGTCTTTGTAGGTGAAATTGAATTTGTAGGATCATTCTTAAGAGCCAGTAGGATGTCATTCTATGGATTGAGACTTGAGTATGCCCTTGAGGGTAGCTAAAATTATATTACTTGGAAGGATAGGATGGAGATAGTGTTGGAAGTCAACGAGTTGAAGGAATTCATAGACAATGATATTCCTAGGCCTCCAACAACCGGTGCTCAAGATCTAGCAGAGTGGAAGAAATGTGTGGAAAAGGCAAGGAGGATCATACTAGAAGGAGTTCGAGATCATATTGTATTGAATCTCCATGGAAAGGATACACCATATATAATGTGGAAAGCCTTGATAGACTTGTTTTAGAATAGTAGTGACCATAGGAAAGTGGCATTGAAGGACAATCTTTTAAATATCAAGATAGAGAAGCGAGAGATAATACCACCGTACATGAACAGGTTCACCCAATGTTGGGATGAACTTGGGAGCAAAGGTATTACATTTTTTGAAGATGATCTAGTGATCCTAACACTTCTAGGCCTTCCCAATGGCTGGCACAACTACTAAGATTCAGTAAATGGGAGGGAGAATCTACCAAATTGGGAGTGATTTTGGTCCAACTTGGTGCAAGAAGAGGTAAGGTAGAACACCAGAGATGGAACCTCATCCAAGCATGATGATGAGGAGAATTGTGCCCTGGCTAGAAAGGAAAAGAAAGGGAAAGGGAAGAAATCCCAATCCAAAGGAAATTCTAGTCAGGGCAGAAAGAAGGACTTATAAAAGATTAAATGTTTTCATTGTCATGAGATAGGACATTATGCCACAAAGAGTCCATACAAGAAGGCCATAAAGAATCCCTCAGGAGGAGTAGCAAGTCAATCTATAGCTTCATAATTTAAGTTGGATTTCACATTCATTGCATGCATGGTGACATCGGTGATGGGTAGTGTGTGGTATCTTCATAGTGGAGCCTCATTCCATATGATAGGAAACAATGAATTTTTCAGTGACTTGGAGGAGAAGGACCTCAAGATGCACGTCGGCATGGGAGATGATGGAAGGTATAATGCAACTAGTATCGATACTATTAATTTTTAGAGGGAGTTTGGTTCTCCTCTCACATTAAAAGATGTCATGTATATTCTGGGTCTGAAGAAGACTTTAGTTTCATTTTCTACATTGGAATACCGTGGCTACGATGTGATATTTTGTAAAGGAAAGGGTTTCATTCGTCACATAGACATGGGACAATTGAAGTAGATATGGGTTGGGTAAAGAACCTCTACAAATTGGATGTAGAAAGCTATGCTTCTTTGAGCATGAAAGCAGAGAAGGTGAAGAGCCGAGACATCAATGAATTATTGCATAGAATATTGGGCCATTTGCACCATGGAGCCTTGAAGATCATGCAACATATTTCTACAGGACTTACCAAGGGTGTGCTAGAGCAGCGAGATACATGCAAAGGGTGTACATTAGGTAAGTGTACCAAAGCCACCTTTCATGATAAGGACAGTCGAGCATGAGCGATCCCTCAAAGAGTTCACTCACATGTGTGTGGAATTTTCTCGACATCCTCCATGGCCAAGAAAAGGTATTATGTGATATTCGTATATGATTTCTCACGTAAGTGCTAGATATTCTTCATGTAGAAGAAAGACTAGACATTCTCAAAATTTTGTGAAACTAGAGCACTTGTTGAGAAATACATAGGCAGGAAAGTGAAGGCTCCCAGGAGCTATAACGATGGAGAATATGTGTCGAATGAGTTCAATAACTTGTGTGCATAAGAAGGCATTCGACGGGAGTTAATAGCACCCCATAACCCACAATAAAATGGGGTTGCTGAAGGGAAAAACATAAGTATTTTGGGAGTTGCATGGGAAATGTTACATGATCAAGGCCTACCATTTCACTTGTGGGATGAAGCATGAAAAACAACTATATATGTGTAGAATAGGAGTCCTCATCGAATTCTTGGGATGAGTACACCGAAAGAAGCTTTTTTAGGGAAGAAACCAAATTTGTCACACTTCAGGATATTTGGTTCATCAGTTTACTGTCATGTTACAAGGATGCAAGGAAAAATATAGATCTAACATCAGAGTTGGGCATATTTGTGGAGTGCATTGATACACCTCACAACTATCGGGTGTACCTTCTATCTCATAGGATGACAATTGTTTGTAGAGATGTGAATTTCAATGAAGAGATGACCATGGGATGTTCCCTTGAGAGGGAGCTTCAGTTACATGCAGATGAGAAGTTTTTGGCTCCAAAGGAAGAACCTCATGATGATGTGGAGTAGCCACATGCAGAGGAGAAGAGAGTGGAATCACCCACTCATGTAGAGACATCCAAATATGGAAGGAAGTGCACCAGAGAAGATGACATATTATTGCATGATGTTAGAGAGAATGTGGGAGCACCACATCACAGTGTAGGAAGAGGAGGTCACCAGATCAGTACAATGGCTACATGGATATGATGAGCGAGATTATAGAGACTGATCCATCCTCATTCGAGGAAGCAGTGAAATAACTAGTATGGTTTGATGCCATGGTAGAGGAATATTATTCCATTATCAAGAAAAAAGCTTGGTAAGTTGTCCCAAGGCCAGAAGATAAGTCAGTGGTAGGTTCCAGTTGGATATATAAGGTGAAGCAAGAAGTAGATGGGAGTGTCGAGAAACACAAGGCCAAATTTTTGGCCAAGGGGTTCTCTCAGGTGGAGGGAATCAATTACGAGGATATCTTTGGTCTAGTAGTAAGGTACCTTCAATCATATCTATTCTAGCACTTTTAGCACAGATGGGATGGAAGATACATTAGATGGATGTGAATACAACATTCCTCAATGGAGTGATTATGGAAGAGGTGTACATTGAGAAGCTAGAAGGATTTGAGACCTTCAACAGAGAGTCACATGTGTGTAGACTCAAGCGAGCATTGTATGTGTTGAAACAAGAACCCAGTGCTTGGTACACCAAGATCAACAACTATTTCACCAGGTTAGGCTTCACCAAAAGTGAAGCAGATGCAAAACTTTACCATATTATGGTTGAAGGTAAATTACTGATTATAGTATTATATTTGAATAATTTAATTCTAATAGGTGATGAGAAGTTGGTAAAATCTTGCAAAGAGGATCTTGCAAGAGAATTCAAGATGAAGGACTTGGGGTTCATGCATTATTTCCTTGGTATGGAAGTATGGAAAGGATATGGGGAACTGTTTGTCTGTAAGGGAAAGTATTCCAATGAGATACTGAAGAAGTTCCACATGGAGAGAAGCAAACCCATGGAGACTCTTCTAGTAGGTAATTGGAGGAAGGAAGATTCTACTTCAGGTGAAGTGGTAGAGGCTACCATTTATAGGCAGCTTGTGGGTACACTTATGTACTTGGTGAACACACGACCAAACATGTTTTTTTCAGTTAAAAAACTTATTCAAGCAATGGTTAAGACAACCAAACTGTATCAGAAGGAAGTTAAACATGTGTTGAGATACCTCAGAGGCACCACTCAGTTTGGTCTTTGGTACAAATGGATAGAGGGAGTGAAGATTCAAGGATTCACAGATGCAGATTGGGTAGGGATTCCATCATACATGAAGATCATGTCAGGGGGAATATTCAGTAGTGGGTCAGCAACAATTTCTTGGTACAACAAGGAGTAGGGATCAATTTCACACAGTTCAACAGAAGAAGAGTACATGGATGCTAGTCACACAACTTGTGAGGGTATCTGGATGAGGAAGATCCTTGTTGGTTTATTTGGTCACTAGATGGATCCTACATTGATTTACTAGGACAATCAAAGTTTTATCAAACTCTCTAAGAATTTAGTTTTTCATGATCAGTCTAGGCATATCGACATCTGATATCACCATCTCAGATATTGTGTGGAGAGGAGAATCATGTTGTTGGAGTACATTCCTATAGAGGAACATGATGCATACATCTTGACAAAGGAATTTTCAAGAGAAAAATTCAAGTTCCATAGAGGCAGGATTAGGGTCTCTAATAATCCCTTTCTTGTTGAGAGGGAGTGTTGAAAATTCAACAAGAAAATATTTCTTTAATTTTCCCTTAAATTAAATTAGGAGAAAAATTCTAACTCCACATCACAAGACAACTTGTACGAGATAGCTAAGTTAATTTGACTTAATTGGTTTAGTTAATTCAATTTGAGGATCTCACTTGAGTCATGTAGAGTATCTCCTACTTTATAGGAGCCCTGATTGAGTTTATTTTGGGTTGTAATTAATTAATTTAGTTTAACTGAGTTAAAGTCAATTAAACTAGTTCCAACTATTGGAGGAACTAGTAGGAGGTCTAGTAGTTGGGTGCAACTTTAGTGTTCAACCAGTTAACTAAAAATTCAACAATAAATAACTCATGCATGTGTGATATACAAGTTACCCAAGTGAGATTGGAATTCAAGGGCAATGTACTATCAGTTGTATAATAATCCAAATTGTACATGTGGTGCATGAAGTCAGAGGAAGGCCTATGATGGATAGCACAATTCCAATTGAGGGATTTCCCTAATTAATAGGGGCTAATTCCCAAGGAAACAACGCAAGTAGATAGGGACTTAGGTAAGTAGAAATTTGGTTAAGTATTGGCCAAGAATTGTCTAGGAAGTTGTGATACAAATAGAGATAGTGCAGAGGTTTCTCGGCGTTGAGCAAAGCATTGTAATATTCTCATATTTTTTGACTAATTAAATATACATATAGGATGGGTTTTAAGTTATGGCTTTCCCCAGGAAATCATTGTGTAATGCATTGATTGAATTCTTTCTCTTGTATGCTTCATGATCTCAAGATTGTTAATTGTTTCCACAGTTGGTAGAGTAGATTCAACTCTATTGTTTTAGTAAATTACAATTAGAAGTTTGAATCTATAAGGAATTTCTACATAAGGAAGTTGAACCAACAAAACCGACCCAATCTGGCCTTCCACACATGCTATAGAACCTTCAAAAGCCAATCAACCCTTCTAGGTGACCAATCCATGAGGAAACTTGACATTTCATCGATTTGGAACCCCAGCCACTCCCATGACAAGCCATGCATTCGATTGAGGCCTTCAATTTTCTCCCACAATAAGGGAATTCCAGGAACTATGGAATTTCTTAGTTAGTTCCGAGCCAACGACCATAGATTTTGTGCCACTTCTTTAGGGCCAAGACTCAGGCCACTGCCCATAACTTTATGAAACTTTTAGAAATGATAAATAATATTGGAACAAAGCTACTAATCCAAACATTTGATCAAATACTTGAATGGACCCCTACTAGCCATGATAGGCATTTCATCAAACATGTCACAAATATGCATTCTATAGGTCATAACAACATATTTGAGCACAGGGGTCTCATACTTATCTAAGATGCGTAAAGAAGCATTATTTCCATATCACAATAGTTTCATTATCATCTATTAGGTCATATATTTATTATACTTTCATTTACTAATCAAAACATGATGAGAGCCATACCTCAAGTCTATCATAAAACATACCCATAACCAAAATATAACCAACAAAAATAATAAGGATATAACAACCATATAATCCACATACAATCTAATACATTTACACATGAAATACCAAGGAGAAGAAACTATTATTAATGAATGCAAAAGCCAACCAGGTTTGAGAATTTCATGAACCACATGACCATAGATTTGGTGAACCAAATATTTCTTTTAGCCAATCACCCTTGTTCCATATTCCAAGCATGAATGTGCGACTCAAAATCAAACCAAACCATGTTTCCTCTGGCTTTACCGCAATCCCCACCTAATCACTAGGCCCTAAACAAGCATGGATGCCACTAGATTTCTCCACCTACACCATGATTAATTTTCCTATCTCATAGTCTCTAGGATTTACCATATATCCCTCAATACAACAGCCAAGGATTCCTAGGCCTAATCAAGACTCCACCCTCTAGGCTTTACCATATATCCCACCATTCAACGGTTAAGGATTCTTAGGCATGATTGAGGGAACACATCTCTAGGCTTTACCGTATATCTCTCCATTCAGCAGTAGAGAATTCTTAGGCCCATCGAGGCACATAAAATTTGGCTTTACCACAATGTTTTTCTGGTCCAAGGATTCCTAGGCCTTGTGTTTTTTCTTTCAGAGACCACCTCACTCATTTTCGAAACCATCTGGAAATCCAACTTAACCAAATAAAAGAGAACCCATCACACCATGACTATCCAGAAATGGAAAGGAAAGGTTGAAGAACATTGTCATACTTGGTAAAACCCATGCCAATGACAACTAGATAACCAAATACACGTGTGTATTTACCATGCATGCCAAAGCTAGTAAGGGAATCACACATGCAAATCGATACCTCCAAATATTCTCGATGTAGGTGCTAAATTCTACTCTTCCTTGCTTTATCTTTTCTTTCCTTTTCCTTCTTATCCCTTTCTTTGCTTTCCTTGATCCAATGATAGAGTGCTCCAAGAATGTTCTAAGTGTCTAAGAGTGAGTGAGAGAGAATAGAGAGAGAGCTCCAAAATTTGACTAACAAAAGAGTACCAATTAATCCTCAGAAGCATTTTTATTAATGAGGTCTCTATTTTCTTCAATTTTCCATTATTTTCCTTCATTTTCCTTCTCACATGAAACATGTGACCTTTCACCTTCTTTTTATCCTAATTTCCATTATTTTCATAAATAAAATGCCAATTAATGCCTTATTGCCTTTCCAAAGCCTTTGCCTTTTCCTTTTCCAATTTCCTTTGCCATAATAAACCAAATGAACACCCACACTAGGATTTCTTTCCCAACACTTAACTTGGAATACGTGTCCCATGACCTTGGTTATTATTTTGCCTTTATTAGCTTTATTTACATGGAATTTTGACCAGGGTTTTTACAATTCCTGCAAATTGATTGATGAGGTGGGTGCCTCCATCAGGTTGTTTCCTACAACAAGTGGGTGCTTGAAAATTTTAGAGGTTGGTTCCTTAATTAGGTTGAAGCCTACAATAAGTTGGGTCTTACATAATTAATCAGAGGTTGGTGCCTCAATTAGGTTGTAGCTGAAAGCTGGGTTGTTCCTACAAATTGATTAAAGGGGATCAATTCCTCTTTCTAATTGGTGCTAGAAAACTATTGTAATAAAATAATAAAGAAGAAGATACGAAGGTTTGTGGTTTTCTCCCATATGGGTTTCCACGTATATCTAGTGTCCTCATGTAATCATGTGCTGATTGGTTATGTTGGTGTAGTGTTACATTTTCAGTTATGATGAATTTTTTAATTTGATTAAATTGGCCATTACACTAATTTACCTACCCCCCCTCCCCTTAGTGAAATCATATTTCCAACAAGGTATTGGGTTGGATTGGCTAATTACTTTACAAAACATTATACAAATCCAAGGTTGGTCATGAGAATTCTCTGCCTCCCTTGTAGTACCTCCTCACACCACATCATGTATGTGGGTGCCTCTTTCATTTCCTTTTGTGCTTCATGCAATATCTTCTTCTATTGCGTGAGGCCAAAATTTTGTTCCACATTGTTGAAATTTTCAATGCAATCCAACAAAAATTCAATCGGGTAACCTTATTTAACCCATCCAAACCAAAAATATATTGCCCTTGTCCACTTGTTGTTAAGGATATTCAACATGTCTACACTTTCTTGGTCCCAAGTCACTGTTTTTTTATCCAAGCTAATGGCGCCTGCTACTTTATCCACTTTTGGAGTTGATGGGGAAATTATTCAAAGAAAATTTCATGAAGATCGATGTATAGATACCTTTGTTTCCACATTTCGAGTGGGTGGGAAAATTACGCAAAATAAAATTTCACAAAGATCAATGTACAAATACCTTTGTTTCCAATTCTCAATGATATTAATACTTAGATTTCTAGTCTTTTGTTGAGCAAATTCCTCTTCTTTCTTTTAAATCCACTCTTGTATTTCCTCTCTTGATGACTTCCATATCATAGCCTAAATCTTCAACAATGATCACAACCATTTAGGTCCTAGAGAAGGACCATTTGTTAGCATGAGGGATCAGATCCAGGGTTTGATATGCTTAGATGAAAAAACCTCATAATAATTGAAGCTTGTAATACCCATAGTCTATAGAAGGTATCGCCTAGGGAACTTACAAGAATTTCAAAACATTAAGACAAGGATCTTGTGTAGGAGGTGAGGTATTATAACGCGGAATCAAGGCATTCAAATATTAAGTAGTCACATAAATATTAATTAAATACATAGGAAATATTATACTAAATTATTAAGGAACACATCTATTAATACACATGAGACTCATAAAAGCTATAAATATAAAAATATCTCATTCATTCGTCACAAAAATAGGATCTTTCTGTGACACTACCCAAACACCTCCATTACACAACATTATTCTCCACATAGACATCTCAAAGATTTTAGACCCTTCTTCTCACCTACTTCTCCTCTCTCTCTTTATACCCTAAAAGTTACATAGCCTTTCTTTTACATAATTTTTATAGATTCCCCCCCATGTAGACCACAATAACCCATCCCCAAATCAATTACAAAATGGTACAAGTTTATATCTTGATACAAATCCTCCTTTGATGCCTTTGGGTTTCTGTGCATTGCCTTAATATTCGATATGTGGTGTCTCATGTGCAACATATTTCCTTCTTGGCATAGTGTCTTTGACATTTGGAAGTGTCTATTCATGCTAGTGTAGAATTATTTAACTTGTCAAAGAATTGGCTATCCTATAGTATGCCAACACCCGACCATTCATGATTTGTTGACCTAAGGAATGGATACCATGGAAGCATGAATTTATATATCACTAAGAGATCATTGGATCAAAATGGGGTTAAATGTATATTGTCGAGTAGGTGCTTTGTTTTTGTTTATTTTCATGGGAATTTTTTATGATAAAGGCCATAAAATTACATTTGAAATGGTATCTTGTTCAAGATGGAGGGGACTTTGAATTTGGATCTTAATTGTGTTGTTTATTCTATGAGTGAGTGGCCTCATTGCAATATTCCTAGATGTTGATTTTGGGGGATTATGAAAGCTGAGGATGCATTACTAGAAGGAGGTGTTTGCACCAAATAACACATGGATTATTTTTACTAAAGAGTTCTTGTACCATTGATAGGGGATGCTAGTAGTGGTTCTCTATTGTCCATATGATGGGATGAATTTCCAAGGACATCTTAATATGGTCATCCTTCTTGGTGATAAGTGGAGTTCACTCAGTGAGAAATGTAATTTCTATTTAACTTGAATTGAATTGCGTATTATATAATGGTTATATGACTAGCATACTTATTATTGTTACATCTAGATATTGTGTTGGGTATGTGTTATATTCTTTTCTTGACTACTTCCATTTGTTTTATGTTGTGTTGGTGTCGTGAGGACAAAGCTCCCATACTTGGGAGGTTCACATGGGAGGAAATCTCCCTTGTGCGAGGGTTCCAAGGAAACACTTATGAAATGTTGTTTTTTGGGTGGGTTTTTACGGTTTTTTTGGAATATTTTGGCAAATAATTTTTTCTTTTAGTAGTTTTTTTATTAATGGTGTTTTAGCCCATGGTTTTGTAGTTTCGGTTAAGAAACTATCGTTGTATTCTAATCCATAGTAAATATATTGATGATTTATGTATACTGTGATATATATATATATATATATATATATATATATATATATATATATATATATATATATATATATATATATATATATATATATATATATAAAGGAGAATGTACTGAAAATTATTTCTAGTTTTCCTAGTTTGGTTATCGAGGGTAAAACTTTTGTGTTAATGTGTGTGTTTTCCATTGCATCCTTTCTATTTAATTAAGAGTTTCTTTGGAGAAATTAATTATAAAAGGTTAAAACTTACATTTGGTATCATAGTAGTTTCGGATTTAAGGGACCATTGTTGTGGCTAGTGGGTTTTTCTCAGGACTTTGGTAGACTCTGCTATTTATACTAGATCTATCATGTGCTGATAGGGATCAAATTCCTCGAGGTGAAAACCTTGTTTTTTGAGTGTATAAATTGAGGAAAGGTTTGAACCTCGAGAAATTTGATCCCTCTTGGTGCATGATAGATCTGGAGTTAGATGGATCTAAGTTGGTTCCAGTTGAGGGAAACAATGTCACATTTTTAGATTATCATTATTATGTATATGTCTGAGATTAGCTTCAACATTCACATAATGTTTTCTTTGCTTTGCATGACCATATCATTCTCTTCTTTAATTTATTCTATGTTGTTTGCCTTGAATGGTTTGTACAACTTTGTTTGGATTCTTTGAGTGGTTAAGTTTTTGCGTGTTTGGATTTGGATGGTAGCGTTTGTGAATGTTACAATTGTTGTGTTATATTTTTATATGTGTATGTAATTGTCTATTAATAATTAGTTGGTGATGAAGAAGAGAGACAATCTTTTCAATAGTTTGCAGGAGGATTGATACTACACATCTATTTCATTTAATTTTAGGTATCACAACTTCTAACAACTAATTAATTCTTAATAGTGTCCCTCTAGGTATTTATAAATATATCTTGATGAATAATTTAATAATTTACTACGTCAAGATTACTCTTAAAATAATTTGTTTCTTTGCAAGTGTTTGAAATAATTTATTTCTTTGCCCATAGGGGTTTGGTCTCGTGGCCAGTAGACAATCTGCTAAGTTGTCCGTGCCGCTATGTAGGTCATGAGTTCAAGTCTCGTCTTAACCGAGGGCCATTCTTGCAGGCTGGGAAGTTCCTCCTAGAGGTTATAGTGGCATCTAGTTGGATTGGACCTCGTGTAATGCGAGTATGATACCACCGCTGTTGTCGATTCCCCTAGTCAACAAAAAACAAAGAAACAATTTATTTCTTCAAGGATATTTCGATGTTTTTTTATATCTATAGTTTATTTTGCAAAGTCAAGAAATAATGTATTGTTGATTCTTTTTAATAAGTGCCTAGATTTATAAAAAATTTACATCCAAACAATTATGACATCTCTTTGAAGAATATTTTGATTTGTTTTGAATGTTTATAAATATATCTTTGCCTCTTATAAATATTTTGAATACATTGTTTTATGCAATTATATACTAGTAATTTTGAATATATGTAATTGTCTATTAGTAATTAGTTGGCGATGAAGAAGGGAGGCGATATTGTTAAGGATTAATTTTCACTTTGCAAGAGGACTGATTCTACACATTTATATCATTTTGATTCTAGGTATTGTAACTTTTGACAGCTAATTAATTCTTAATAGTGTCCCTCAAGGTATTACTAAATATATCTTGATTTTTTTTTAATAATTTATAACCTCAATATAAACATCTAATGCATATAATGAAAGCAATCAAATAGGATTATAAAATAACATTGACACCTAAATCAATGCATCTAATGCAAACAATCAATGAGATTAGAAATCAACATCTACACTGAAATCAATGCATCTAGTGCAGGCAATCAAATAGGATTAGAAATACACATCTACATTGAAATCAATGCATCTAGTGCAAGAAATCAAATAGGATTAGAAATCAACATCTACACTGAAATCAATACATTTAGTGCAAGCAATTAAATATAATTTGAAATCAACATCTACATTGAAATCAATACATCTAGTGCATGCAATAAAATAAGATTAAAAATCACCATCTACAAAGAAATAAATACATCTAGTGTAAGAAATCTTCTTCCCTTTCTCTCCTCTCCATGTAATCTTGAAAAATATTTTTAATAATTTACAACCTCAAGATTAACATCTAATCCATGTAATGCAAGCAATAAAATAAGATTAGAAAGCAACATCTACACTGAAATCAGTGAATCTAATGAAAGCAATCAAATAAGCCTAGAAGTCAATGTCTACACCGAAATCCATGCACCTAGTGCAAGCAATCAAATATAATTATAAATCATCTATGCCGAAATTAATGCATCTAGTGCAAGAAATCAAATATGATTAGAAATCTCCATCTAGACTAAAATCAATGCATCTAGAGCAAGTAATCGAATAGGATTAGAAATAAACATCTACATTGAAATCAATGCATCTAGTTCAAGCAATCAAATAAGATTAGAAAACATCATATACACTGAATCGATGCATCTAGTGCAAGCAATCAAATAGGATTAGAAATCATCATCTACATTGAAATAAATGCATCTAGTGCAAGACATATTCTTCCCTCTCTTCACCTCCCATCTATATGTCTATCTCCCTCTACCTCTCCTTTGTCTCTTTGTATCACCCCCAAAACATACACACTCTTTCTCATATCTATCTATCTCTCCCTCCCTCTTCATATCCCTTTCCCTCTCTCCCCCTTCTATTTCTCTTCCTTCCTGCTCTCCTCTCTCCATCTCTCTCTCTCTCCACCTTTCTCTCTCTTCCTTCCTCTCTCTCCCTTTCTCACCCACCTCCATTTTTCTCCCCACTCCCCCTCTCTATCTCTCCACCTTTCTCTCTCTTCCTTCCTCTCTCTCCCTTTCTCTCCCACCTCCATTTGTCTCCCCACTCCCCCTCTCTATCTCTCCAACCTCCAATTTAGTCACTATCTCCCTCCCTCTCTCCTTCTCTCGCCCCTTCCTTCTATCTCTCCTTATTTATTTTTCTATCTTACCCCAAAACATACACACTCTCTCTCCATCTCTCCCTTGTCACTCTCTCTCCGTGTCTCCACTTTTCTCTCTCTATGTATTTCTTCTTCACTCCCTCTCTCCCCCTCCAACTCCATCTCTTTATCCCTCCCTCTCAAGTCTTCTATTTGGTCCTTCCCCTCTCTCCCTTTTGCTACTACCTCCTTTTCTCTCCCCATGTCTCTCTCTCTCTTTCTACCCTCCAACCTTGTCACTATCTCACTCCCTCTCTCCTCATTTCTCTCCTCCTCTCTCCCCCCTCCATCTTTGTGTCTCCCTCTCTCTCTCTCTTACCCTTCTCTCCCTCTCTCACTCCTCTCTTTCTCTCTCTCTTCATTCCTCCTCTCCCCTCTCCTTCATTTTATCTCCATCTCTCCCTTGTCACTCCCTCTATCTCTCCACCTCTATCACTCTATGTCTTTGTTCTTCCCTCCATATATATCTAGAGTTAATTATATATCCTGATATATTAATATAAATTATAATATAACAAATTAAATATTATATTAGATATAATATTGTATTAATCCAAAGTTATTAAATTTAATAATATTAATGTTATAATATATTAATATTAATATTAATATTTTAGTATCAATATTAGATTTAATCATATTTTTTACATGGCATGATAACAAAATTTATAATAAAACTACAACAAATTAATATATATGGCTTTTCATTTTAAATATTTATTTTAATTAAAAGAAATATTAAAATATTTTGGAGCAACATTTTATATTCTGTGTTGAATTAAAGTTTTTCCTTTAATTCAAAAAATGGTATTGAATTTAGTGAAGAGTAAAAATGTTTAAAATTTTACCTAATTTGGAACTCTAATGTGATAGTTTTTTTATTAAAGGTAAATTTATGATCTGATAAAAAAGAAAGAAGAAAGAAAGAAATTATTTTAGTGTCGACGAGGCTAAAGATAGCATATGGGTCAGATTTCTTCTTCATCTGCTTGATGTATTCGACCCTTTTTCTATGAAGCTTCAAAATAAATGCTCCCATATTCTCAACAAACCCCTCGCTAAATAAATTATCCCAAGAGCTAGCTGCCAACATATCTACATAACTTTCCACGTTGTCTTTGAAGGCCTCACATTCTAAAATGAAATGTTTTTATGTTTCCACTTTTCCAGAAGAATAAACAATGCATACTCTTTCCCTCCACACTTCTTTTGGCCTTTTCCAGTGCCCTGTTTCAAAACGGAGTTGATGAAATTAGTCCTTAAATGAGAAATAAGAATTTTGGCTCTCTAAGAGATATTGGCCTCTATGTATGCTTTTGGTTTATGACTATGAGTGGGATTAAACACTTCAATATAGTACTTTTTATTTCTTCCTAGCTCTTTATCCCCAATACATTTGTGGAAATTTTCCATAAAAAATATTTTATCTCTTTGTTGTTTATGGGACATGCGTTCAAGCAAATACCCCATTTACTAAACCATTTGTTATTTTGTTGCATCCAAGTTGTTTTGCTCTTGCATAATCTGTCATTAAAGACAACCTGAGGCCATCTACTCTCTTCCATTTTCTCAATTTGTTTTAAATACCTTATGACTCGCACCATAGCAATTGCCTCAATAGGAGCAGTCCATGTTTCAATTGACAAGATAGCACAAGGAACTACACTTTTATTCTTGAATTTGTTTGTAGTCAAACACTTCTAAATTTTCTTAATTTGTCTCCACTGCATGTCGGATGTACTACTGGCACATAGTTCACAATCATAGAGAATCACCGAAATCACTAGAAGCCTAAAAGGAGTTTGAGTGGTTTTCCAGTCCCATAACTCTACCTCTCTACACCTATTTTGAAAAGCATAAAATGTTTTCCAACCCCCCAAAGTTATTTTCTTTCTACAACCATTCTAGATTAGATTTTTGTTGAAGTCAATCCCGAGGTATTTGTAATCCGCAACTTCTTCTAGAATGTTGCCTTCAAAGTAGAACTTAGAAGAGTTATTAAAAGCATGAGATAAATACATAAATTTTATTTTTATAATTAATCTTAGTACATTGATAATACTAAAAAGTGGGAAACTCTAACCCTATCTCAGGTAGTCGTTCCGAGCAATGGTTACGATTAACGCTGCCCCATTTCCACTATAACTACCTGATCCCTGCAGACGCGTTGTCACTCTCCATTAACTGTTGGCTACCTTCCATGATTCCTGTTTTCATCGTCACCTTCCATTATCACTGGGTCGGCTGCATCATGGATGATATGGAATTAGAGAAGGTGGATTATTTCACCAACCCTAACCCCAATATTCCTAATTTTCATAGCCCTAACCCTATGTCGGCTTATTCTGGTCACCGAGAATCGTTTGATCTTCATTTCATTTCTCCTCCCGTCGTTACTCTGCCTGGACCATCTACATCCAGCCTCCCCTTCACTACCCTCTCCATTGATTCCTCAGAGCTTGACTACCCTCCGCTCTCGCTAGCGACTCTCCACCTGCTTGCTTCTTGATCTCCATCATCCCCTCCTTTCGAACCCTCGCCTTCTCGGGATCTATTGTGCTCACTGCCCTTCATGCTCACATCTAGGGTCAACCAAGTCGTCATGCCTGAACAGACCCTGCCTGAGACTTTTTTCCCTTCTACCACTACTGTGATGTCTTCCTATGCAATCCCATCCAGTTGCTTCGAGACCCCGATCATTAAGGTTTGACACTCTGCACAGATTCACCACCAGGAGAATCATGGCTCTTTAGACCCTCTGCAAGACCACTCGACCGCCTCTAGATTGGGCAAGCGAAAGATTAAGTGTGTGAAGGCCTCGGGTAAGGACCTCACCCTCAAATTTGGGGAAGGTTTGAACATGGGAGAGGTTTTCACTATGTCTGGTAAGGTTTTGGTGGGTAGGGTTCAGGGTCATGCCTACTCCGCAAAGCGGCTTAGCTTCTGGGTTAAGGAGATTTGCGGCAACATATTCAAAGATCTTCTGAAGTTCATACATTGCCCTGCGGTTGGTTTGTGCTCTATTTCTTGTAAGAGGAATACACCAACTAGGCACTTGCCAGATATTGGCACATCGAGATGGAACCGGTCATGCTGAAGCGATGGAGCCCATTCTTTGACCCTGAAAGAGAACAGATTGGGGTTGGACCATTATGGGTTAGGTTTCTTGGACTCCCTCTGTAGTATTGGTCCGAGGATGTGTTTGTCCATATCAGGAACGCATTGTGAACCTATTTGGACTACGATAGGTCCTATATCTAATCCAGGAACATGTCTCTGGCTCGCATATTGGTACATATTGATACAAGAAAGGGATTAGAGGAGAAAATCACCTTGCAGTGGAATAATTTCACCAGGATTCAAATCTTGGACTATGAAGGAGTCCCTTTTAGATGTCGCAGGTGCCATAAAGTTGGGCACCTATTCAAGGAATACCCATTGGTGCGAAAGGACTCGAACTCTCCTGAGGGACCAGAAGGTGAGACTTCAAAGGCTCCAACATCCATTCCAGGGTCGACTCCTCCAGCTACCTCATTGGTGAACAGGAAGGGGACTCCAAATCAAATGTTGACTACAAGTGCCCCACATCCTCCCTCCCCACCGATGACCCAATCGAAGGCTACTGCTGAGGTCGCTCACTCCTCAAGTACTCTTCCTATCCTTGACTCTGTATTTTCTTTTTCTCTTGCTTTTTTTGCACTGCATATGCACTCTGCATCTACATCAGTTCAGGATTTCACCCCTCCTCCATCCCCTGTCCCCTCGTCTCTCATAAGTCGGTTCTTTGGACCACTCCCCAATCCTTCCCTCCTAATATTCCTCCCTCTTTCACTGAATTATCTTCTTCCATCATGGGTCCCCCCCACCCCTACAACCTTAGACCCCACCTCCCCCTCTCTATGGTCTACTCTGTATCCTCTTGTTTCAGATTAACCCCCCCTCTCACCCCTCAAAATCCATTAGAAGTCATAAATCCAATTTATATAAATCAATCCTATTAGTTGGGGTGGAAGTGGCTTTGGGCAGACAATCATCACTTGATCGAGTTCTTAGAGCTTTAGACACCCTTCCTAAATCACCCCCATGAAGTGGATCTCTTTTATTTGCAGTGGCCTCACTAGCTCTCCAAAAAGCTAGCCCTCAAAAAGCTATTTGAATCTAATATTGTAGACATTATCTCCCTACAAGAAACATTGGGTGAGGCTGACCTTACCTCCCGTATTCTCCGCTCCTTGAAGCTTAAGTGGATCTTTCAATCCCTTGATGTCATAGGGATATCTGGAGGACTAGCCCTAAGATATAACCCACGTATAATTAACCTGAATGCATCTTGGGGTGGAGCTGCTTTCATTAGCATGGACATTTTATCATCAGAATTGGGAATGGATATTCAACTGATTAATGTATCTGGCCCATGTCAAAATAGAGAGGTGTTCTGTAACCGCCTCCTTAATCTATCCCTCACAACCTCTGATAATCTCATATTGGGCGATGACCTAAACTTCTCCATAGGATTTGGGGAATCATGGGAGTCAAATGCACAGGTGGATCCACTTTTGGAGACTATGGAGCTGCTGCCCTAACAACATCATGTTGAGGCAAATTAATTACCTAACTTTTAATTGTCAACCTGGGGGTTTCGTAAAACTTGAGAAACATGCGTGCACTAGAAATTAACTTTCAATTTAGATCAGTCTAACTACGAAACCAAACAATGACAAACCAAATTCACCTATTCTAATTCAACAATCAATTCAAAATAAATAATAGTAGAGTGCACAAAATAGAAATCTTAATCTACCACACTTGCAGGAATTGAAATATTGATCCACCACACTTTCAGAAATGAAATTGCATGAAATGAAATCTACTCTAAGGGATGATGTGTGCATTATCAAATCAAGATCCTATAAAATGAATAATCAAAACCACAGCAAAAACAATCATTCTTAACCTCTAGATATGAAGGAAAATAAAAACAATCACTCTTAACCTCTCACATAGGAAAATACATGAAAGAAATAAATCTTAATCTATGAAAGCAATAAATCTTAATCTAAAAAAATAATAAATCTCACACATTATAGGGGGCCAATCCAAAAGCATGAGGGATGGAAAGTTGAGAGGCTCCAAATACAAGCATAACAAAATCAAAGTGAGCATCACTCATGAGCATGGTGCCAAATCCAAATTCTATATTCAAAACATGAGCATTTCCCCAACTTTTCACATGCCTTTGGAAGGAGAAGGCTCTCCTATTTATACAAAAACATAAGAAGCTACCCCATTAATGGAGGTCCATTATTCTCTCAATAGATCCCTAGAAAATCTCATAGAGTTACAACTCAAATAGGAAATGATGAGGCACATATCTTCTTTGACCTTTATCCAAATCTTCTTCCATATCTTGAAGGGAATTCAAATTTGAGCATTGGAGGCCACATAAGGGTGCCTTGGAAGGCTTCCAAATGACCTACACATGTCTTGAAACTCAAGCCACTTTTAAGTATTAGCAAGTATATGTCATTTTTCTAAGTTTAACCATTTAATTCACTTATAATACTAGAAATCATTAACTTTTGGAAAACACAAAGAACCCATATAATTATGAAAATGGAGGCTAATGAAAGGTTATATGGATATGGAGTTGTGACATGTGAGTGAAATCATGGCGATAAAGGTGAAAGTGGATGATATTTTGAATACATTTTGGAGACTCTACATACCCCCAATTGACATTATTGCATGTCTTCATGCAATCTACTACATTTCTTAATCATGATTTGCTTGTGAATTACCTTGGCTTATATCAATTGTCTCTAAACTTTGCATTTGACAATTTCATTTCTTTTTGCAAAGTATTCTTTGTCATACATTAAATTGCAACATGTTTGGTTGGTTCTTGTGTGACAAAAAAATCTTAATTGGTATTGGTTCTTGTGTTTCAATACCTTGTTTCTTTTTGTTGCAGCAAGATTTACTGAACATATTTAAGAATGCATCTTTGAATCAGCTATATAATATGATCATCATTTAGAAATTATTTGCAAATCATATAAATTTTGAACCATAATGCAATTATAATGATTAGGACAAGTATGTTAGATGCAACGAAGTGAAATGGAATGAAGAGATATGAAGAGTGATCATAAATGGATGTTCTTTCTCCCCAACTAAAGGTGTTTACGGTTTTTTTTTCAAATGAGAAAGGAAATATGGTGAAGTATTTTCCAAAAATGATAATTTTAGTATTCAAGGAATTCTATGATTAAAAGCTAGTTCATATGCACACTTCCCCGGCAACGACGCCAAAATGTTGAGGCAAATTAATTACCTATCATTTAATTTTCAACTCGGGGGTTTTGTAAAACTTGCGAAGCATGCATGCACTATATACGCTAGAAATTAAATTCCAATTTAGATCAGTCTAACTATGAAACCAAACAATGTCAAACCAAATTCACCTATTCTAAGTCAACAATCAATTCAAAAGAAATCATAGTAGAGTGCACGGAATTGAAATCTTAATCTACCACACTTGCAGGAATTGAAATCTTGATCTACCACACTTTCGAAAATGAAATTTCATGAAATGAAATCTACTGTAAGGGATCAGTGCATTATCAAATCAGGATCCTATGAAATGAATAATCAAAACCACATGACATGAAATGATAACAAAAAAAATCATTCTTAACCTCTAGATATGAAAGAAAATAAAAACAATCACTCTTAACCTCTCACCTCGACCACCTTCAGTGTTCTCATTAACGTTTCTGCATCACATTTCTTACATTGAGAGAGGTCTTTGGCAAGGATGCCCACTCTCCCCGCTCCTCTTTTTGATTGTCATGGAAGGGCTCAAAAGACTCATTGCATTGGCCAAGAGGGAAGGGCGATTAGAAGGGCTAAAAATGACTGACTATTGCTACCTCACTCATCTACTTTTCGTAGATGATGTCCTCATCTTCCGAAATGGAAACATCGGGGGCTCATATACATTCCATGAAATTCTCACACTATTTTCCTGGGCTACTAGCATGGAAGCAAATCACTCGAAGTCTACCATCACCCTTTCCAATGCATCTCCCTCGGAAGCTAGGTATGCACATTAGAAATTTCCTTTTTAGAGCCATCATCAGGAGGATGGACTCAAGTACCTGGGGTTCTGGATCAAGCCACATTGCTCAAAATTGCTAATTAGATCTGGCTTGTGGTTAAAATTGAAAAGTGCTTACAAAATTGGAACCACAGATTCCTATCTAGAGCTGTTCGGTTATTGCTCATCAAATCTGTCTTGGAGGCTACCCTAGTCTATTGGATGTCGTTGGCTTGGATTCCTAAAGGAACCCTCGCCTGAATTCAGAAGATCTGCTGCAGATTCCTTTGGAACAGATATAAAGAGGGAAAACCATTTGCTTGGGTGGGATGGAAGCACATGTCCCTCCCCAAGAAATGGGGAGGATGGGGACTAAAGAACTTATCAGTCTTTGCACATGCTCTTGCTGCCAAGATGGGATGGATCCTGCTCACATCACAAAACCTCTGGACTAAAGTCTCCTACCACAAATATATATGGTCTCATCATCTCTTGGATTGGATTCGACTACCCTCCTAGCCTCGTACAAGGGTATCTATGGTTTGGAAAGCAATTTTACATACCTTGCCTTCTATCAAAGAGGGTCTAGCTTGGAGAATAAATGATGCTTCATTGGCTCGTATAGGAATGGACCCATGGACAGGAGGGGGGAATTTGTATCAATTACCTCGAGACCTCATCCTATTTCTCAATCAAAGGAATATCAATGTAATTGCACAGTTTGTTGATTTGGAGAACAACTCCATCTTTGAACAGGCTTGGTTATCAACTCCACACTTGGGCATCCCTGAACGCTAGAAGTAGACTTGGGATGGGTATATTAACGCCTTGAAAGAAGCCCATGTGCATATCAAAGAAGGCCCTAATGAACTTATCTCGACTCCAATTGAGCATGGTATATACTCCCCTAAAATTGGCTATCCCATCCTACTCTTAGCATGCAGGCCACCTGCACTCCATGATTGGTGGGGCAAGATTTGGAAGCTCAAAGCACCACCGAGAACGAAGCTCTTCATGTGGAACGTGCTCAGAAATAAAACCCCAACTGGAGCAAACCTTATGCATCGATCCCACTTTGGTCCACAATTGTGTGTACTTTGTAAACAAGTTGAGGAGACTAACGATCATTTGTTTCTCCAATGGCCGATGTGTGCTCAACTATGGCTGCAAGTATTAAACATGTTATCCAAATCTGGCTATTGGTAGGGACAATCGATTCTTGAGGCTTGGGACAACTGGAAAGCCATGAACAATGACTCTAAAACTCATTATCTCCCTCTCCTTGTCTGCTGGTCAATCTGGTTGATCAGGAATGGGATTATTTTCAAAGAAACAGAGGCCCGATGGCCACATGCTGTAGTGAAAATTGTTGCTGCCTACCATGAGATCCTAGATGAATCATACACTCCTACAAATCACACCTGTTCCATTGAGTCAATTGACCCCACCATTCCGTGGGCATACTTTGATGGCGCTGCCCAAGCACAGGAATGTGGATGTGGAATTATTCTCCATCTATCTGAACAACATCACTACAAAACTCAACTAGGTTTAGGAGAGGGAACAAACAATTATGCTGAACTAATCACACTCAAGCATCTTTTGCATTTTGCATTGGCTCACTCATGCAATAAAACTCAGATCTTTGGTGACTCCACAATTATCATAAATTGGTTCAATAACATCAATCATTGCCATGCACATTCACTTAGAAACATCTTGGATGAAATTTTGGATTTCAAGGCACAATTTAACTCTGTTACTTGTCAACATATATACAGGGAATGTAACGCGGTTGCTAACAAACTATCCAAGGAGGCTACGACACATCACAGAGGCACGTGGATGATACAAGAACAGATTGGTGCAGAACAATATCAATACTACCATCGGCCCTACATTGATAGGGTATATATCCTAGGGCAGACATACCCTAATTTTTGTTGTACTTTCAGTTGATGCACAGTGCCGACTTATGTATATATTTATGTTTACATTTCTGTTACTAGACATATCGAGCACACCCTGGTGATCTATGTACAACTCTTTTTGGAATGACCTCGGCCATAACTTATTATTTTTGAGCACTACTTGAATGGCTACGGCCTACAGTTATGCATATGCCAATGGCATCTAGTATATGTAATTTTTCACGTTAATGGAAAGTTACGATTTTTCCTCGAAAAAAAAAAAAAAGAAGAAAAAAAAAAAAATTAAAAAATTATATATAATCTAAAGATTCAAGTTATATATAATTTAAGGTTGAAGCTAAGGTTTTGGCTGATATTAGCTAAAATTAAATTTATTATTTTTTGAGTGACATACTTACACATAAGGGTCAGCCAGTCATATGGGGTTGTAGAATAAGCCTCTTGGTACAATAAAGAAATGTAAATAAATAAATAATTAAAATGGAAGATGAAACTTGTTTTGTAATAAATCCCTTACAACACATTAATGTGAATGGTTGGAATTTCAAATTTGAAAATTTTGCATTTCCCCACCCATATTCATAGTTTCAACAAAAAAAACCTCTGAAGATTTTGCAATTTTCTTACCTGTATTTGACGGGCAAATCACCCCATAAACAATTTTCCAGTCAAATTCCATCCCCGAATGTACCGTGATTTTATGCCACGTTTTCATTCATAAGTGTTTATTTTAGTCCGATTTGTGCGTGAAATTATTAAAGGCAAACTGTGATTTACATTATAAGCGGTTTATAGTTTGTGCGATTGCGACTGGTGTCATAGCTCTCTAGTGCGTGGAAATAGATTGCCCGGAGCTCCAATGGTCCGGCGAACCCGCGGAGAGTTTCTGCACTGTGAAAGATCGGGTGCTGCACTGTGAAAGATGAGCAATCGAAATACTGTTCTGATTTGCATGATGAGAATGTTGTGCGGGTATACGGGTCAGCCAAAGTGTTCGGCAATGAAGGCATTTAGATTACTATTTGCAGCAGAAGCAACACGTGCAAATATCAGAATGAGTCAGTCCTCTATTGTTTTAAAAAAAATGAGACAACGACGTAGTGCAGTTCGTTCAAGAAGCATTAGCGACAACGCAAGGCGCCCGTTGGCCTATGATCCAAGGTTCAATATTCAAGGAGATTGGATCAAATCCCAAAACTTTAAGTACCAGAGCATGAAACTCCATGTGATCCCTGCTTCCATTATTCACGAGAAAGAGCATCAACAATGGTGCTTGGTCACAACTTATTAGGGTTATGAAGAATATATATATACATATATATCAACTTATTAGGGTTATGAAAAATGAATATATATATATAATATATATGAGAGATATGCTCCGCCGATCTTCTATAAAACCTTAAAAATGGAAAATATTTCACTAAACTGGACCTCACAGTGGACTAAAGTTGTTTTCTATGTGCAGGACAACCCGCACATAGAAAACAACTTATTCACTAAATTAATATTATACTCAAACCAATTCCTCTCGTTACCTAAGCAAGTCTAATTGGAGGAGAAAACTAAGCGCACCTGCTGCTATCTACCAGAGTCGTTATTCGGGTTCTTTTCGTGATAATATATGGATTTTCGGGGATGGTACTAACGGTAGGAACTCTTTCTACATTCACTTGTGATCTATGGATGACAAAAATTGGCAGTTTCTGCATTGAAATTCCATATGGTTCTGGTTGGATATCCCCGTATTCATATGGGATTATCAACGAAAAAGAGGCCGCGTCATTATCTGCATTTAAGCTGACTTGTTTCTTGATGGGTACCTCGATATTTATCTCATTTAATCCTAAGTGGACTTTGGTATCTGGAGTTGTAAACCAGAGTTATGTTTTTTTAAATTTATGTCACAAGGTTCTTCACACTTTAATTTTGGGGTTTGAATGTTGGCAAACTTTGAAAAAATTCTATCAAAATTCATAATTTCATATCACAATTCAAATTTGTAATTTATCTTTCCAATTTCCATATTTATAATAACATTTTTTATATTCAATGATATTAATTTTTTATTATTTTATCTTATAATTCATTTTAAATTAATAAATATGTATATATATAAGCAAACTTCAGGACTAACTTCATAAAATAAAATTCAAACTCTAACTAAACCTAATCGTTACCTAACCCAAACTCAAACGGTTACATTGATCTGAATAAAGTTTAGATATATCAAAAGTCTGAAGATCGATAGACAAATTCAATTGGAGAACTCAACAACGGGAAGGTGGAGTTGGCAGCTCCCCGCATTTGAGAAAAGTAAGTCTTTCGAAATGTGCAATGATGAGGACGTGAGAATGATTGGGGCAGAGTTGGGTTTCCCACTTCATACAGCAATAGCCCTTCATCGGATAGAAGGTATTCCATGTCCACCGTAGTGCAAAATTTATTATCTATCATTTGAATTAACCGCATATTGTTTTTATAAAGATAATATGTCTTTAATCTTAGCTATTATTTTTCTAGAGATAATAGCAAATTATATTTAAAGATTACAATATCACTTTTGTCTTTTTAGAGACAATATAAAATATAGAAAAATATCTCACCCTTGAAATAAATCAATATAAAAAGTATTTAATTAAAAATAAACTACAATATTATTGATTAATTGAAATTAAGGCACAATGGAATCAAACCACCAACCTAGTGCTTATAAGGTAGGAGCTCTTACATTGAGCTAGCACCTTTTAAAGAATTATGTGAGTTATGGCAATCCTTGAAATTGCATATATAGGCATTGATTAAAAAAAAAATGCTCAACAATAATCTTTGTAAATTTTATAATCATGCAACTCCTATTTTTACACAGTTAACTCAATGTCACAACCCTATAGCATAACCCATACATGATGGTGGATTAGGATAAACATATAAAACATTACCAGTTCATTCTAAGGGCATGAATGTACTCCACTACTAAAGGGGAGAAACATGTTTCGTTTTGGAGTTCTCCTCAATAACAAAGACATAAAAATTTAATTCGTTTGAAGTAAATAATATATCCGTAGATCTTGAAAAGAATATAGTGAAAACCACAAATTTTCATTAATGTTTGTTGTAAACCCGAGAATATATATATATATATGAACATTGATTCTCCTTAAAATCCAACATTCACATTCGCTAACCTCAAAAAGAGAAGGATCGAATGTATGAGGATCCAAAACTAATTTTGAATTACGATGAATGTTTCTGAAAAGTAGCTTGACCGTCTAGCCTTGACTAGGAAATATCCCTCTTAGTAATGAATTTATAGAAAAAGGTGAGAGAATGATTTTGGTGAAGATTTTACTAAACAACAATCTTATTAACATTTACATATGTATGTTTTACCTCCAAATCTTGTGCAGAAGATTCCTCAATATCGACTCGGTCGGTTTGATTTCAATTTCTCAGTATCGACTCAGCCTATTTGATTTCAATTACTAGGTATCGACTCGGCCGGTTTGATTTCAATGACTCGGTCATTGTAAAAAATACATTAAATATTTTTTTTTATGAAAAAACATAATTTTAAAGATTTTCATTCATGTTTCTTGATCCAGTGGATCAAAATAGTGCTCAAAATTTAAATTGTGCAATAGAGCTCGAAACTTAAATGAATGGATATATCTCGATGATCTGAACCAATCACAATTCATTTCAATCAAAACCGATATCATATGATCCCGATATCACATTCTGATCAAATTGGCAAACAACTAGAATTTTTGGAATTTGTTACAAGTACACCCAATCAACAGTTTGTACACTGACTGGGGCTTTGACTGTGTTTTTATGGGCCAGTCATTGGATGACACTTGTCTCATTTTTATAGGTTCGTGTATGGTGTGATTTCTTTTGTGTAATGTTGGACCAATGAAGGAGAGCCATGTGGGCCACTTGGTCGCTGCCAATGGCTAGGCCTTAGCTTGGCCCATGGCCACAACCCCATACACCAATAGTTAGAGCCCAAGTTCACTGTGCACATAAAAATGAAGGCAAAAAGTAAGGGGGTCAGCCCTAGGTCACAAGGTGACCATGCGACCACGGGCAAAGATACAGAAAGGAGCCAGCCCCGAGGTCGTATGACCCTTCACAGAACCAGGTGCATGAAGAACAAAGGGGAGCTAACCCATCGGGGTCATCCCTGGTTCGTATGACTCTCCCACGTAACCATAGGCATGGAGAACTCGTGGGAGCCAGCCCCTAGGGGGCCAATCCATGGTCACTGGAAACCCATAAAACCAGGAGCGTGCACGCATCTGGGTGCTAGACAACAACCCTAAAATATCGCCCCCCCATGCCGTCTTATGGCCACCACATGACCACAAAATTTAGAACTGGGGGCTTAATGGCGGAGTTAACCGTCCTACAATTTCACTCGTCAAGCGGGAATGTAGGCCAAGTTTGCATGTCATTTCCACGTTTGGGGCACTCAAGCTAGGTTTAGGCCAAATTGGAGGATGAATAGTTGGAGAATTAGGGAAAAACTTGTAACAGTCATAATTTACTCAATTTTTTGCCAAATGAGGTGTAGAAAGAACTAAAATGGGGGTTTTTGATAGTGTTGGATCCATTGGAGACATCAGTTTTGTTGTTTGAGTTTTGTAATGCATGTAAACACACTTTTGAACATTTTAATGAAAGAGACCCTCCATTGGAAGCTGGACCAAGAGATGTAGCCCGAGTGAGGTGTGAACTCCTTTACCATGCTTTGTGTTATGTGTTTTAGATATGCTTATTTTGTCTCTGTTTGGTTGTAAAGTTTGGTTAAAATTTACTTGTTTATGTGTTTATTAAGTTGACCCTCTACCCAAAACACATATAAATTTAGCTTGCAAATTGTTAAAAATTTTCATGTTTACACATATATATCATTTTAGTATTAAGAGAAACAGGTTATTGTGAAGATTTGATTTGTTTGCAAGTGTTTTTTTGATGCTTACAAGGTTGAAGCTCAAAAGATAACAATAACTTGTGTAGTCAAGATCTCAGATTGTTTAAAGGAGAACAAACACACCTCAAGCTTCAATAGTCATGGCACATGAAGAAGGTATTGAAGAGATTTTTGAAGATGAGAAAATTTTAAGAAAAGCATTCTTTAAGATGTCTGAGATGGTTAAGGTTCTATATGAGGAGAGGAATTCCATATTGTATGGAGAGATCTCAAATCCTCCAAAAGGAGATGGAGGAAAAGGAGACAAGCCTCCAAAAGGGAATGGAGGGAATGGTGAAAAACCACCACATTCACCTCCATCCTCATCTTCATCTTCATCCTCATATTCAACTTCTTCTACCCTTTCACAAACACCTCCAAATTCCCCAAGGGGTCATGGTGAAACTCCTATGCTTAGGCTTGATATTAAGTTTGAATTTCTTATGTACAATGGAGAGGTAAATGAAAAGAGATTGGATAATTGGATTCATCAAATTGAAGTGTAATACAAATAATCAAATATGATGAAACCAAGATTCATCTTACTTCTCTTAGATTTTAAGGTGCAACACTAATTTGGTGGGAAGCCAAAACTGAAGAGCACATGAAGAAACATGGTAAGGTTTTCTCCTCTTAGAATGATTTTGTTGTTGCAACAAGAAGACAATTTTATCCATTAGAATAAATGAAAAAAGTTATTATGGATTGGAAAAACTTTAGACAAGCTAAGGGGTAAAATGTTCAAAGCTATACTCAAGAATTTAGAAAAAGGGCTTTGATTTTGGGCATAGATTTGTCTTCTCAAGATAATTTGCTCAAATACATTGGAGGATTGCATAGTTATTTGAGACATACCATTATCATGTTTAACCCTACAAAACTAAATAAAGTTTGCATACAGGAAACTCATTTAGAGGCAAGAGGGAAAAATTCTTATGAAGAAACTAGTGAGAGTTCCTTTGAGTCTGGAGAAAAAAGAAAGGGTAAGTTCAAAGGAAAAGGGAAGAAGAATGCTTCCATAAAGATGGAGAAAGAAAATATCACATGTAAACATTATTCCAAAGAGGGCCACGATGAAGATCATAGCTGGAAACTTCATCCAGAGATGAGACCCAAAAAGTTTAAAAAGAAGGAGAAAGAGAAGACAACTGCAACTACACAACAAGATTTAGGTTTTGATTATGGAGATGAAACAAATATCATAGCCATGGGTTTGAAAGGTAAGGCCATTGCAAATACTAGTTCTTCAAATTTTCTCAATGAAACTCAAGATGAAAAAACAAGAATAGAGCTTTTCCATATTAGAGTCATTTCAAAACATACCAAGATAGATACATTGTTTGATAGTGGTTCACAAGAAAATCTTATCTCAGAAGACATTGTCAAGAAGTTGAATTTAGAAACCATTCCTCATCCTAAACCTTATCCTCTAGGTTGGATATGTGACAATGCAAAATTACATGTGACAAAAATATGTAAACTGAAATTTGCAATCACTGCAAACTTTTTAGATGAGGTAGAGCTTGATGTAATGCTAATTGATATATGTGGTATTTTTTTGGAAAGTCCATATATTTATCATAGGAGAGTTATTTTTCATCGTCGTGAGAACAAATATCATGTGTTCAAGAATGGGATTGAGTACATTTTTAGAGCACATATCAAGAAGTTGAATGCATCTCTTGTAAATGCGGGACAAATGAAGACAATTGTTAATGCTAGTCAGAACTTTGCATTATTAATGATCAAACATGAAGATATTGAGGAATCTAAGGCATTTCAAGGATATGAATCAAGTTTGAAAATTGATTTCATTGAGGTTTCTAATTCATGTGATAAGATGTTTCGTGAGTCTAACATGTTGCCTCCAAAAAGAGGTAAACAAAATGAAGCGAATTTGCAGCAAGATGAATCATTGTTGAACATTGGTGTGAACAAAATGCTAGTGTTAAAGCATGTAGAGGTAAAAAAGAAAATGAAAAGGCAATTTGACAAAGAGGACATTGGCCCCAAAACATCTTCTTGTGGGTTTCATAATGTTTTGGTTTTGAATAAGGATGGTTCATGGCGATGGCGAACACATTTTGTAAAGAGTTGAGCCAAGAGCAAGGCTAGAAATGTTAAGCATTGTCATGATGACAATGTTCAAGGTGAAAGGAACTTGAAATTGTTTAAGTTTCCACTGATTGAAGATCAAGGAGGGAATATTTAGATTCCTTCAAGGGTAGTTTTATGTTCTACATATCTTGGAAAATTGCAGCAAGAGTTCATCTTTGACAGAAAGTCCAGAACTCCAAAATTAGGGAAAGTGATGTACTTTCATGAAAAACTCAAAGCGACAAAGTCAAGCAAATTTTAGTTGATTGAGACTAGAAGGGTGAAGGAGTTGTACCCTCATCTATTTATTGACTAATAAAGAGCTTTTGGAGGTCCATAAGCGTCCAATGGGGAGGAGTGATCCAGTGGATCAAAATAGTGCTCAAAAGTCAAAGTGTGTGATAGAGCTCGAAACCTAAACGATTGGATAGATCTTGATGATCTGAAGCCAATGCAATTTGATTCACTCAAAATCAATATCGTATGCTCTTGATATCACATTTTGATCGAATTGGTAAACAACTAAAAAATTTGGAATTTGGGTTGCAGGTACACCCAGTCAATAGTTTGTACGCTGACTGGGCATCTAACTGGGCATTTGACTATGTTTTTATGGGTGAGTCATTGGATGACACTTGTCTCATTTTTATTGGTTCATGTATGGTGTGATTTCATTGGTGTAATGTTGGACCAATGAAGGAGAGCCACGTGGGCCAATCGATGGCTGCCACATAGCCTCCTCTTACTTAGAAAAATTATGGTTTGGGTCCAAACTGAGCTCCACAAGGATCAAAATTAAGACCTCGGTGGTGGCAACGTAGTGCTCCACCACTGCGCCACCGGTGGTTCTTGTAAATCATTGTGCCAATGTTATATTTAAACTTTATAAAATGCGCATATGGGGGAGGGGGTTGGTCTAAGCCCTAGCCCCTAGCCACCCCTAGTACCATGGGACTGCAGGTGGGGGGCCAAAGGCTACGCCTTAGCGTGACCCATGGTCACAACCCCATACACCAACAGTCGAAGCCTAAGTTACCAACGCACAACAAAACCGGAGGTGGAAGGTAAGGGGGTCAGCCCCAGGTCACAAGGTGACCATGTGATCACGGGTGGAGATATGGAAAGGGGCCAACCATAAGAGCCATCCTCGGGGTCGTATGACCCTTCACAGAACCAGGTGTGCAGGGAATGGAGGGGACCCGGCCCCAAGTCATATGACCCTCCCATGTAACCACGGGCACGAAGAACTGGTGGGGGACAACCCATGGTCACAGTCGACCCATGAAATCAGGAGCGCGTGCCCAACTAGGTGCTAGACAACAACCCTAGAATATTGGCCCCCTATGTGGTCTTATGGCCGCCACATGACCACAAAATTCAGAACTAGGGCCTTAGTGGCGGAGTTAACCGTCATACAATTTCACCCACTGAGCGGGAACGTAAGCTAGGTTTTTGTGCCGGTTCTGCGTTTGGGGCACTCAAGCTAGGTTTAGGCCAAATTGGAGGATGATTAGCTGGATAATTTGGGAAAAAACTTGTAACAATCATAATTTACTCAATTTTTGGCCAAATGAGGTGTAGAAAGAACCAAAATGGGGGTTTTTGACAGTGCTAGATCCATTCGAGACATAATTTATTCTGTTTGAGATTTTTAAATCATGTAAACACAGTTTTGAGAATTTTTAATGAAAGAGGCCTTGCATTGGAAGTTGGACCAGGAGATGTAGCCTAGAAGAGGGGTGAACTCATTTATCATGCTTTATGTTATGTGTTTCAGATATGCTTATTTTGTCTTTGTTTGACTGCAAATTTTGATTAAAAATTTACTTGTTTATGTGTTTAGTAAGTTGATCCTCTACCCAAAACACATATAAATTTAACTTGCAAATTGTTACAAATCTTCAAGTTTACACATACAGATCATTTCCAAACATGAAGCATTAGAATATAGATAGAAGACAACATATGATCAAAGTAGGCTCAAGATATATCCATTATATCAAAATGGCACCCAGTGCATTGTCTAATACATACATGATATAGAGATCAAAACAAAGACACATAACCAAGGAGGCTCTAAATGGCCTTTACAACAAAAGTCATTTGTAAAACATCACTAGTCACTAGTACTATTGGCTACTGCTAGAGAATCCAACATCATCTGGCTCAGACTTTGAATCAGAGTCAAACAGGGAAACCCATGGCTCCTCCTCCTCCTCATCACCATGTTGAACTGCAATTGTAAAAGTAGTAGCACTAGCATGCATAACAATTGCAGCTAAGATAAACCAGCTATGCACTTCCATTGTGGTTGAGTAGAGGAAGTGCCTACAATTGGAGGACTTGGGGCAGGGAATGGTACAAGTTGATCTGCATTCAAGTGAACATTATGTTCAACCAATGCCTCCATCTATAAATCCAAATCAATACCTATATCCTCATCAGAATCAAACTCTATTGGATGACTCTCTACTACCCAATTTGATGTTGGATCAATATCTTCCAACACAATGGGATCTGTATCAAGTATTTTGTTCACCGATTGGTTGTGTCTTAATCAAATATTGTATTAGACATAGAATATATCATTTAACCATTTTTGTTCCAAATAATTTCTCTTCTTCGTGTGAATCCTCCCAAATACAGACTAATTGCGCTCACACCCAGTAGCACTACAATTTTGACTCAAAATACAAATTGCAATCTTTTTCAATTGAGGACAATGGCTACCAAAAGCCTCCCACCATTGTGCTACAAAAAACATAGTTTTGTAATGAGTTAGCTCAAGAAATTATATCCAACTTTCAAATTATAAATAATTTAACAAAATAAGAATTTGAAAATTGGAATTTTTTCTTACCTGCCTCATCTGCTTCCCTTGCAATCCTTGCTAGGTTCTTGCCAAAGGTACCTGTGGCTCTACTGAAACAAGTGATTTTTTGGTGTATCTCCAATTTATCACTCTCCTTAGGGACCATGTGATCAATGCAGTCAATCAATCCATCTCTAACCTCCCCAATCAAAGCTTTTGCCTCCAAAGCTTTATAATGATACCTTGGGTTCAGAAAAAACCTAGCTGCATGTATAGGGTGATGGTGTTGATTGTTCCATATTTGATCAATGATTTCCCAAATGGACCCATACTTAGCCACTCTATCCTTGTATACTACCTTTATTTTCTCCTTTGCTTTATCCATAGCCTCATAAATGAATCCCATAGCCAATCCTTCTCCATCCACCAACCGCAACACCTTAACCAGTGCCTCAACAACCTTCACAATCTCTGTTGCCTTTTTCCAAAACATTTCTTCAATAAATTTCTTTCTCACATCTTTTCCATCCTCTTTGCAAGACCATTGACATTCATTCCATTCATCATTGGAAAACACCCTTTACAAGTTTTTATGTTGGGAAAGCATAGATTGCAATGTCAAAAAATGAGTTGCAAATCTAGTGATGGCATGCCTAATAATATCCCTACCACCTGTTTTTTTCCTCATCAGGCTCAAAATCCATGAGTTATTGTAGATATATTTTGTTATGCTTTTGACATGCTCTATAGTGTTCTTGACCTAATATATTTTGCTAATATCCTCAAGAATGAGGTCTATGCAATGTGCAACACATGGGGTCCAAAATATGGTTTTGTGTTTTTCCTCTAACATTTTACCAGCAAGAACATAGTTAGAGGAATTATCTATGATGATTTGAATAAAATTAGCCACCCCCACCTCTTCAACAACCTCATCGAAAATCTGAAACAACAAGTGTTCATATTTCACCCTATCAGATGCATCAATTGATTTTAGAAACATGGTTTCCTATGGGCAAAAGATAAGAAATTTTAAGATGGTATGGTTCCTTTGACCAGTCCATCCATCTCACATGATGGTACATCCTATTTTTTTCCATGAGCTTTTGAAATCTTTCAAATATTCATCAATGGAAAAAACTTCTTTTTGCAAAAGAGATCCCCTTAACTCATGCATAATAGGGCCTTTGAAGCCCTTTCCAACAAAAAATATGGCATCAAACATAGGTTCATAATATGGTGAATGAGAAGCATTAAATGGGATATTAGCATCATACCACCTTCTAGCTATGTAATCACAGGAAGTCTCTCTCAATTATTTCTTCCAATGGTCATCTAAAGTGGGCTTCATTTGACCTCTATTAGCTTGAGGACCATGTGCAATATCAGAGGGAGAGGAGGGTGTGAAATAACTTTTGATATCACCCTTCTTTTTCATTTTACCCTTACCTTTTTCTTGAATAGACTCCAAAGAGGGAGGAAGATAGTGAAAGGGGTTGGATGCATTAGTGCAAGGGATAGATGAAGAGCCCTCATAATCAAAATTAGATTTGGTAGCCATCATGTGTTTTATACTCCTTTTCTTCCCAATTTCAGCCTCTATTTCTTTTTGCCTAACTTTTTTTTCTTCAAACTTCTCAAATTTATCTAGCAACTCCGTTCTAATATCCCCATTCTGATGGCACTTCAAATGGAGTAATTTGGCCTCTAACACCATCCAAGTGTTGTTTTAGCCTATGAATTCCCCCTCCACCTCCCTTAATTTTTCTATGACAAAATTTTCAATGCATTTGATTATCAATCATCTCAACACATGCCCAAGCAATGTCTTTCATTCTAGGAGCCATTTTTTGATATTTGGAATTGGAAATGAAAGGAAAAAATATGAAAAAGAGAAAAAATATCAATTCTTCAATGTTCATTTCTTTTACAAAAATTACTTTTTTCAATTTCTAGATTTGAAAAAAAAAAAACAAACAGATTTTAGAAGTGAGAAAAAAAATACCTCTAGGCTCTAGCCTCCTCAATGTTGCTCCAACAAACCAACTCCTCAATGTTTCTATAATGGATACCCAAGAAGCTCCTCATTGTTTCTCCATTGATTTCCCAAGACTTCTCACTGCAGCTCCAAAAACCAACTCCACAACTCTTCACAAACTCCTCATAAATTCTCACACAAATGCAATGAGACAACTGTGAGGAAATGTGAGGGCATTGGGTAGCTTTTCTAGGCTTGGGAGAGGTAGATTCGCTTAAAGAAAACCTAAAACCAAAATATAATTATGCTTGGGGTTTGAATTTGAATTTCCCTCTAAAAGAGTCATTGGGCATCTTTGATTAGTTTGACCAGTTTAATATGGACTCGGCCAAGCTATTCAGTGCTCGGCTAGTTCGGTACCAAACTGGCCCCTGAACCATTTTTTTTGCTAAGATGAACCCGCCACGGGTATGACTCAGTCAGGTCGGCAGAACCCGAGCTGGCTCAGCCAATTTTAAAAACACTGAGTATGAAAATATGCATCTTAGTAGAAGATGGTATCATATTAGAAGCATATGATTGAAGCAAACAAAGGGATCATGACATCTTTATAGAAGCTTGGAAGGATAGCTGAAGTAAAATTCTACATGGTTGTAGTAGTCATGATGATAGTAGCTCATACCAAAGTAGTAATGGATATATGGTTGGAAGAAAGTCATCTAGCATAGAAATAAATCATCATACATCATCAATAGGAAGGAGAATTTGTAGGATGAAGATAATCAAGTTCCTCTGTTGGAATATTCATTAGAAGGTTCACCTCTTCTTGGAAGAAGAAAGTGTCTCATTTATCATTCCACATTTTGTGGGATCCATTGTTTAAAAGGATGATGGTATGAGTGCAACATGTCAAAATGGCTGAAGAACTTTCAAGCTAGGAAAGGAAGCTACCAAAGGAAGTTTACATGACCAAACGTAGAAAAGAGGTATGCATATATTTGATAGATTAAGTCATGTGAACATATAGTTGCAAATAGCATCGGTAAATGATCTAACTCATGAGCATAATCGAAGAAGAAGAATCTCTCCCCTTAGAAAGATAAATGAAGGCACATGTCTTGAGCTAGCTCACACGTATACAACATGAAATCAACATAATATGTCCTCATATGGAATATGAGGTGGTTGACAAAGGCAAAGGAACTATGTATAGAAGTTCCTTGGAAAGTATGTGAATAAAGGAAGAGAAGTTCATGAGAAATGCAACTATGGTCATATATGATAAGATAAGCGATGAACATCCAATGACTAAGAAAATTGGATAAGACATATCCATGGAGAAGGCATGAAAACTCTGTTAAAGTATGTAAAGGAAGGAGACCCTTGACATTGAATGTCTTGGAGATGTGTTTATGAATGTGCAATATGTTGATGTTGCAAGCAAGAAGATGTCATGATGAAAGGCCATCATAAAAGGTAACTTTGATTTGGTGTTCATTTTGATTTTTGAGAACAAGGATACCAAAAGAGATTTGCGGATGTCACCTACAAATGAGAACGGATGGAAAATCCTAAAAGTAACATGACTTGGAAAAGGTAATTTGAATGAAGACAAGCGATATGTAGATTAGAATATCACTTTCCAATAAAGATAAGGATTGCATGACCGATACGGTTCATGAAGGAAAGTGATGGATGGTCGATGCCCTATGAAGAAAACCTAGAAGATAAAGTCTCCATACTGATGAAGATGAAACTCATGACATCAAATGGAGGATCTCTACAAGAAGCTGAAGGTACCATGATCTCCACCAATGATCCAGGTGGATATTGGTGGCCACCTGCCAAGTCCACTTGGACCCCCACCATTGTCTTTTTCAGCATTTTCAGTTTCCTTAATTGTAGCACAACTTACTATTTTTAGCAGTTTTTCGGGTCCTGAACTTCCGGAGCCGTTTTGAGGCCCTAAACGACGTTTTTTTGGGAATCCGAGGGCAACATGGGTCCATGAAATGGACCGATGTTGCCTGTTCCAACAATGATAGTACTCGGATAGATCTTTCTAATGAGCTATTGTATGCATCAAACGGAGATCATATGCCAAAGTTACGACCCCGGGAAGTTGATGTACCAATTTACCCCAAACGGGGCCCACAGTTTGGCGTTTCATCTCCTAGGGTTAGGTTTTGGAATGTTAAGGGATTTCCATTGTTTCTCAACAATAAATAGGACTTCGAGCCTCATTGTAACACAGTTCAGAGGCATGTAGCCATCACATCTCTTCTCAGAGATAAGCTACCATCGCCCTAGCTGGTTTATTTCCATTTCTGGTTGTAAGCATATTTTAGTATTTTCCATTAATGAAATGAAGTATTATTTCCGCTGCATCTTTGTGTATATGGTTATCTCTGTAATTTGTTGCGTTCCTGTTTAAATCCGGATCAGTGGTATCAGAGCGGTCTGCTTTTTCTCTGTTTTTCTTTGCATGTCCCCAACAAGGTCGGGATATAGGGAGTTAGGGCTTGAACTGGTTGAACCTTTGCAAGACCAGCCTTGCAAATCCCGACGGCCTCCCATGGCGGATGAGAAGAAAGACGAGGGGGCAGAAGATCCCATCAAAATCTTGCTCGAAGAAGCCCTCGAGCGACAACGGAACGCGATGATGGACAGCTTTGCCCAGATCCTTCAGCGGCTACCCAGAAGTGGCGCATCGGCTTCCAATAGCTACTCTGGAAACGCCACACCCTTTAAGGTACAAGTTAATTTTGAAATTCCCATATTCGAGGGTCAGATAGACGCAGATGCCGTAGATAAATGGTTAAATCTGCTAGAGGGTTATTTTTCTGTTCATGAATTTTCGAGTCGAGAAAAGATTGTTTTTGCTCTCCTCAAAGCAGCCCCCCATGTCAAGGACTGGTGGGAAACCTACTGTGAGCAGAAGGATGAAAGTACTGGCTCACTATTTTCAGCCACACCCACGTGGGATTCGTTCCGGGATGCCGTCAAGGAGCAGTACTACCCTGTTGGAAGCTATGAGGATGAATACATAAAGTGGACCACGCTGCGGCAGGGAAGGGACCAAGACGTGCCGGAGTTCACCAATCTTTTCCATACCCTTCGCACAAAGTTGGGTATCAAGGATTCGGAGCAACATTTGATACTCAAATACTATGGCTGCCTGCACAAGTACATCTAGGAAGAAATACAATTCCTAAACATCCCCTCGCTCGGCGCAGCATACCGATATGCCGTCAAGGTCGAGCAGAAGTTTAAACAAAAGAAGCGAGACTTTGGATCTGCGAATCCAAAGCAGGGGAAAGGTGCCCCGAAACCACAGAACAAAGGACAAAGCCAAGGCGGGACAACCCAAGACAACCAGCCGAAGCTGCAAGCAAAGAACAACGCCGCGAAGCCGAGAAAGGACACTGGAAAATGGTGCGAGTTCCATAAGAGCTCCACTCACAACACAAGTGAGTGTCGGGCCAAGCAGTCACTGGTGGCTGAGTTAAAGGTTTCAGAATCAGATGCATGTTCTGACTCTGAGTCAGAACCCGATAAGGGTTATGAAAAAGGGAAGCATATCATTGATGCAGATCCCAGCGCCACTGTTGCTACTGAAAAAATCCAGAAAAATGAACCCGAAGATCCAGAGGAGGAGGAGCGTCTCTTCCACTCTCAGATGTGGGTAAAGGGCTCCCCGATACAGTTCATTGTTGATAGCGGGAGTCAAAAGAACCTCATTTCGGCAGAGGTCGTGAAGCGGTTGGGCTTACCGACCATAGCACATCCACAACCATACACCATTGGGTGGCTTCACCAAGAACGAGATCTTCGCGTGAGCCAATAGTGTCACCTCCCATACAACATCAAACCCTTCATGGATGAGGTATTGTGTGACATTGCTCCCCTTGAAGTTTGTGATGTATTACTGGGACAACCATACTTGTGGAAGCGACATGCTGTGTATGAATCAAGGCCCCGTGCTCTTATTATTACATTGGGAAATAAGTTGTTCAGGATACCAGAGGTAGCACCACCTGTCGCCATCTCTTTGATTACTGCAAAACAATGCAGTAAGATCATTTCCAAAACCAGGAAATTTGTTTTCCTGATGATACGCCCTCAAGGAAAGAAGAAGACAGTGGTTGTGGCCTCCAGACGGGGTCCCTCTGCATGACAACTACAGATGGACAAGATTGTGGAGGAGTACGAGGACATCTTCACCTCCCCGGTAGGGGTTCCTCTGCACTGTCAAGTCAAGCACTCCATCGATCTGACCCCAGGTGCGCCGCTACCTAATGGACCAATTTATCGGCGCTCCGTTCTGGAGAACAATGAAATCAAGAGGCAGATTCAGGAGCTCCTGCAGAAAGGTCACATCCGTCCGAGTTCATCGCCCTGTGGGAGCCCGATCGTGTTGGTACAGAAGAAGGATGGGATGTGGAGACTCTGTATTGACTATCGGGCGCTGAACAAGATCACTGTCCGTAATAGGTACCCGATCCCGCGGATTGATGACCTCCTAGACCAACTAAAGGGGGCGAAATATTTCAGCAAGATCGATCTGAAGTCAGGATATCACCAGGTACCAATCGAACCCTCTGATGTGTGGAAGACTGCCTTCAAATCCAAGGAGGACCTCTTCGAATGGTTGGTCATGCCTTTCGGATTGACGAATGCTCCTGCAACCTTTATGAGGCTAATGGATGACATCTTGCAGCCATTCACCAACTCCTTTGTAGTAGTATACTTGGATGACATTCTGATCTTCAGCCAGAGTTGGGAAGAACACCTCCACCACATCCGACAGGTTCTCCAAACACTGCGGCAACACAGGCTATGTGCCAATTTGGAGAAATGCACTTTTGGCATGACCCAGGTTCAGTATCTGGGATACATCATTGATGAACAGGGGGTGCATGTCGATCCAGCCAAGATCTAAGTCATTCGGGATTGGCCCTCTCCAACCACTCTAACAGAGCTCCGCAGCTTTCTAGGTCTTGCCAACTTCTACCGCAGGTTTGTGTTGGGGTTTTCTCATATTTCTTGGCCCTTGAGTCAGGTCACCAAGGGAGGGGCGAAAGCAAAATTATTTTGGTCTGAATCTCAATAGAAGGCATTCATGGAGTTGAAGGATCACATCTACACGGCACCAATGCTCGCGTTACCAGATTTACAACAACCATTTGAGGTCGAGACAGATGCCTCTGACTATGCTATTGGGGCAGTCCTTACTCAACATGGACATCCAGTGGTATATCACAGTGAAGCACTTTCAGACACAGTTCGGAAGTACCCCACTTATGATAAAGAGATGTATTCCATTGTATAGGCCTGCCGACAATGGAAGCATTACATTTTGGGGAAGGAAACGGTCATCCACACAGACCACCGACCCCTGCAGTTCATACAGACCTAAGGGAAATTACAGAATGATCGCCATCAGAAGTGGTCTACATACCTGCAACAATTCCATTTGAATATCAAGTATAAGAAGGGTAGCACCAATAATGTTGCAGATTGCCTCAGTCGACCACCGATCATGGCGTTAACCACCGTGCTCAACTCTTGTGGGCACGAGACTTTTGATTGGCCACTTCTCTACAAAAGCGACCCAGAATTCGGCCACACATACCAGACACTCTTGGAGGGTCGGCATGTTGCAGATTTTCACCTCCAGGATGCCCTATTATGCCACCTCGGTCACCTGTGTGTTCCTTCAAGTGAGCGTGCCAAGATGATTTGGGAAGCACACTACAGTCGGGTTGCTGGGCATTTCAGGGTTGAGAAAATAGTGGCAGTACTGCAAAATTATTTCTATTGGCCGAATCTTCGACAGGATGTTGGGAAGTACATCAGATCATGTACTGCCTGTGCCATTGCCAAATCGACCATTAAGAAGCACGGCCTCTATACCCCATTGCCTACCCCTAGTCGACCTTGGGAATCCATCTCCATGGATTACATGTCAGGCCTTCCTTCCACTAAGCATGGAAATGACTGTGTTTTTGTGGTCGTCGACAGGTTCTCGAAGATGGCCATTATGGTGGCCTGCAAGAAGAATATCACAGCAGAAGCCACTGCTAAACTCTTCTTTGAACGAGTGTGGGTGCACTTTGGGATCCCACAGTCTATCATCTCAGATCGGGACAGTCGGTTTCTCAGCACATTTTGGTCCAGTCTCTGGTCAATGCTGGACACCAAACTCACGAAGTCCACAGCCTTCCATCCTCAAACTGATGGCCAGACAGAGGTTGTCAATAGGATTATTGTGCACATCCTGCACATGTATAACTCAAAGCATCCACGCACATGGGACGAGAGCCTCCCCTATGTTCAACACAGCTACAACCGAGCTCTTCACAGCTCCACTGGCCATAGCCCTTTTCAGGTGGGTTTGGGATTCCAGCCACTATGCCCCATTGATGTGGCCATGCCACTTGCAGCTACTCACATGAATTCAGCTCATGTCCAGTCTGAAATAGATAAGGCCACCAACTTCATTGAGCGCATCCAACATATTCGCCAGCAGGTCCATGACATTCTTGAGAAATCAAATGCCAAGTACAAGCAGCGACATGATCAACATCGGGTGCCACACAAGTTTCAGGTGGGCGATAAAGTCTGGTTGCATTTGCAAAAGGAATGCCTTACTGGAGCCTATCGAAAATTGAGACCACTCCGATACGGCCCTTACACCATTACTAAGGCTATGGGACACAATGCATTTGAGCTCAGCATTCCCCCATTCCTTGGCCTGCACCCAGTGTTCAATGTGGACCGCCTTTGACCATACTTTCCACCATTGCTAGACACATCCGACATTGCAGAACAGCTCAAACCCACAGAATTGAATCCATATTGCATGGAACAAGCTACAACTGATCGGATCATGGACACACAGATCAAGAACACTCGCCAACAGAATATCCAACTGTATCGAGTTGTCAAAGTAGGCCAACTCCTTTAGGAGGGCAAGTGGCTCACCAGGGAACAGGTTCAACAAAAGTTTCCTCATCTCATGGAGGAGCTCAACGCAATGGGGACCATTGCTTCCTAAGGGGGGAGGAATGATCCAGGTGGATATTGGTGGCCACCTGCCAAGTCCACCTAGACCCTCACCATTTTCTTTCTCAACATTTTCAGTTTCCTTAATTGTAGCACAACTTACTATTTTTAGCAGTTTTTCGGGTCCTGAACTTCCGGAGCCGTCTTGAGGCCCTAAACGACGTTTTTTGGGGAATCCGGGGGCAACATGGGTCCATGGAATGGACTGATGTTTCCCGTTCCAACAATGATAGTACTCGGATAGATCTTTCTAACGAGCTATTGTATGCGTCAAACGGAGATCATATGCCAAAGTTACGACCCCGGGAAGTTGATGTACCAATTTACCCCAAACGGGGCCCATAGTTTGGCGTTTCATCTCCTAGGGTTAGGTTTTGGAATGTTAAGGGTTTTCCATTGTTTCTCAACAATAAATAGGCCTTCGAGCCTCATTGTAACACAGTTCAGAGGCATGTAGCCATCACATCTCTTCTCAGAGATAAGCTACCATCGCCCTAGCTGGTTTATTTCCATTTCTGGTTGTAAGCATATTTCAGTATGCAAGAAACAAAAACTAACATAGCATTCAGCTATAAGCTACCATCGCCCTAGCTGGTTTATTTCCATTTCTGGTTGTAAGCATATTTCAGTATTTTCCATTAATGAAATGAAGTATTATTTCCGTTGCATCTTTGTGTATATGGTTATCTCTGTAATTTGTTGCGTTCCTGTTTAAATCCGGATCAACCAAAGAGCAGAGAGTCACTATTGGAAACAAGTCCCTAGTTAAGAGGGAGCTTGGAAACAAGTCCCTAGTTAAGCCCAGAGCTTGAAAAAATCCCTGGATAAGAAGGAGATTGGGTATATTCCTTTTATAGGAATGAGTATATATTCCCTAGTTTAGAGGGAGAGATAGACACATCATTCTTGAATTCATATTGTGAAGAAAGAATGGATCATTGAGTAAGAATCTAAGATTGATTCTGATACTCTTTGAGGATGTAGTAGGGCATCTAAGATGTAAGAGTAGTCAAAGAGGAAATTCCTTGAGGATGTGTTATTCCAAGATAGGAATTATCCTAAAAGGTCATACCCTGTGAACACCTAGGTAGAGTATGTGCCTTGGGAGGAAATGATGATGGTGTTTGTCAGTCATTGATCTCGCCAACATTGTGCCCTGATCTTGTGGAGAGATAGAGATCTTAGTCAAGGTCTTGCTATGTGACAATGTTGATTAGTATGATGAGATGCTCTAGCATAAGCTAAGGACATAGCTTATGAGATGGATTACCAATCTGACTCTTCTTATGAGAATTCTTCAATTTGAGAATGTCCAAGTACCTTGTATAGGTCATGAATACCTCCCTAGTTAAGAAGGAGTATTGAAATATGTAACTAGGTTTTGTCTTCATAATGACATATGTAATTATGATTCTATGTATTAGATGTAAAGAGAAAAATAAATTTATTATTGTCATTCTTGAGGCATGGGTTTCATGCTCAAGGGAAAATTAGTTTTATGTCAACCACCCATTGTGTGCTTCTAGGGTTTGTCGTTGAGTCTACACATTAATTTAGTGTTTGTCATGTATGGAATACCCTTTTGAGCATGTTACATATTGTAAAGTAAATTTATTGGTGTCAAAAATAGGGTCAAAGACCATCCAAGACCTAGTCAATGTGCAAGAAACAAGTCAGCCTACATGAAAGATCATGTCAACCTCAAGGAAGCAATTTGTACCCATGAAAAGCCTATATATAAGAAGGAACTCGACCTCATTTGGACACACAACAAGCTAGTTCGATCTCCTCAAGAAATAAGTTGGAAAAGGATGAAAATCAAGGATAAGAAGAAAAAAGAAATATCAAAGTTTTTTTTATCTCTCTCTCTCTCTCATGCTAGGGTTTCTAAAATTGTTGGGCAAGATGAGTTGCTGGAAAGTTGTTGGGAAAGTCAAAGTGTTGGAAAGTTGCTAGGCAAGTCGAAGTTGCTATAAAGTTGTTGGGCAAATCAAATTGTTGGAAAGTTGTTGGGGTCAAAATTGCAAAAGAATTTGTTCAGGTCGAAATTGCAGAAGAAATTGTTGGGGTCGAAATTACAGAAGGAACTACTAGGGTCGAAGTTGTAGAAGAAACTGGTGGGGTCGAATTTATTGAAGAAGTTGTTAGGGTCAAAATTGATGGAAAGAAAGCTCATCAAGGAGAAAGTTTGACTTGGTCTTGGAAGGGTATTTGCTAAGCATCTTAGGTCTTGGAATTCGTCATTTGAATATTCTATAAGAAGAAGAATTTTTGTGGGCTTTCCTCTCAAGAGGAGAGGTTTTGGCCCTAGCTAAAAACCTAGATTTTTGCTCTTGTCTCTTTGATATTCATTGTTTGGTAGTTGTTTGATGGTAGAAAACATAATAATAATCAAGTTAAAGAAGAAGCTAATAAAGTTAAGTAAAAATACATCACAAGAAGTTATCAAAGTAAGAGAAATATTTTAATCTAGTTGCCCTAGATTTCTCAATAACAGTAACAGGAGGGGTGATCCTTAGCCCGGATGAGAAAACTAAGATTCAATACGCATGGGGTTAGACATTGCTACCAACAATCAAGCTGAATTTTTGGCACTCTGGAAATGATTAGAATTAGTGATTGAAAAGAAAATATTAAATCTCATGGTTTTTGGTGATTCACTAATTGTAATCGAGTATGGGAAGCAAAAGGATCCCAAAAAAATAGTCTCCCCTTATCATACACATGATCGTTATATAGCTTCAGAAATTCGAAAAGATTGAATTCCTCCATGTCCTAAGACATCTAAATTATTCAATGGATGCATTGACCAATAAAGGGATAAGTATGGATAAAGGGATGTTGGAGTTAAATAACCAATTCTTTTCAAATATCCCATTGTCGTGACCCTTTTATTTTACAAACACTGAATATTTTAGGGCCTTAAATGGCCTTTTAAGCATATGGATATATGTGGAAACTAGAATCCGAGAGTGCTTTATGAATTTCGGTTGTCGTTCATTGGAGGTATTCAAGGTTTGATGATAGAAAAATACTTCTCTATCCCGCATGACACCCCCTATGTAATCTTGCTCCAATTTTTTGCACAGATGGTTTATGATCCCAAGGTGTACAAGTGTCTAGAAAACCACTTGAATAATATCAGAGCTTGAGCTTTTAAGGGATCACGACCATCAGCTATGACTTCATTAAATTCGAATTGGATGGTCATTAATTCCTCCCTCCCTTTGTATCAATTCACACTTCCTACAAGCATTTCAAAGAAATTCAAGATCAGGCGATTCAGCCACACATTTAATAGCTGCAAGGAGAACATACAACGATCAAAGAGGAAATGATAGGCCTAACTCTAGCCTTCCCAAGGCTCATATAAAAATAAGTAATTTTTTTCTTACCCATGTTGAGGATAAAGAGTCACAGAGGGTGTAGCATCAATGTCGATTAGGCAATTAGCATTAACTTTTGTGCGCCAAGTGGAATGATCTCACTTTTGAGTCAAGTTTTTTCGAGGTGCATTCTATCCATGGAGAATATTGGTTCTTCTTCCCATTTTTCTAAGAAGGTGGATGTGATTTCTTTCTTGGATAAGATTCTTGAAGCCCTGATGGACCTTCTGAGTGTTTTCAATGAGTGGAACAAAGTGAAGGAGAAGGCTCATAAATCCTTTTAGGCACTTATAAATGCTAAAATGCTGATGCAAATGAAAATGGACAAGTTTCAAAGTAAAATTTGAATTGAGCTTACAGTAATGAATTGTAAAATGGTTGAATTGGAAGAAACTTATGAGGCAGAAGTTCACCTCGCGACAAAAAATATCGAAGCTAGTGAATGCTCAGCGCGGAATAAAGGAAAGCAAGTCCCCGGCCTAAGTAGTATGATTGATTGAAGAAAATGTCTGGGAAAGAATATGGAACAACATATTAGTCATCAGTTAGATAAATCTTTTTGTTTAATTTTACTATGTAAATTATTTTGTTTGTTTCAAGGAGTCTTTAATAAATAATACAATAATTCTCTTTTAAGTATCATAAACAAAAAAAAATGCCACAAGAACAAGCTTCATTTGTTTTAGACTTCTAAAAGTAAGACTATCATATATTTGGATGGAATATCTAAGAATACTGGCTCTAAAACCAAATTATATTTTTAATAAAAAAATTCTAACCATCCATTTGAAAAAAATTGTAAAATAAACATCAAGAAATATATTTTAACACTACATTGTATTAACATACCACATTTCAACCAAACATCAACATATTGATAAAGATGTGAACAATATGTGGATAAATGGCATTTATTCATAATGTATGGCAAGAAAAAGTGGAGCAACACTGCAAAGTCGATAAGATATCAAAAGCAGGTACTCCCATATTAAATCGTATAGGGTATACTGTTTCTTCATGGAAAACAAATGAAGAAACAAATGAGGAAACACGCAACAGGAGGGACTGAGACAAAAAAATAGAACACTTACTTTCCAATAACTACTACTTTCCTTCTGAACCCAAGTTGATTTCCGAGAGCCTATATCTACACACATTGTTATTCCTCCTTTTCCCACCCCATTTCTACATCCCTTGTATCAGCAGATAAAACTGACAGGGCATTAGACAGATCTGTAGAAACGGATCGATCCGATCTGAGTCTCAGGAATAGGAACTCGAACCCACACATTGGCCCGGAGGGCGTTGGTGGCGGTGACGCCGGCGCGGCGTCACGAGACTCTGCTGAGTCGCTTCCGTGGGGCACCTCTGCAACAACGACCAGAGAAAAATGGGTGAGAAAGTGTTTCCAGACACAGATGTGCCAAACTTAACTCGATTGGGATTCTTAGAATATTCTAGAATCCATGGATATCGTCTAGGTTAAACAATTGATCTAGCCCGTATCAATAGAATTCTGGAATATTGCGACAATTTACAATCCAGAATCAGATTCTGGAATATTGCTGGAATCCACCATCTAGTTCAAAATGCCCAGACAAATGAGTGGGATAGATAGTTAGGTTTAAGTTGACAGCTAAGGGTTTGTTACCTCCTCTTCAACTTCTGATTTTGTTATTAGGCACAACGCCTCTCGGTTGGTTCTCTCCACGCTGTAGAGCTCCACGATTTTGTCGTAGTTCTCGATCCACCACACCTGTGCACGCCTTTTGTCGAATATCTCCTTACTACAACACAAGTATCTGATAAAAGTTAACCACTGCGAAGGAAAATAATATTCACAGGGACTTGGGAATACTAGTTTACCTGAAGCTGACGTGTCTGAGGTGGTTTTTGCCCTTTGGTAAGGAGAGTAAAGTGATGAGGACCCCCGTCTCAGCCTCCACAGTCCACTCCATGGGTTCCTCTTCCTCGACAAAGACGATGCTCTTGCAGCGCCCCACCGGAGATTCGAACTTTGGCGGCCCTGCAACCCCTTTGCTATTTCCGGGAGAATTCCTTGTAGCAGTCGAAGTCGAGCTTCCACAACCCTTATTTATTTCTGGCGTTTCATAGTTCGATTCCAGGGAACGATGAGGCGTCCGTTCCAGACCTACGTTCGACGATGCGCATGGCCTGCGCTTCCTGTTTTCTGCGGAGATTTTCAATGATAAACCTTGTATCTGTTCCAAAAACATCAAACATTTTATTAAGGAAATTACGGATCTGAAATATAAAGTTGGGTGATTCAAATACTCTTCAGATTTCATATTTGATATATTCTATCGGAAGGAATGCAGATTCCGACTAGGAAAAGAAGCAGAAAAACTGAACTGCTAAAACCTACCTTTGCAGTGAGATTTTGAATGGTTTCTTTGGACGCCCGAAGCTTTGGCTTTGTGGATCCATCCAGTTGCGTTTTACAAATAGGTTCCTCTGGTGCCCTAGAGCATGTGGAGCATGTGATGCACGTCAACATTGCTGCAGGAAAGGGTAAAACAGTCTCACGCTGTTCAATAGATCACTGGTAAAACAGTCTCACGCTGTTCAATAGATCACTCCTCGACTATAAGTCCAATCACTTAGTTGAAAGAGAAAATATAGTTCTGAGACAATATCTGACTTTTCATCTGAATTTCAATACGGGGTCTTACGAGCACCATAAACTCCAACCTCAAAATTTCAGAAGCACCACACACCTCAACCTTAATATCCACCATAAACCCCAATCCAAAAATCTCAGAATGACCTTAAACCCTAACCCCATGATAAAAAGACAAATGTTTCTTAATAACCATCCACTATATAGCATTTAAAGTCACATAGATTACCGTGTATAAGGAGTTGGGTTTGAAGTAATCTCTGTGAATCAAGTCAAATGTCTGGAAAGGGATAAAGCCCAACCCAAAAATCTCAGAAGGACCTTAAACCCTAAACCTGTGATCAAAAGCCAAATGTCTCTTAATAACCATCCACAACATAGCGTTTAAAGTCACATAGATAATTGTGTATAAGGAGTTGGGTTTGAAAAGATTACGTAAATTTTGTTTAAAGTCACATAGATAATTGTGTATAAGGAGTTGGGTTTGAAAAGATTAAGTAAATTTTGTTTAAAATTTTGTATAGATTTAAAAAAAATAAAGATTAATTGGTTTAATTTACGGATATTAAGTGTGTTGAATTTATTTATGCATTCAAAATTGTATTTTAAATAACAAGAAATCACAATTTCTCTAGAAATTGTATTGTTTACTTTTGACTAAAAAACCATTTTGTTTATGTAGATCTATTTTATCTTTGGTTCTACAATACACTTAAAAGATCAATTCTATGAAAATACAAACCTTTTTGAAACAAAAATCTAAGACTATTAACTATTAATTATAATTAAAAAATATATTATTATAATTATAATAATAATGTTAATTTAATTATAATTTTAATAACTTCACCCAAAAAAAATTATTATTATTATTATTTTTGTTTTCTTAAACGGAAAAGAAATTACTACATGTCTTCTTCTATAGTGTGGAAAGACCACTATGACCACTATGGAAATACAATTAAACAAGTAATTGTGAAATGTCTTATAAGTAATAATTACCTTACTATATCATTAATTTTATATGTAATTATGTGTACAAGTAATCTTGCAAGAGATTCAACAAAATATATATAACTTTACTCTTATTTTTAATTTGAAATTAATTGTTTTTTTCCACATAATAATAATAATCATTTAACTATATTTTTTTTTGTTAAATTGAATGTTGAATTGGGGAACAAAATTGAATGCTGAATTGGGGAACAAGATTCCTTTATTTGTAAGATTAAAAATATGTTTCTAAAGATTAAGAAGGAATACATAATTCTAACACTTTTGAATTTAAAACAATAATCTCTTACTATGATGTGTAAAATTTTATACCATTAAATTAAAAATTATATCAAATATAATTGATATTTCTGGTCTAATTCTTCTAAAATTGTGCAAGAATTTATTGAAATGATGATGATGATGATGGTGGTGGTTAACGTCCACTGAGACCAAATTGGTCTATCGGACCTACAATTTTCTTAGTTTTTAACTATCTGGCTCCTCGTCTTCCTTGGCGAGATTGGTGTTGTAGCTTTCTTTTTTTTCTCTACAGTCTTCCAACTTCCTTTATCTTGCATCTCCTTCATCTCTTCTGGTTCTTGGGACATTGTGTCTTAGCTTTGCGATCTATTGTGTTCGTCATTTTGAAGATAATTGGAGAAGAAGTTTGGTCTAGGAGATCTGCTATGCTATTAAATGCAGATTTATTTTGTGCGGTATTCGAATCCTCATAACTGTTGATTTGTTGGGCGGGGCTTTCTCCCTACTTGTCTTGAGAGTTGTTTATTCCTTTCCCAATTTCTTGTGATTCAGAGCTTTCTCTAGAGTATTCTTCTTTGATGACAGTGTAGTGTTCTTTTTGTGCTCCTTCCCACCATGTAGATCTGTGGTGGTTTCTTCTAGTAGAATTTTTTTGGGAGGCTTTTGGGCAATTTTTGGCTAGATGGCTTGTCTCAAAGTAGGATCGACATCTGAAAATGACACTGTCATAATCAAGTTTCTGGTTCCACACAGAGTCTTTACTTGTTAGGTTTCTTTCAGCTGGGAATCCAGCGCTAAATTCCATTTCCACACAGATGCATGCATAGGTGGTTTTGCCATATTTCTCTATTTCTAGGCACCTGCAGTAAAATTTCCCAATTGCGTTTCCAATGGCTTTTAGCGAGGAGAGTTTCCAGAGATGCAAGGGTAGGCTTGGCAATCTCACCCAAACTGGTGCTGAGGTTATGACTGTTGTAGAGGGATTGAATGATGGGTTCCATGGCTTCATGAATAGGCCTAATTTTTCCCAAAACCAAGGGCCGAAATCTAGAATATATTGTCTTCTTTCAGGATTTTCAAAATCTACTATAAAGAAACCCCTAGCACAGGGGTAGATATTACTTTCATCAGAAATGATAGGCTCCCATACCTCCGAGATCCAATTGTGGAGAGTTGTCAACCGCAGCCAAAAACCATTGAACCAGCAGATTAGGGCACTTTCAGAAAACTTCAAAGCCTCATCGAGTGAGGCCTAGACCACCTAGACAGTGGGAGCTGGGGCTTCACTAACGATATGGTAGGAGCTTTCTCTCTAGAAGCAGATGAGCCAATAGCTATTTTTGCGAAGCTGGGAGCCATATTTTACTTGCCCATAGAACCCAACCGCGAAGAAATAAGGCAGAAGGTAAGATTAGATCTAGATCTAGCTGCATAAGCTTAATGGGTAATCCCTGTACAATCGAAGTGCCCAAGAAATTTTTGAGGGTGCTGAATCTATATATACACTCAAAAAACCATTTAAACAACACAAATTAAAATTTCACCTCAAATTTTTCCGACATTCTTACACAGGAAAGTCCAAAAAATCTCATTAAAAACAACTCCCTTTTTAATAATCAATTTTTAAATTAAATATTATAAAAAATTAATACGTAATTAAAAAAATTAAGCATAAATTTTTTAATTAGATTTTTATTAAATTATATGTATGCGAAAAACCTTTCTTTAAATTATATACATGTATAGATCAATAAATAATTATTTTATACCATTAATTTTTAAAGTTATATATATAATTTTAAAATCTTTTAAAATATAAATTGAATATTTAATAACAAAGTGGTATTTTTAAGAAATATTTATATCACTTTAATATTTAAATATTATTTATTTATTATCTAAAAGTGTTTTTTTTGTGTTTTTCTTTTTGGAAAATTCCTAATTTTATTCATAAGACAAAATTACATGTTGTAGATGCTTATATAGCATATGTAAAATAAGTTGATTCTATTAACACATAATACATAAAAGAAACTAGAAATTACAACAGCCTATTCTCTTCTACCTTTCTTCTTTTCCACTTTTCTCCAACCTCCAGTGTTGGGAGTGGAAGTTACAATGGACATTTGATTTTCATCTATGTGTATAGGATATTCTTTGTCGGAATCAGATCCCTCTGATCCATGAGTTCGTTTGCTACTGTGTACTTCCATTCTTGTTATTTGGGGCCCCTGATGTGACAAGGGGTTGTTGGGCCTCAAAATGCAGGCAGTGGTATGGTATGTCTCCTCCTTTTGTTTGTTGTTCTGATCCTTCTGTAAATCCTTTTTTGCATTATTTTCTCTTACTTCCGCTTCTCCTGCTTCTTCTCCCAAAGCGTTTGTGCATTGCCATCCCTTTGGATTTTTGGGTTGCTTTTTATTCCTTTTGGAACTTTTTTAGCTTATGGGCAGGCACTGTGAAGGTGGCCTATCTGCAAGCATCCACAGTGTCAAAAAGTTGTATTTTCATAATCAAGAGGTTGTGTTCAGTGTGTATCATTGAAGATCAATGTAATATTGTCAAGTAGTCTGTTGGGTCCCTATAATACTAGTGATTACCCCATTACTACTGTAGTTACACCCCTTATTTATATTGTTGTGCCCCTATTACCCCCATATTGTTATTTCTGTACCCCATAGAATCCCTCTATTGTTATTTTTGTGGCTTTATATTATTATTGTTAGGTCGACTGGATTATATTGTGACTCCTTAGACTCCTATATATAGAAAGGAGGTTTTGTCATTTGAATCATCGAAGATTTGTTCATTTATGTAATGTAAAGGAGGTTGCCCCCTCGAAGAGGCTGAATTCTAAGGCGTTGATCTATCTTTTTTATCTTTTCTTGAGCTGGTTTCATAACATTTGGTATCAGAGCTTTGGATTATAGGGTTTCACTGCTCCAAACAGGTCATCGTGGCATTTTCGCTATAACTTTTTTTCTGTGACGTTTCAGAAGTTGCAAAAAAAACCCATTTGAGAAGAAATCACGTTGAACCTTGGGTCCGAATTTCAGAGTTTTTCGCGCGATATTTGCGGAGATATGATCTGAGGAAGTTGGTCTTTTTGCAGACTCCTGAATTACATTCAAAACAGGTGACCTGAGGAAAATCGTCATAACTTTCTCTCTGGGGATCGGATTGAAATTTCGTAAGAAGGTACAGAAAGAGGACGGACTGTAGTTTCTTATATGTATTTTCAGATCTAAAGATCGAAACAGTGACTTGTGGCATGTCGTACAAGTTCGCTCTACTGAACTAGTCTATAATCAAGTCACTGTGGGAGATTTCGCATAACTCTTCCTTGGAGAATCCAATTTGGGTCAGACTTGTGGCATTGGAAAGAGGACACAGAGGGCTACTGGCGATCACAAATTCAGAACTAGATGATCGAAAAGTACAGAGATACATCAGAGGCAATATCGAGCTCCTACAAAGTGAAGAAAGGTGTGTAGATTTTCTTAAATTTTTGCTTAAGCTTGGTTTGAAAATTTATTTTGAAGGAATTCAAAGGGCATAATAGAGCATTATTATCGGTAACTGATGCGCCGAGGAAAGAAAATGCAAACACCTAGTAAGGAACCTGAAAGCTCTAGCATGACTCATGAAGAAAAAGAAGAAATGCTATATGATATATCAAAATTACAAGAACAAGTGCAACGAGTGTCACTTGCACAAAAAGCAACAAAATCTAAAATGGATGGTTTAAGAAAAGATGTAGAAACTAAGATGGATGGTTTAAAGAAAGGTGTAGAAGCTAAGATGGATGGCATGGAAGCTAAGGTGAATGACATGGACGCTAAAATTGATGGCATGGATGATAAGATGGAAGAATTGAAGATAAATATGAATAAGTTGCTATAAGAAATGGTCACTAAGGGTGAAAAGGTACTAAAGGAAACTCATGATGAGAACAAAAGAAATGTTAATCATGATTCCATAGACTCTAATGTTGGATCAAAGACTCACCATGTTCCAAAAATCGATATGCAGAAGTTTGATGGCAAGGATCCCGCCACATGGATATTACAGATGGAGCAATTCTTCGATCTCAATAATGTGAAAAACGCACAAAAGGTACGTATGGAAACTGTATATTTGGAACCAAATCAGTTTGTATGGTATCAATGGCTTTGTTCTCGTAAACAATTTATCACTCAGGCAATTTTTACGGAAGAATTGATAGCACATTATGAGGATACAAAAAGCAACACTTTTTTTAGCCAATTGATAAGTCTCAAACAAAAGGGTTCAATAATGGAGCACATTGAGGAGTTCCAAAAATTGAACATAAGGGTAAAAGATATTCCAGAGGAACATACGACTGATGTGTTCATAGGGTCTTTAAAGGATAATATCCAACATGATGTTCGCCTTTGGGAACCTGAATCCTTAGAGAAGGCATTCAGGTTAGCAAGAAAAATGGAAAGCAAAATTATGGCAACTAGGAAGCATGCCACTCACAACTATAAAGACGGAAGTGTTGTTGCCCCTAGTTTTCCACAACCTACAAGGTTGACACCACAACAATTGGAAGAAAAAAGAGCAAAAGGGCTTTGTTACAGTTGTGATAGCAAATACACAAAAGGTCATAAGTGTGCTGAGAAGAAATTATTCTACATAGATTGTGAAGAGGAAGAAGAAAAGGAGCAAGAAAGGTCAAAAGAAGAGGATATACTCCAGGAACAAAGCCTAGATGAAGAACAAATAAATCCGACCATATCTTGTAATGCATTGGCGGGAATTACCACTCCTCAAACCATCAAGATAAAAGGACAAATCAAGAAGAAAAAGGTAATAGTGTTGATTGATTCAGGAAGCACCCACAATTTTATTCATTGTAGGGTAGCAAAAGAATTGAATTGCTTCCTATATCCAGCACCAGAGTGTCAAGTGATGATTGCAAATGGAGGAACAATAAATTGCTCTGGAAAGTGCCATAATATCAAGCTATCCATGGGAGAATATGTATTGACTAGCCCAATGCTTTCCATTCCAATGGGAGGTGCTGATGTTGTACTAGGAGTCCAATTGCTACAATCCTTGGGTACAATAGCTTTTAATTTTCAAGAAATTTTCATCAAATTTTCTACGAAAGGAAAGGAAGTTGAATTAAGGGGTATTGCAGGGAAACCAAGAAAGATAATCAGCTCTAATGGCATGACTAAGCTTCTAAAAAAGGAGCAAAGAGGTGCAATTGCACAATTATGTTCGCTAGATGTTTCCACATTGGAATCATCTATTTCTCCAGATCTCCAAAAAGCCCTGGACAATCATTCCAAGGTATTTGAGACTCCCAAAGGTCTCCCACCTATGTGTGATCATGATCATGCTATTCATCTGATTCCAGGAAGTGTTCCTCCAAACATCAGGCCATACAGATACCCCTATGTCCAAAAAAGTGAAATTGAACGTATGGTTGCAGAAATGCTAGAGGATGGTATAATTCAACCGAGTCAAAGTTCTTTCTCAGCTCCAGTAGTATTGGTGCACAAGAAGGATGGATCATGGCGCATGTGTCTGGATTATAGGGAGCTCAACAAGCTCACTATTAAAGATAAGCTCCCCATTCCTATCATTGATGAATTACTGGATGAATTGCATGGATCAAATTACTTCACCAAGTTCGATCTTCGTTCGGGATATCATCAAATCAGAATGAAGATTGAAGACATTCCGAAAACGACATTTAGAACTCATGAGGGTCATTATGAATTTTTGGTCATGCCTTTTGGCCTTACCAATGCACCTTCAACATTTCAAGGTTTGATGAATTCAATTTTCAAATCATTCCTTAGAAAATTTGTGTTAGTATTTTTTGATGATATACTAATCTACAACAAGTCTTGGAAGGATCATTTTGAACATGTTGACAGGGTGCTACAACTATTGGAGGAGGTTTCAATGGATTTTATCACAGGTTTACCCAAGTCTGAGGGAAATAGTGTCATCATGGTGGTAGTTGACAGACTTACCAAGTATGCACACTTTTGCGCATTATCACATCCATTTAAAGCCAGTACAGTTTCTACTGCATTTATGGAAACAGTTCAAAAACTACATGGAAACCCAAAGATTATTGTAAGTGACAGAGATCCCATTTTCACTGGAAATTTTTGGACAGAATTATTTTCTTGTCTTGGTACTCAGTTAGCTCATAGCTCATCTTATCATCCTCAATCAGATGGGCAAACTGAGATAGTAAACAAATGTTTGGAAGGATATCTTCGTTGCTTTGTATCTGATAAACAGACACAATGGGTCAAATGGTTGCCTCTGGCTGAATGGTGGTATAACACTTCCTTCCATACAACAACAAAAATGACCCCATTTATGGCACTTTATGGGTATCAACCACCATCCATCACATCAAATTTAAGAGAAAATTCTAAGGTTCAGGTAGTGGAACATCACATCGAACATCAACAACAAGTCCTCCAACTCTTAAAGGATAACCTCGTGTTGGCACAAAATAGAATGAAACAACAGGCAGATCAACATCGCAGTGAAAGAAGTTTTGATGTAGGTGATTGGGTATTCCTACAGCTACAACCATATAAGCAAATTTCCCTAAAGTAAGCTAAGAAGTATAATAAATTATCACCAAAGTATTATGGTCCGTACAAGGTGTTGCAAAATATTGGTACTATGGCATACAAATTGGAGCTTCCTGCAGCTTCTCGATTGCACCCAGTTTTCCATGTTTCATGTTTAAAGAAGGTTATAGGTGACAAGCTCCCAATTCAAACAATATTGCCAGAACTTGACGAGGAAGGAAAAATTATATTGGAACCGGAAGCAGTCACAGAAAAAGAACTCGACAGCTACGAAATCGATCAATTTCAGAGTATCTTATCAAGTGGAAGAACTTATCCGCTGAAGATTCCACATGGGAGGATGAGAATTTTATGCAGAAGTATCCAGAACTACTCAAGCATTGAGGACAACACTTTTTTGAAGGAGAGGGGCATGTTGGGTCCCTATAATACTAGTGATTACCCCATTACTATTGTAGTTATACCCCTTATTTATATTGTTGTGCCCCTATTACCCCCATATTGTTATTTCTGTGCCCCATAGAATCCCTCTATTGTTATTTTTGTGGCTTTATATTATTATTGTTAGGTTGGATGGATTATATTGTGACTCCTTAGACTCCTATATATAGAAAGGAGGTTTTGTCATTTGAATCATCGAAGAATTGTTCATTTATGTAATGTAAAGGAGGTTTCCCTCTCAAAGAGGTTGAATTCTAAGGCGTTGATCTATCTTTTCTATCTTTTCTTGAGCTGGTTTCATAACATAGTCCTTAACTGAGGTCTACTTCGACGCATATCCTGGAAAACGTGAATATGCCCCTTGTAAATCTGTCATGACCAATCTTTAGAAACTTCCCCAAGGAGTTCCCTATACCTTCTAACACTTGGTGATGCCAGAAGTGTAATGGGAGGTTGTGTAATCTGACCCAAATGGCATTTTTGATACCACCATTGTGTTGGCGTCAAATTATGGGAACTAAGGGGTCATGAAGAGCCCTGCGTTGCCCCAGAACCATGGTCCTTTATTAAGTATATATTCCTTTTCTTGAACTATGGTGAATTTGACAATAAAAAACCCTTTGGAACATAAAAGGATTTCATAAATTGGTGACCAAGCAACAAAAATCCATTGGTGTAAAAGATCATATTTGGACTAAAACCCAATAAATCTGCATATGACTGCTTTGGTAAGAAAATCAGAGTACAACCCATTTACCTTAGGTATTGAGACTATGAATGCGGGATTCTGAGCTTTTTTCTCCACTATGTAGGGCGCTGGTAGATCAGGGGATAATGCCGGATTGGTTTGGGCTTTTTCCTCTCCTTTGATTGCATCCTTAAACGTGTCTGTGCCATTTGAACTGGTACCAAAGCATCCTCCTCGTAGCCACAGATTGACTATGATATTCGAGTCTGTGTCAATACCATAATCCTGTAGTGTGTGGTTATCTTGTAGGTTGTATCCTCAATAAATCAAGTTTTTCATGCTCGCTGGTATGCCTAAGTGTGCCTAAATTTCGTGTCTTAATCTTGGATCCATCTCCCTCTCGCGATTCTCCTGCAGATACTCTTTCCTTCTAATGATTTTATGAAGATTTGGATCAAGTCCAGGTCAAGATTGACTAGATCTGCCTAGTGTAGGGCTCGATCTAGCATTTTCTCTATAGGCCCGAGAGCACCACAGAGCTTTGGAATGTGTCTGTGCCATGATACCGTAAGAAGCAGCTTGTAGACATCATCTTTCGGAAACTCAGCTGCAATGCTGAAAGTAGCTACTAGCTGCAGGAATGCCTGTACCTCCAAGGACTTGGCGTTATTGGCAGGATCTGCATCAACATCGATCCTTGACTTCCACTCATTGGCGATAACCCTCGCCCGCTCCTTAGTTCTCGGAGACACAACTGGTCGCTTGGCTCCCATTGTAGAGTCTGCCAGGAGGGGAAGAATCGATTCTAGCAACAAAGAATAGGCACGTCTTTGGTGCCCGAGACCCGAGTCCTTCTTCTCCTTTTCCTGTTACCCTTGTCATAAAAACCCTCGAGAGCTTGTGAAACCAGTCGAGTGAGATCAATGGCACTCTCCAACATTGACGGCAGCATGAACCTGAGTGTTGTAACGACTTTTCTTCGTTCCACGATGAATCTCTAGAAACCCTCGACATCCATTTTCTCACAAAGGAGCTTGTCAGCTAGAGTTTTCTCAGAGATCAAGTCTCAAATCCAGGTGTTTTATTATATTATAAATTAATGTAAAAAATTTAATAGCAAACTCACAAAAAAATCTACAATTTAATTTTATATCATAAAATAAAATTATATATATATATATATATATATATATATATATATATATATATATATATATATACTCAACGTGCATTCCTATTACAACCTTTGTATTTTCTGCATGAAGCTAAGTATTAACATTAATATGGTTTTGATATTGCATTGGTTTTAGTAAATTTTCTAACAAGTTTATATATTGAATAATATTGATACTTATTTTATATTAAGATTTTATATTTGTTTTTTTAGTTTAAATAATTTATTTTAATTTTTTCCTAGTGTTAATTTTGAATTATTCAACTTGTTTTTTATGATGAACCACACTTTTTGGATCGAAACACAAATGATTGATCATATGATTTACACATGAACCCCTATTATATAACATTTTATATATTTTTAATAATATTAATATATTAAAATAATAGTATTGATAATATTTTTTTTTATTAATATAATATTAAATGGTTTTTTTAATTTTATATATATATATATATATATATTAAATTAATAAGTAATTACAAATAAATTAATTATTTGTCCTAAGGATGAACCACATTAGTTGGTTAAATGATGCGATTAATTCGAAAGACATTTATCTACAAATAAATTATTAACAATTGTTTATAACAATATTATAATTTTACTCATTATTATTGGAGTTGTCTATGGAGGCGGAGGAATTGCTCATCCGAATCGGGCAATTTTTTTTCAAAAAATCCTGTAGATGCAGTGTTTGAATCATGTTTTTGATGGTGGAAATGGATTCAACATCATCAAAAATGTCCAAGGAAACTAAAATTATAAATTTTGACATTTTTTACTTGGATTTATAAAAATCCCTGCTGGATTTTTTCAAAAAATGGCTGGAATTTCCATAACTTTCACAGGAAAAAAGCATAATGTTTAGACAATGACATTATTATTAATGTGTGTGGAATATTTCCACATTTTTTAAATATTTTTTGAATCTATTATCTTTCAATAAATTTCACAATTATTGAGCCTAGAGACTTATTCTACAACCCAGTATGATGTGTAAGCATGTTCGTCCATCATCAAAGTTGAAACTTTGATCATGTCGGCTAAAGTATATATATTTTTCAAATCTAAATTAAAATAAAAATAAAAAAACTATACAAAACATTTAAATAACGAGTTATTTTTAGTGAGACTTTTTGGAATCTTTTTCGGTGGGTTTTTCCCATTTAATTTCTCTATAATCTAGTAGGAATTTATTGAAATCACAAGCTTAACGGGTAACCTATGCACAATCGAAATGCCCTAGGGGTTTTAAAGGTGTTGAATCCATATATATAGTCAAAATAATAGTTTAAATAACACAAATCAAGATTTCACCTCAATTTTTTCCAGTGGATTCTGGCAACAGAAAGTCCAAAAAGTCACACTATAGACAACTCCGATAATTAATATTTGCTCATAAAAAAATTGCAAGTGAAGAAATTGGATCCCTCTCGGCTCATGTTAGATCCGTATTTAAGATGGATATATGATGGTTAACTAATAACATCAACTATATATATTTTTTAAATAATTTAAAAAAAGCTTAGTCTAAATTATAGATCAAATAGTCTTTTTACCCTGAATTCACCAAAATCCGGCGATACGATTTCAAGATTTTTTGTTATTTAAAATACATTTTTGAATGCATAAATGGATTCAATACCCTTAAAAACCTGGAGCACTTGAATTACGTAAGATTTTCAATTATTTAAAAATTATAAAATTAGTTAAAAAAATAATCATGAAAGAAACCATTTCATCTATAAATTAAACTATATCTTTAAAAAATACATATACTCTTAACTTTTTAAAACTGGTATAATATACCAGACTTATCTTATATTATTTTATTGAGACATATTCTTTTCTATTCTTTGCACCTCTTCATTTGGTCCTCTTCTTCCATTCCTTTAATATTTTATTTAATTAATTCTTTAATACGAAATTATCTTATTTTCATAAACCTCTTCATTTATGATTTGATTCAAGATGGGTAAAATCCCACTTTTTGGGACGTTTTTATATAATTATTTCTTTAACATTAAATTATTTATTTTCAACGACTATTTAATTTGACCGTGTATAGTCATCGGTGAAAGAAAGTTCTATTTTGTTCCTAATGATAGGTGGATGATCCACCTAAAATATGAGAGGTTACTTGTTATCATTATAGTTGTTTCCAAAATAAATTTACGGAAGATGACTTCGAATTATGAAAACCATATATTAAGTTTTTTTAATTATAATAGATTAATTAATTTTTTTAAATAATTAATTATAGGTTTAATGTTTTTTAAGAAAAGGAAAATCTAATATTTTTTATTAAATAAAAAGATGTTGGTATATAACATGTATATAGCATGTGTTATTATATCTCCATATAACTGATATTCAACATTATACAAAAAAAACCCTTTTAAAAACAACAAGCTTTAAGGTACCAAAACTGTATAAAAAATAAGAAACACTATGTTTGAGTCTCAAAATTGTCTTTCATATTCATCTATATTTCCATCCTTTCATAAACCATTTAGCCCTCATTTGATAGTTATTTAGTCTAAAACCCTATATCAAATAACCATCTTTATGATTATATGTGTTAGGATTCTTGTTTCCCAAAGTTATTTATTTTATGCATTTAAAGTGAATGCATGATTAAAAACAAGAAAATTAACATGGTTTCATTTATATATATGTGTGTTATGAATTTTGTGACATGTGTAGATCATTTGGAAGCTTCCAAGGCACCCTTATGTGGCCTCCCAAGATCAAATTCGAATTTCAACTCAAGAGGTGGACCATATTCCAAGGAGAAATATCATGGAGATCTTTATGAGTCATGGGATTTGTATCTAATATTTAGTTATAAGTTGAGACAAATATGGATCTAGTAGATATTTAAGGGATCTACATTTAGTGAGTAGATATCCCTAATTCATGTATAAATATGTGAATCATCCTTCAAAGGAAGTTAATAGTTGTCATTTTATTCATTAGCATCAGATTTATGATTGTTCATTCAACATGAATAATATCATGTTCTCCAAATCATGAGTTATGAGTGTTGTTTGATTCTTAACATGTGATCGTTGTTCTTGTGTGCTCATTGAGGAATGGAAGGATCCCCATCAACCACAATTTACATACAACTGTAACATAGTTTGATTTCTGTTATTTTATTTCATGCAAGTGTGCTTTACTTTCTATGAGTGTGATTTGCTTTTTGCAGGTTTGATTTAATTTCTTACATTTGATTTAGTTGTCATTAAATTGTTTGCTTGCTTGGCAACTAAATCTCTAGTTGCTATTTACTACTTTCTGGATTAATTTATTGCTTTCTAGATTATCATAGTTTTCTTCTTATAGTTTTTCATAGATTAGTTTTCTTTTGAATAGTTTAGAAATGCCATGGCATTAATTCATTCATTCCAGCTTTAGAATTTAATTTAGTTTTCTTGCATGAGATTTCTTTTGCAGTTTTCTTAGTTATATTTGTAATATGTATTTCCTTTCTCTCTTTCCATCCTAAACAAACTTTTTACAACAATTTCATCTAAGGTCCCATATATTTTGGTTTTCTTCTAAGTTTACAAAACCCCCGAGTTGACATATTAAAATGACAAGGGATTTATCAGACCATTAAATCGCCCTACAGACTAACTCGTCAAAAAACATGTAAGGAGCACTCGGTATAGGCCAAAAGCAGGAAACCATTCATTACAATGTCAATGTCGAGGATAGACTGAGAGGCAAGAAACAAACCAAAATTTACTCTTACTGACAAGCAAAACAACAACTCATGTTGATAGGCATGTCTATTTTGGAATTGATCTTCTAAATTTTTTCTTTAATTAGCAATAGTTATTAGGTGGATGGTAAGGCTTTAACCTCTAAAGAATATTTTAGAATATTCTTAATGGTATACATAAATCAAATGTTGAGATTTAACTCCAAAGTAGTTATGTCTTTTATTTTCTTTTAATTAAATTGATTAATTAAAAATATGTCATATGAACAAGTGTCATATGAAATGAGTTATGGTTTTTTGGGCATGTGGTATTGATATGACATGTTATTGTCCCATGTATTATAACAAAGTCTATTATAAAAAATATCCATGGTAAAGTGGGTAAATCTCAATTTTGTTCCATTTTTCCATTTTTTTTTCAAATGTATATATGTCTAAATTATATATTAATCCTTTGATTGTAAGATTATGAGATCTATAATGTTTTTAAAAAATATTTTCAGGAAAATCACATTTGAATTCTTGATGAATGACGGTTATAAAATAAATAATATTCTATACAAAATTCTAACAATATCATATGTATTATGAAGTAATTGTTTTAATGCTTATTATAAATTAATGTGTATTATCCAGTGTTGCACTAATCGCCAAAAAATCGCGATAAAATCATTTTATTGTGATTTTTTCAAAAAGAAGATAGAATCGGGCAATACAATCGAGTTTTTTTTTGCCGATTTTTATGAAAAAATTGCGATTTTTTTGGGAAAAAATCGTGGGCAAAAAAAAATATATATATATATATATATATATATATATATATATATATATATATATATATATATATTATGAGGAGGAGGAGGTGACCCAAGCTACCCCTGTCACTAGTAGAGGATGTGGTCTACCTCCTATAGCTCCTAGTTCTTCAGCTTCTAGAGCACAATAGAGTCTACTACCAACTCCACCGACATCTACATCTAGAGGGGCAAAGGAAATCAGTAGTATTAGACTTTAGTTATTTGGTTCATTTGATTGTATATGACATTATGACTCATGATATGAGATACATTATTATATTTTTTGTTGATATTTTGAGGCTGAGTTGGGAGTCATGAGTGAGGACTTACTATTTAGGACATGATTCACAGTTATGTATGATGTGGCACTAGAAATGATATTAAATATCTTATATATTAGTTCTTTTATCATATTTATGTGTCAATGTATTTATTTTATGTTGTAGATACTTTAGATATTAAAAAAATTGCAAAAGAATGATTATTTTTGTATGTTACGATTTTTTTCCCTATTTTTAGGATTTTTTCTTATTTTTTCCCGCACCGATAATATCTCGATAATGATTAGTGCAACATTGATATTATTAGCCATTTAATTTATTTGTGCTACTTATTATATTATTAAATATAAGAATAATCTATTAGAAACATCAAAACACTTACTTCATTATATATAGAGAATATTGCTAACTTTTAAAAATTATAAAAATTAATTAAAATGTCTTTATTTTAAATTATTATTATTATTATTTTATTAATTATGGAAAGAATTAACATATGAGTTAAACATATATGCATATATGAGTTAAGCATATATACATCCTTTAATTTATAATGCAAATTTTAACTTCTTACAATATCATGATTTATCAATACCACATGTCCAAAATCATATCAATTTAATAAAAGTGTAGAATGAGAATAACCACTTTTAAGATAAATCTCAAAATATCAACTTTTGATTTGTGAATATTATTAAGAATATTTCATAATATTTTATGGAATTTAAATCCCTACCATTCACTTAATTAATTTTAAATTTTATTATATAAATTAAAAAAAAAAACATATAAAAAATTCTTTTTAATATTGTATTCACTGAAAAAATTAAAAGTTAAGTGAAGGATTAATAATTAATTGCGCAAAGATGTGTTCTCCACCCGAGTATGGTAGAGATGTTGTACTGTCCTATTTACATTCGAGTTGTCTTTAAGGGAGACTTTTTGAAAAGTTACCAGGATTATTTTTCCATCTGATTTGTCTTAGGGATTCATTGAAATCACAAGTTTGATAGGTGAACTCTGCACAATCGAAGTGCTCCACGAGTCTTTCAGGGTGTTGAATCCATATATGGAGTCAAAAAATCAATTTAAACAACATAAATCAAGATTTCACTACAAAAAAAAAAAAAAAAAAAACAAAAACAAAAAAATATATTGTTCACACTTAAATCAACTCCTTTAACATTTTGACTTGTTAAAAATAAAATAAAATAAAAATAATTAATAATTATAATTATCAATAAAACATTTTAACTGTGTCAAATTACATAAAACTAAAAATAAAATAAAATAAAAATATAAAATTAATGATTATAATTATAATTAATCATAATTAATAATTAAACCAACTTATATCCATCTTAATTCAGTGTTGAGAGGGATCAAGTTTCTTAAGATGAAAACTTCTTTTATAGTGAAAATATTTGATCTCTAGACACTTGACACTAAGTAGAACTCGAGCTTAAGATAGATCTAAACTTGATTATAACCTTTGTGATGTGTAGCATTGAAAGACATTAATATGTTTTTAATTAATATTAATATATAGGATTATTGATCGAAAAGTTAATTAAATTTAACATATATTAATAAAATAATTCGAGATCACTTGTTAGTTATTGGGTACGTGTAATGGATAAGAAGTTATTATTAGGAATGTGGAGAATTATGCTCTCAAGAATGATAAACATGACGTGATAAGATAAGTATTTAGGTGGATTATTATTATGGTCGGTGATGGTGGTGGAGGAAATTTACTTGATTAAAGTGTAATTTGTAATAATTAATCAATTGAAGTGGAAGTGGAAATATTAAGATAAAATTAATAGTTTAGTTAGGGTTTATTGATTAGGTAATGGATCAATAAGATGGTTGAGTACAATTGATGTCAATAGTGAATTCAAAAGGCATGTATTGCATTCAAATATCAACATAGTAACTGATAAATGTCTATAGGTTATGGAAAAGCTGAAAAAAAAAATCATAGTAAAAGGTGTGGTTGACAAAGACCAATGGTTGAGAGGAGATCAACTATAATTCAATTGTGTCAAAGAGTTAGGAATCCTAATATTCTTGAGATCTCAACCAATTAGATTCAACCTATAATTTATTTAGGTACTATGAATAAGGGGTTTTTATGTAATAATATTCATATAAATATAGCGCGATGTAAGTAAGAAGATGATAAAATTAATTGATTGATTGAGATCAAGTGAAGTATGAGCACATTGGTTATAGGTATGGACCAAGGTTGACATTATTGTAACCTGGTCATATTTTCAATGAAGAATAAAAAGAATAGTGAAGTTTAAAGGTTAGTCATCTAGGTAGATAATGGAGGCTATCCACCCTTTCCACTAGCTCAATGATTCTCTATCTTTTTGGCAATTTTTAGGTTTTTTGGGTCTAAAATTTTTGAGTCATTTTGAGGCCCTAAGCAAATATTTTTGATAATTAGGGGCACTAGGATTTTCCATGGCATGCCTTATTCCCATATGGAAGTTTTAATCCTCAAATAATTCTTTCCAACGATCTATTTTTCACCCCAAATGGAGATTGTATGCAAAATTTGTGCCTCTGGGAAGTTGATTACCAACTAACTACCTCGAGGACCACAAACCTTTTGACACTTCATTTCTAGGGATATGGTTTTGGATCCTTAGGGCTCTTTATTTTATATTAAAAAACCATTGTTTTATCCTCTTGTAATATATTTTGTGAATGAATGTAGTTGTCATCTCTCTCTCACTCTCTTCAGAGATAACTACCACCATTCTATCCAGTTTTTTATTCTACACTATTCTACTAATTTTCTTATTAATAAGGGTCAAGATTTCACTATATTACTATGTTTTCTATTATATTTCTCTATGTTTTTGTTTCATGTTCTTTCCTTCCTTTCATTTCATTCCTTGTAGAACTCAAATAAGTTGGATAGTTTTCAAGTATCTAAGGATTTATAGGGTAAAATATCTATGTATTATGCAAATCTTACATGTTTTCGATTTTCCATTTTTTTTCATCTATAAAGTTTTATGGTAATTGAGTTTTTAGTTTGGTTTCAAGCTCGGTTGACTCAAATTCATGTCTAAAATTGGTATATATATAGTAAATGCACATCCAACAAGTGGATATCAAAGCTCAATATACCACCATTTGGTATGAGAGCTTGTTCAAATGTTCTATGTGTAGATCACAAGTGTTGTCAAAGCGATTTTAGTTATGCAAGGACACCTTTTTTGTTAGAAGAGTGAAGATCCTAGGTATGGATCAAGAATCTTTAATAAATGTGGAATAAACCTCTTTCCAATGGGAGATTTAAATCTATATTTAAATCTTAAAAAAAAAGGATAATAGTACAAGAATTGAGATAAGAAGTTTAATGGTCAAAATTTTGAGTTTTGGAAGCTTGAAATGGAAGATATCCTCGTGGATTAACAACAGTGGATCTTTATGTATTCAATAACACCTTCAACTAGTATGTTGATGGAGGATTGGGAGAAAATTCAAAGCATAGGGAGGAGAATGATTGGAATTTGTCTTAGATACTCAATATTGCTAAATTTCTAAGGGCAAGACACTAAAAAGAAACTACCGGAAAATTTGGGGAACTTGTACCAATCAAAATCCCTGGTGAACAAGTTGTTTCTTCATAATACATTTTATCTTCTGAGAATGAGGGAGGTTGACTCGATAATGGAGAACCTAAATACATTTAATATACTTATCAATGAGTTATTATCTATGGATATCACAATTAATAAGGAGGATAAATGTGTCAGTCTATTATATTAATTTCCAAACAGGTGAGATGGCTTAGTCATGGCTATTGGGAGTGACACAATCACACTAATAAGATGATGTGTTGCATCTCTATTATTAGAGGAAATGACACAAAATAACTTGAAAGGATTGACCAAGGAAGCTTGTTTAGTAAGATATTGACAAGTCGATAGAGGTAAAGGTAAATTCTGCAATGAGATATATAGGTCGAAGGAAAGATCTAAATCAATTGATGAAAATATGCTAGAAATGTGGTAAAATAGGATATGACAAAAGAGACTGCAAGTTAGAGGTTTCTAACCAAAGTAAATAATTTGATGAGACAACCAATTAAAGGAAGACATTCTTGGAATGAAGGAGGGGACATGTACTTAGCTTCAACAAGTACACAGTTATATCATGAGGCATGGTTGATCAAGTTAGGAGTATTCAATCATATGTCACCTCACCAAGAATGGTTCTATGAATATGAAGAATATGAAGGAGATGATGTCTACCTAGGGTATGACTTGAAAACAAGGATAGTTTAATGAGGTCGAGTTTAACTGATTCTCAAATATGGGAGGGGTAGAACATACATAGGTGTGCTCCATATTATTGGTTTTGAAATATATCTCATATTTATCAATAAAATGGATGATTCAAGTGTACACAATGTATCTGAGAAATATTAGTGCAAGGTAGTTGTTGGAGTTATGGTATTGATGAGAGGAGTTTGAATTAGAACATTGTACAAGTTATTGGGGCATGTAAACGAAATTTAATATCTAAATTATCATGGATATTCCACTATTGGACAATGCTTCATAATAGATCTAATAAAATAAGCAAAAATATATACTATGAAGATTAAATTTCTTTATACACTAGTACAAAATGACTAATTAATTACTAAAAAAATAACCAAAATTTGCATATAAATGATTATTTTTCAGTGGGTGATCAATATGGTTAATTTACGGTATCTTATAATGCGACCAATTTTTAGTCATATCTAGCTTAATCATTAATTGGTTATTTCAATTTTATCACCTAGTAGTCTATTTAGTCATAAATTTGGTTATTAATTTAGTCATTGATTTAATTATTAATTGCCACAATTAATGATCAAATACACAAAATATGCTACTACATGATCACCCGAGAAAATAAATTAATGACTAAAGAAATATGCCCAAAATTTTGGCCGCATTATAAGATACTATAGATTAGCTACTAGTAGTCATATCTATGCAAATTTTAGTCATCATTTGAAAAAAAAAAAAAGCAAACAAAAAATTATGAATAAATTTCGGTCACGTTATAAGATATTGTAAATTAGCTACTAATAGTGATATATATGCAAAATTTAGTCATCATTTGTAATAGTAAATTTATCATTTATACTAGTAATTTTTTTGGTAGTATTATATTCATTATATAAATGATTAATTTAGTACTGTGTATTCATTTCATTTACTTTCATTAATAATCATTATAAACAACTAATTTAGTCATTGTATAATCATTTTATTTGTGTTCATTATTAATCAAGATAAACTACTAATTTAGTAGTTTTATATACATTTTATTTGTGTTCATTATTAATCAACATAAATGAATTAGAATGATTTTGTGACTATATAAAAAAAATATCATACAATATTCATACTCATCTAATATGAAAACACGGGTGAATCATGTAGAGTCTCATAAGTTGATTACAACGCTAAAAAATATCAAGTACAACCATAAATAATTTCAACCAAAAATTTTATTATAAGAAATGTAAGTATTGCAATATGAGATGCTAACTGAATATTGAATGGGCTACAATTTACACATGAAATATAGTTAAATCAATTCAAAACATTCTCGCTATGTTGTCAATGCACTACACATATGTATCTGCACCTTTCAAACCATTCAATGGTTTGCCTCTAAAAATGATGTAACCATTAACATCTACCATTTGAGAGTGTTGAGGACTTAAAACTCCATCCTTTGGATAGTCTAGAGCTCAAAGATGAATGCAAGTCTTTTGATCTACAACCAATACATATTCACTTAACTATTAATAATGTGATCTCATTTGCTTTTTTTAATTAAAATATCTAATTCTGGTCACTATTTGCAACATAATGAAACTATAGAACCTCCTTTATAGAACATGGAAGAGTTCACAAGAACACTAAATACAAACAAAGCACACATATCAAGGTATATCATTTTTTCCAAAAACCTTTTGACACATATCTCTACACAAACAAAAACAAGAAAATAAAATTAGCCATTTAAAAATGAAATATCTCCTTTAGCAATTAATACAATAAAACATATACAACCCATCATTATTATTATTATTATTATATATATATATATATATATAAAGCGAATTATAACTCTCAATAAAAAATAGCAAAAATATATTAAAGGACATATCCTAACTCAATTTTAATAAAATGGAGGGGGGAGAGGGATTGTGAAAGAGTGCATCCCCTAAAAATTACTTTAATAAAATTCAAAAAAATCCTCCAAAGTTTCAACAACTTTCTTGTTTCCTTGCGACGGTCCTTTAAACTTTTATTTGGCCTCTTGTTTGTCTCGTAACCTACTTATCCTTCATAAGGGAGTACAATTGTAATGCACTTTTTCGTCGATTAAAAGAACGTTTTGGAGTCTTCAACTTTATGAATCAATTTAGTAAGCCCTTAATATAACCTTAATATAAAATACTTTATTGCTTTAACTTATTTTAGACATGAATATATTTAGTTGTTTCGTATCCTTTTCGACCCAAAATAATGGCTTGATGTTAGACATTAAAAAATATTCAATACATATTTCAAAGGCATTACTAACCATGATTTTTATTTTTATCTGTGTGGAACATGAATGGCCACTACAGTGAGTGTGTTCATCCCCTATGCCCACTTTCAGCAACACCCACAATGCACCTTCAATATTCCATTCCATGGTGGACACAACCTCAACTTTCGCAAGTACATGTTCAACGCATTCACTAACTACAAATATAGAAGGGTACGATGGCTCCCACTATTTCCCTCTTTACCACTAACATAACTTCTTTAATCGAGCACTTGTTTTTGCCTGAGGTCTTAGAGGAACTACTCTCTGTATGTTACTGCTTTACTCTTTGTATGTTACTGCTTTATTTTTTTGCATTTGTTGCACACACTAGATCACATAATGCTATAATGTTCTTGCTCACATATGATGGAATCTATATGTTGTTTTCAATTGAACAAGATGTACTAGTTTTTCATATATTAATATTAATCAATGTTTTTTCTTACTGAAAAATAAAAAATGAAGAATAAAAAAAAATAAAGAAAGAACATTTTTCCAATTAGACATTTCTTGTAACGATAGATAAATTAATAATTTACGCTAATAAATCCCCAAGCTCTAAAACACCAAATATGATAATGCTCAAGGTAATTAATACATGCCAAGCAACTCCAATATAGTGTTCATATTATTGGGTGTTTAGCGTTATATCATACAGCACTATAGATGAATCCTTAATTGGTGCATCTTCTCGTTTCAATGGAATTAGTACTTGATTTTCGGCTTTTTTCTTCCATTTTGGCATAAGAAGATTTTTATTGAACTTTGCAACATGTTTTTATTTATTTATTTTAAATGGCCAAATTTATATTTTGTGAAAAAAAGTTTGTTGGAACAATTTAAAGTAAGGTGGGAAATCTATCTTGAGACTGGCAACTCAGACCATCCAAATTATATAGTATAGTGGGTATTGGAGAAAGACAACAGAAATTAAATAGCATCATGAAAATATATTAATGTGATTAGGATCAATAACTCTCAAATTCCATACCCACCTATTACCATCAATTTGGCATGATAGCATTATAAATAAATGAAATACCTAACCCAAGCATTAATCTTATAACATAAGCAGGGGTACGCAAATCGATCAATTTCTTAAATGAGCAATGGATCTAAGTAACTTGATTCTTCAACAAGTGGTCACCATTTTGATCGAATATATATCAATCTCAATGCAACCACTCAGGTTTTTTGGTAAAAGACCTAGGGATCAGAGAAACTAAAAAAATAGAAAGTAGCAAAAGCCACAATGTGGTCAAGGACTAGGGAATAAAAAAAATTCTGAATAAAATTGGGTGTGACCAAATGTCAGTTCAAAGCATAGTTCTAATATTAAATGAAATGAAAAGGAGTTCATTCACTAAGAAAGTATTGAGGAATATTCAACATAAGAAGAAAACAAGTTAAAATCTTTATAAGTCAAGTAACATGTAAAATAATGAACAAGATAGAAATGATTTTAGTTACAATATTGCCATGTGACGGTGTACTTATACATTTACAAATCATTATTATTGATAAGTTGTGTCACTTGATTAACCCGTGAGGTGTAAACCAATTGGTTCATGTGGGGTTTAGTACTATTGGGATATGGTCCCCTGCGGTCAGTTTTGGGGCAAAAGCCCAAGTTTTTGTTATGTAAAGTGTAAAGTCTCCACAAATTGTGATAGCAGAGCGCGTAGATAGTAAGTGTCATAAAGGTCTTTTCCCTTCTTTTATGTAAGTTGTGTTGACTTATATAGACCTACCCATGGTCCGTGAACCATGGGAGTGTACAAAAGGAGAGTCTTAGAGAGTCTAAGGAAGTTCATAGATATGAGAGAGGAATGAATGTAATGGGTCATCAAGAAGTGAGGAGCAAAGAGTCTTATAGTATAAGAGAGGCTATGCAACTGTGTGCGTAGAGGCCTAGAGTAGAGTCTACAACTGAGTGCGCGGACCCCTTCAGTTGAGTGCACAGGGTAGTCTTGGGTCTGTAAGAAAATCTGAAGTGTAAATAAAGAGATTATTCTGGAAACATCTGTATTTTGTCCATTTATTTCTATTATGAATGAGTATGTTTATGTTATGATGAATTATGGGTCTATGATTTAATACTATTGATGCACGATTATGCACGGTTTACATTGTTATATGAATGCAAGTACTAATATTTGTTTATGCGAAGAATATTTTAATGCATGTTAAGGATATTAGAGACTTAAGTTGATCTAGGTAATAACAGACTTAGGAGTAATTACAAAGGCGCGTAAGTGGTTGATTCACCCGTCTAGGGTCCGCAAAAGACAGTCGTCAACCTTCGCAAAGGTCTAGAGGCTGGTAAGAGGAATTTATATCGATAAGCCTTAAAGGATTATTGACCTACACGAAGGTAGGTTAAGGGTATAAAATGACACCACAATCATATCTAGGTGTGGAACTTGGTTCCAGCATCCCCTTATACTGCTTCCGGTGAGACTTCAGCCCACTATCCGAGGATTGATGCCAAAAGGGCCAGTAGTGTAGGGATTTCTCTGGAAAACTTAACTCCGAACCTGGGTCAGGACCCACTAAGCCAACAAATGGTTTTGTTTCTGAGATCGAGATCTACATAAAGAGATGTGTGATGTCGCATCGCTAGAATCCAACAAAGAAGGAAATTGAAGATTGGTTGGATAGAAAGATCCACGAATTCACGGGGCAAGAAAATAGAAATCTGCGATTAACAAAAGAACAGTGGTTGGATAGGTATCTGTACATAGAGATACATGATATTTTCTTATGTTCATTCTCGGTCGAATTATACGAGTGGATGGCTAAATTGGCAAACGGCTAGGGAAGGTGGAGGCTTGAAGGTCCAATAGTGTGGAGCCCGGAGTTAGTGGGGAGATTGGAAGCCTCTGAAGATAAGATCGTGCACGTTTTCGATCACTGGCTTGATCATGCCATTGGAGGATTTGTGACAGAGTTCACAATCAATACCTTGGTTAGCTACAGAGAAGCAGAGCGATACTTATTCAAAGGATTGCGAGGTAAGTATTTGAGATCTTTGAATACTTGGATTAAAATGCTCTTTTGTGAAAAGCGGGTTATGCAATTACCTTGATGTTTGGAGCTAAGTGAAGTGGAAATTTATTAAGAGATAGGAGGAGAACAAGTCCTGAATATAGTGCGCTAATTGAGCCTCCTCTGAGTGATGACGAGGAAGTAGCACAGGCTTCTCCGCAGAGTGTTGTCCAGTTAATAAGGTAGGGGTTTCCATGAATACCTCACCCACCCACACCACCTCCATCTTCACCTCCGCCGCAGACACCTTCGCCCACACTGCCACCACCTCCACCACCATTCAATATGGTGAATACAGCGAAGTTTTCCATTTTCAAGGGCTTGAGAAATGAGGACCTGGACTAGTTTTGGTTCGTCACAAAGGCTGTGTGGTAAGCCCAGAACTTTACAGATGATCAGATGGAGAAAGAAACATTGGTTACTAATTTACAAGAACGCGTGCTAACGTGGTACATTAAATATTGTATTGATAACCTGCTGACCGTGTTGGCAGATATTCAAACTGTGCTGAATAAGGAATTTAGTAGACCCAAGTCTGAAGTGAAATCAATCGTGGGATTCAAGGAAATCATGATGAACCCTGGAGAGACACCCTAGGAGCTGGATCAGAGATTGAAATGCAAGATCCATGAAGCTAACATGAATCTTACGGATGGGTAGCACCGTGAATGGTTTGTGGCTTCTCTCTTGCCTCATCTAAGGGTTGCTTTATCATAGCAAAAGATTGGGACCCAGGTAGAGGCCCTGGAGATTGCGATGAGATTACATGAGACACCAATTCAAGATGCTTCTTTGGGAGTTCAACAGATTCATGCGGAGTTGTAGAACCTTTGCCTAGAATTCCAAAGTCTGAAGAAGGATAGAGCGGCTCAGCCAGAGGTGTGCAAAGAAGTTTGGTGTTTGAATTGTAAGAGTTAGGGGCATGATAAAAATAATTGGACTGTCTTCGCGAATTATGTTGCAGGAGGAGGATCGAAGCCTAAGAGACCGAAAGCTCAAGCAAGGCCAAGTACAGGGCCCGTGCTATAGTGTGCTATCTATTAGGTAGTTGGAAAACATGTGAAATACAATTGCCACTTGTTGCAAAAATTTGTATAGACACCGCAACAACTCTTCTGCAACTTCTGCAAATTAGTGAGTCATGATGAGGGCAATTGCTGCAGTTATGAGTTAATTATGGAAAGAATGCCTACATATCAGATTTAGATCGAAACTCGACCTCTAGAATAAAGCGATAGGGGACTGCGAGGAGGATATCAAGGACGCAGACGAGGTCGAGGCAGAGGAGGACCTGTGAGAGGTCGGGGGAAATTTATTTGCTACAATTGTGGAGGGTCAGGACACTATGAACCTAATGTGCCTATCTTATTGCTACTATACTCAATTTGACCACGCTATAGAAGACTACCCTGTATTGATAGCTAAGATGCGTGAAAAGGGGACGCAGCCTCAACAACCTACCTAGAACATGCAGATGATGCGGGATGAACCCCGTGAAGAGGATCCTAATGTGAATATTGTGTTGTGAAGTGGAATGATGAATGGCAAAGATAAGGAAAAGTAGCCTGAAGAAAGTAAATTGGTCCGCAAAGCTCTAGAGAAGGAGGTTGGCTTTGACCTAGAGCGCGTGAAAGAAAACTTCATGGAAGCGAAGAAAAGATTCGTTGAGGCTTCTACCTCAAGAAGTTGGGATAAGTAGTCTGAAGAAATGTACCCATCCATGCTTACTACCTTTACGGAGACCTGTATGAAGCTGCTACGTAATAGCAAGGCCATAAAAGGATTACAGGAGTTGCTAAGTAAATGCATTGGTAAAGAAAATACTCTTAAGGGACTGCGTGTGGCCAGGAAAATTGGTAAGCATAAGGCAAGATCAGGGCGTGAGATGAGGCTCACCACAAAAATAGGAGAGTATGAAATGGACCAAGTTATTCTAGATCTTGGGTCAAATGTGAATGTTTTTCCTAAACAAACATGGGAAAGAATGGGGAGACATAGGCTGCATTGGTCTCTAATTCAGTTGAGGATGGTGGATCAGCAAAAGGTTATCCCCATGGGAAGATTGCAAGGAGTGACAGTTGATACTAAAGGCACGAGCGCATTGGCTGATTTCGAAGTGATAGATTTTGTCAATGACAGAAATCCCTACCCCATGCTCCTTGGGATCAATTGGGCTATTAACATGAATGGGGTGATCAATTTGAAGAAGCGGATGATGTCATTTGAAAGAAAATCGCTCTGTGTAGTAGTACCTTTGGACCTTGCAAAAGGATTGTGCTATACTGAACCGGTCCGCGATTATGAAAGTGACGATGATTTAGAACTGATTTATAAGATAACGACGCGAGATCAAGATTGGGTGAATTCGGCAGCATATGGATGCATTGCATGGGACCGAGAAAGTTCCTGTACATCGGATTCATATGAAGAGTTGGAACACTGGTAGAATAGGTTTCACAAAGTTTCTACGCTGTGTTGTAATATGATGACTAAATTGTTGCATTGTGTATCGTCAAAGGTAAGACATCTGCCTTATTATGATCGTTTAACTGGCTACAAGATGGTGGGGTACGCATAAAGACAATTTTGATGGATGGCGCGGATACAAAAGAATGATGAGGGTGCAGTTTGGTCTCCCAAAGGTGCAATTGACAAAGAAATATGATGTGAGGAGTGATCCATGCTATCAGTTAGAAAAATGGACTAATTCTTATGGAGTGGAACAACAACTGAAGTGGGTGCATCTGTTCTATCACACTTTGCATGTAATACCAATGAATTGGTACTTGGAGATAGAGCTTTGCCACGGCACGAATGAATGGGATATTTTGAGTCAGGTATTCTTGATGACATTCAACTTTGAGGATAGATTCGAGTGTGTCGATGAAGTTTTGCATGAGGTCAAGGCAGTGATCTTCAGAATCCCATAGGATCCCTTGGATTTGATTCAACCATATTGGACTACTCAGCTGCGCCATGCGCTAGAGTGCTACAGCATGACTGCTGAAGAAGAAGAGGAGGATCCAAGGAAAATTAATATCCGAAAAGGTAGTAGGTCAACGTGAAGTTGAGGGGCCACAGATAGAGAACCCAGATATCACCGCTGTTGAAAATGAGACAAGTGAACATTGGAATAGAAGTGGAGCCGAAGTTTGCGAAGATAGGGGACTACTGGGATGATGCTATGGTGGATAAGGTCATTGAGTTGCTACATGAATACCAATATTTGTTCCCTACAAACTTTTCAAACTTGAAGGGGATAATAGGTGATTTAGGAGTGATGAAGATAACGTTGAAACTAGACACAAAGCCTGTGAAATAGAGGCTATATCTCCTTAATCCTAAGTATAAGGAAAAGGTCCACTTGGAGTTGGATAAAATGTTGGCAACATGTATTTTTGAACCAATGGAGGATTATGACTAGGTAAGTCCTATGGTCGTTTAGGAAAAGTAGCAGAAGGATGAGATATGGATCTGCATAGATCTCAGGAAACTGAATGATGCTTGCATTCGTGATCCCTTTCTAACTCCGTTCATGGATGAGGTATTGGATAATGTTGGCAGACAAGAAGCATATTCATTTACTGATGGGTTCTCTAGATATCATTAGATAAAGATCGCACTGGAAGATAGAAGTAAGATTACCTTTACGACTGAGTGGGGGTTCCTTTAGTATACTGTAATGCATTTTGGACTGAAGAATGCATTGGAAATCTTCTTGCACGTAGTTATTCTGGCATTCAAAGAATTCATCCACAAGTTTTTGGAGGTGTACTTTGATGATTGGATGGTGTTTGGGCTAGTAAAGCGCCATGTAGCTAGTTTGCGCTTGATGATGGATATGTGTCGGAGGTATCAGATCATGCTAAACTTAAAGAAGTGTTTATTTTATGTCCCTTTTGGAATCGTGTTGGGTCATGTAGTGTGCAGAAAAGGATTAATGGTCAGCTAAAATCGTGATTATAATCAATTTGGAGGTACCAAGGAGTGTTAAACAACTGCGCGAAACACTAGGTCATACTGGTTATTACCAAAATTTCATCAAGAGTTATGCCCAGATTACCGCGCCGATGGAAAAATTGTTGAAGAAGGATGCTACATTCTATTGGAATGAAGAATGTCAGTGGAGCCTAGATGTATTGAAAGAAAATATGGTCACCGCACCGATCCTAGTCTTCCCAGATTGGAAGAAGGAATTTCATGTGCATGTGGATGCATCATGTATTTTGCTGGGAGCAGTACTGACACAGGCTGATGAAGGAGAATTGGATCACCCGATATAATTTGCAAGCAAAAAGTTGTCTAAAGCTGAAAAGAGCTATTCAATGACAGAGCGCAAAGGGTTGGCTATGGTGTGCGCACTTTAGAAGTTCAGGCATTACTTGCTAGGTAGACACTTTAAGATGTATACAAACCATTTTGCATTAAAGTACCTGGTCAACAAGCTTGTGTTGGGGGGGGTGGGAATATGCAGATGGTTCTTGTAGTTTCAGGAGTATGATTTCGAAGTCATTGTGAAACTAGGGTGATTGAATGTAGGATTGGATCACCTGTTGTGCATTGAGACAGGAGAGGAGCCTACTAATTTGGAGGAAGGACTGCCTGATGCACAACTCTTTGCAGTGTGCATGGAAAATAATCATTTTGTATACATCATCCACTTCTTGACTATGGGAATGACTCAAGAGGGCTAAAATAGTCAACAGAAGAAGGAATTAGTGGTGTGCGCGATAGGCTTTTATGTTATTGCAAGTCACTTGTATAAGATGGGATAAGATGAGATACTGCGACACTATGTGCCTGATTTCGAATGAAGCAGTATCCTATTTGAAGCTCATAGAGGAGCTATGGGAGGCCATTATGCAGGAAGAGCAACAACACAGAAGATTTTACATGCTGGGTTGTGGTGGCCAACCTTGCATAAGGATTCCAAAGCATATTGTAGGGTGTGTGATGCATGTCAAAGGACGGGCAAGCCATCGTGGAGGGATGAGCTACTTCTGAATCCACAAGTGTCATTGTAGCTATTTGAGAAATGGGCAATTGATTTTGTTGGACTGATTCAGCCTCTAAGAAAGAAGACGAGTGCATGGTATATCATCACCGCGACTGAGTATTTGACTCGATGGGTAGAGGCACATCTTGTGAAGGATTTTACAGGCACAATGATAGCAAAGTTCCTATTTGAATATGTACTAACCAGGTTTGGTTTCCCAAAGATTTTGATGAGTGATCGCAGTACGCACTTCCTTAATGAAACAATTAGCTCGCTGACAGAAGAATTCCAAGTGTATCATCAAAAGAGAACACCATATCATCATCATTTTAATGGGATGGTGGAAGCGTTTAATAAGATATTGGAGATTGTGCTGACAAAGGTTTGAAATGCACATATGAATGACTGAGACATGTGCATACCAGAGTTGCTATGGGCTTATAGAACTACTTGTCAAAAGCTGACTAGACAGACATCATTTAGGCTAGTCTATGGTGTAGAGGTTGTGATGCCTATGGAGTATATTATGCCTAGCCTACACATAGCAGCATTCACAGGAATGGCGGACCGTGGAGCCTTAGAAGAGCGGCTCACATAGCTAACAGAGTTGGAGGAATATAGATTCTTGGCTGGATTCCATTAACAAGTTCAGAAGGAGCGCGAAAAGGCATGGCACGATCGACACATAAAACTGTGCACCTTCAAAGTAAATGATTTAGTTTTACTATATGACAGCAAGTTTGATAAATTTCCAGGCAAATTTCAGATGCATTAGCTGGGACCATATGTGATCAAGGAGATTACCGATGGTGGAGCAGTTTAGCTTGTGAAATTGAATGGAGATTGAATCCATACACCAGGGATTCGGCTAGATGACTATATGACATTAGCACAGTCTTAGCACTCCAAGCAGCTGCAAGGAGGCATGGGACTATAAAATACATTGCTCAGGTCGTAGAGCTGTGTGATGCGGGGTTTGCGCAAAATATAAGGGTGTCACAGTGTTAGTAGATGGGTGAAGGGAGTTGCGCTATAGGACGAGAGACCATGGAGCGTAGCCAGAAAGTTACCGTTACTATCATTGTTCATGATTTGACTGTCAAAAGATGGTTAAGAGGAGCGTGGGGATGACATTTAAGGCATTTAACGCTGAAATCAAGTGTGAAATATTTGGAAATATGCCGCCAAACTCGCATTTATGGATGGATTTTGGGGGTAATGGTCAAATTTGAATTTGAAATTACTTATAAATTACAAATGATCGTCCAACGACAAACACTTTGCATTCTAAGAATTTCTAAGTGTTATCGTTTGTTGTGTGAGCTCTCTCAGAATTTTCTTGCAAGCCCTATGTTTGAGTCCGATCAGAACTTCATTAACAGCACCATGTCTGCACAGGCTAAGACCACTAGTACTGGGGGTGATGTTGCCTCTGAGGGATCTTCCCCTGAGGTCATAAGTATGGAGGTTCCTACAACAGTGCCTAAGGTGCCGATATTACCTAGGTCGAAGCCTACGCTACTGAGAGATGCTCCCAAGCCAAAGAAGGATAAACAGAAAAAGATGCTTCCGATGCGCGAGTCAGTGAGGAAACATGTAGCTACACATGAGTAGCGGAAAGAAAATCCAACAGCACAGGAGAAAGGCAAAGTGGTAGACCTGGAGGCTGACGAAGGCACGAAAGACATAAATTTTGAGGGGGTAGACCTTATCTCGAAGCTTCCGGAGTACATCCCTCCATGCCAAGGTAAGGTGAAGATCCTGAAGGACCCAAATGAGGGACAATTCCTCCTGAACACACCCCTGCTACCATAAAATGTCACTTTTGAAGGTCTACGCTTCATGCACGTCCCACATATGAAACTTGAATATTGGTATTTGGGAGATGTTGAGCAGTTTCCCCACCTAACCACGGATGCCTTCATGAAGCAAGTGTTCTACAAGGAATCTGGTGTCACCGCGCTAGAGCCGGTGGAATGGATTCACAGGGTAAACAAGGCAAGGTTGTTGAACCTCCTATCGATGCCTCACTACCACTCCGCCCCCATAAAATTGACAAGTATTAAGTAGTTGTTGTGCCTTGTGCATGATGGGTGCTTATCGTTGACTATGCCTTGTGCAAGATGGGTGAGCGCGACCTCGCCGAGAAGATGAAGGACAAGTTCAAACTTGTCAAGAAAGCACGCAAGTATTATATTTCCAATATTACTTACCCCATACTGAAGGTGGCCACCCAAATTTTGGTTGGAAAGTGATGAGGAACTGTTGCATGAACGAGGTGCCTACAACAGTGGTTTCGTTAGCATCTCACTGTGCGCAGGCATACAATTCAACTGGGCGTGCTACCTGTGCAACAAGTTCCTCACAAATTACAGATAGGCACAGGACCAAAGTAAAACTTTCCATTACTCATGGCTCTTACTATCAATTGTGCTAGTCACATGGGAGTTGCTGGAGGACAGCCCATTTCCTTTGATTCAGACAAATTTACTAGAAGAAGCAAAGTTTTCTTCACTATGGGCCACAAAGGATGTTGCATGGGTTTGAGAAAATAAATTTTTTTGGGTATTAATGGAGATGAGCATTCATATGGCCATCAACCAAAATCTGTGGTTGTCGCCAACCATTTTTGAGCAGTTATCTAGGTATGCGGAGTTCAAAGCAGACTTCCACCATGTTTACATCTGGGCGCTGAAGGATCTAGACCAGAAGTGGTATGATCTCCCCTACTTGGCTAAAGATGATGCCATCGCAGAGGTCCTCAAGTGATGGCCAGCTGATTGGCACACACCATCAAATTTGGCCATCGGGACTAGCAAGTCCGCAGAGAAGCAAAAAAGGGAAGCGACCCAACTAAAGGTGTAGCAGTTAGTAGAAAAGAGGAAGAAGGAGACTGAGGAGAAGTCATGTGCAAAAGTGAAGTGCGCCGCAAAGGAACAAGAAAATCAGGAAGAGCGCGACTCTAACAGAAGTCAGAAATCTCCTTTGCCCCAAACCAAGGAAGAAGAAAAGTCAAAACAAGGTGGCGGAGATTTGGAGAGCACTCCTTTTTGCATAAAGTGACAAAGGGAGCAGGAAAATGAGGGACAGCGAAAGAAGACCAAACCATCCAAATCATCGCCAGATCCAATCACCTTGACGCAGGGTGACTTGGACGATATTGGAGATAAGGTAAGGGATACAACAGTGGAACTGTTGCAACAGTTTGAGCAGCAGCAGAAGCAGACACTAAGTGCCATACAAATGGGTTTACATGAGCTGTAGATACAAAAAACTAAATTGCAGGCAAGTGCAGGGTAGAGCACCACGGCATCAACTAGTTTGGCATCGAGGACCACTCAAACCGCAAAGTCGATTCAATCCTTGGATCTCTAGGGTAGTCGAGCTGCTGAATGGAGCTATGAGCGTGGAGGTGGAAGCTGACAAGGCTACTATCAGTGTTTTAAAGAATATTGGTTTTATCTTGGCCGCGCACCCTAGTGAATTCCTTCACACATGCAAGAAAGTGTGATTGCAGAGCTTAAGGCCCAAGAGCAGCATGCGTTGAGGATGATCAGAGAGCCAAAAGTCAACAATGAACATATATTCATTGAGAAGACAGTCGTGCTAGAAGCATGGAAGAAGGTTTAGGAGAAGAATGAGCGCACCACAGCAGTGGTAGCCAAAGCATGCAGAACCGTTCCAGAACTGCATATCCCAGAAGAAGTGTAAGTGGAGGCCAAGATGAGGAAGTTGGTTGTAGGTGTGCGCGATGCAAGGATAGAGATAGCCAAGGTTTAGTTTGAACTAAACCTTAAAATCACAAAGCTTGGTTTGAAGTCACAACCTTCAACTCCACCAGAGGTCAGAGAATAGCATGAGGTAGTTGTAAATGATGTAGTCACGATAGTAGATGCCATGGTAGGAGATCACACCACGCTCTTTGAGTAGTCTATGGAGGTTGTTACAACTCTGTAGGAGGATCTTAACCTACAGAGGTTGAACACATAGGCCTAGGAATTGTAGCAGCAATATGATGAAGCAAGAGTGACGACACGCACCATCGCTATATCACAATGATTGGCTAAGCTGCATGAGGCAAAGAAGTTGCTTGAATAGGTGGAGGCAGTGCAACGAAAAGAACCAGTCTTTAAGGCCAGATTAGGGCCTTGGCTGGATGCATATGTTATCTCTGCCACCATTAAGGAGAAGTTGGCAAGCCTACAGAGGACACAATAGAAGGTAAAGGAAGACAATGCAGGACCAACAACCGAGTAGCTAGTGGAGTAGATCAAGCAGGCAACCACGCAGAGCGCGGCTAAGGTAGTAGTAGTGCAAGTCGAGTGGGGAGGTATCTGTAGTAAGATCTTCTTGGCAGTAGAGTGACTCGAGGGTGAGTCACGATATTTGTGTTGGGGGCCTGTTGGGACAGGGTCCCCTGCTATCAATTTTGGGGAAAAAGCCCAAGTTTTTGTTATGTAAAGTATAAAGTCTCTGCAAGTTGTGGTTATAGAGCGCGTACATAATAAGTGTCATAAAGGGATTTTCCCTTCTTTTATGTAAGTTGTGTCAGCTTATATAGACCTAACCATGGTCCATAGACCATGGGAGTGTATGAAAAGGAGAGTCTTAGAGAGTCTAAAGAACTTCATAGATATGAGCAAGGAATGAATGTAATGGGTCATTAAGAAGTGAGGATCAAATATTCATAGAGTAGAAGAGAGGCTTTGTAGCTATGTGCGCAGAGGCCTAGAGTAGAGTCCGCAACTGAGTGCGCAGACCCCTGTAGCTGAGTGCAAGGTAGTCTTGGGTCTGTAAGTGAATCTGAAGTATCAATAAAGACATTATTCTAGAAATATCTGTGTTTTTTCCATTTACTTATGTTATGAATGAATGTGTTTATGTTATGATGAATTATGGGTCTATGATTTAATATTATATTGATGCGCGATTATGCATGGTTTACATTGTTATATGAACTCAAGTACTAATATCTATTTACGCAAAGAATATCTTAATGCATGTTAAGGATATCAGACACTTAAGTCGATCTGGGTAATAACAGACTCAGGAGTAAGTACAAAGGTACATAAGTGGTTGATTCACCTGTCTAAGGTCCGCGGAAGACAGTCGTCGACCTTCATGAAGGTCTAGAGGTTAGTAAGATGAAGTTATATCGATAAGCCTTAAAGGCTTATCAACCTGCACGAAGGCAGGTTAATGGTATAAAATGACATCACAATCATCTCTAGGTGTGGAAAATTGGTTCCAACATCCCCCCATACTGCTTCGGGTGAGACTTCAGTTAGTGCTCCTCGGATTGATGCTGAAAGGGCCAGTAGTGTAGGGATTTTTTTGGAAAACTTAACTCTGAACCTAGGTCAGGACCCATTAAGCTAGCGAGTACCCACATGGTCTTAGGTTCAAACTTCATGGGAGGGGTTGAGGATGGAATCCACCTTGGGGGAATTAAACTACCCCAAGGGGCATCCAAGCTCGACCTTACTTCACACAAACTTGGTGATATCATCCCACTAGTGGGCATATTGTTTTTTAGCTAACATTGGGGTTGGCCCCGCCAAGTCATGGAAAAAGGGGGGGAAAGGCCATATAACTTGATTAATTAATGGCTTTTAGTAGGTTTTCAGTTATGATGTATCACTTCATTCTTTATATTATAATTCCCAATGTAGTTATAAAAAGGGAAACTACAGAGAAGTAGAACATCAATTGGTGACTAGATATAAAATTGTAATAAAGAAACTAGGAGGCACTCAATATTCCAAAGTAATTGAGACCATCTAAAATAAATATGAAACCCACCACCCTTAATTAATAATGGAAAAGGTAAAGGAAATTTAGATAACTGGGAGGGAGAATCATAGTATTGTGGGAAAAAGAATCCATGAAATCCCCATTATCATCTAGCCTTCAAGATCGAGACACAAAAAAGGAAGAAGATATATTTCTACATTTATATTGACTCATAATGGTCTAGCCATGAATTTATAATGATTAGGGAGAATGAGACAATTATAAACGATCATGGGAAAAATACTCCAGTGTATCGAATAAAATCATTGAAGACAACAAGAAATAGGATGAAATCATGACAATTTTGGTTATCTAGGAGAACCTAAGGGGGATTAGGAACATCACTACAATTAAAAATATCATGATTTAGCACAATCCTTGCTTAGCATGGCATCCATCATCTAGGTTGAGTGAACATGGGAAATCAACTCCATTTGCAAAGAAAACCCTTTGGAAGCAAAGAGGTTGATCCAACATCAACCAACACCCAAACATTAACTCATATTATGGAGGGCAGTAAGAATCTAATCCCTTTTGTTAAAATTTGAATACGTGGCCAAATCATAAGAATATCTATGCTCCTTAATATATGGCCCCAACAGTTTGATTCTAGTTGAAGGTTGTCATAGTGAAAAAACAATGATTTTTTTCTTTTATATAGATCAACTAAACTTGGTGTAACAATTAATAACGTATAGTAGTACAATTTGTTGTGATATTTTGAACATATACACTTTCATTGGACATATGTTGATGATAAATCTTATACCATATTTTCCCATCAAGATAATTGGAATACAAGAATGAGATTAAAAGACCTTTTGAACTAAACTCAACTTTGTATATTTCTTGGTTCCACAATAACCACTCCCAACATCTCAAAAATTCATCCTTCTCATTTCAATGTTCCTAGGAATTGTCAGATTAGTACACCTCAAATAGTAGGGCACACCTGTGTCAGATCTTGGTGCTTTAGTTATAGCAACTTTACACACTCAACATATTCATACATCATTTATTTTCATGTAGCATGATAGTCTGTAGATGAGGGCATGGCCGTAGACTAAACAAGATGGTGCACCCTTACATTGATAGGTTTCTAGCATTGGGGGAGCATGCATGTAGTAGAATAGACTAAAGGGTGCACCATAAATTTTGTAGGCTTCTAGCATTGGTAGTAGAGTAGAAAAAAGGGTGCATCACTAATTTTGCAGGCTTCAATATGTGAGGACACATCTAGGCACCCACATGTCATACATAACTAGGAAGGGATATGTATTCATTAGTTTCAATTCTAGGAGAAGAAGAATTATATTTTTTTACACTAATATTTGGAAGGTAATTGACTTGTGGGTAGTGGAACATACATTCATGAATGTTGAGCATTTTAATTTTAAACACCATAAGTTTGGGTTTGCATAATTAAGTAATGAAAATATAGTGCATTTAAGGGTTAAAATCTCTAGGAAAATGAATGCTTTCATGCCTAAGATCATCTCTAGTTGAGGTGTTATTATGCATGTTCCTAGATTCATTTTACCTATTCTTCTCCCTAATCTATAAAGGAGAAAACAACGATATGGATTTCATTCATTCAATTTTTTAGAAGTGAACAATTTAGAATTAATGAGAAAGCAGTAGCAAGTTTCAATAGTCTCCATCTATTAAAAGTTTGTTGTATAAACATTGTAGTATTTGTTCAAACTTTATAGATTCTAACATTATTTGAGTTGCAGTTTTTGGTAGCTTTTGTTTTCATCTATCTATTTTTTTGTAAAAAAATTATTAGAGTGTTGAGTATGTTTATCATACGTTTAATTCATTCAATTTTTAAATAGAAAACAATGAGCTATTTTTTTGTGGCTTTCTTGTAGTAGATTTCATTTCATAATTAATGAAAAATGTGACATGATTTCATAGCCTATATATTGATTTTTTGTTATATAAATTACGAATTATGTGTTTATAGATTCCAACACTATTGGAGTTGCGGTTTTAAGTTACTATTGGTTTCATCTATCTATTTTTATGTAGAAAAATATTTTATATTGCAGACTCTATTTACCATGGCCTAGAAAATTTAACAAGAATGGGTACTAAACAACTTAGCTGATTTGGGGATGGTACGAGGAACAAGAGAATGGTTTTGAAGCTTTGTGGTTGTGGAAGTGGGAGTATGGGAATGATTCCTCCTGCATTTCCTATGTGTAAGCATGGGAATGGTTCCTCCTAAATTTCCTATGCAGGGATCTTCTAGAATATTCTAGACTATCAAAGAGTACCCACACCCTCTTCAATAGGAAAAAATCACCCACACACTCGTAGATTCATGGACCCCCAAAAATGTTGCCACTTTCCACATTTTTTTAGGAATTTTAGGAGCCAACTCATAAGTGGGCACCCAAAACCATTGAACACCTAATAATATCTAATATTAACCCCAAAAAAAGATAAATCCCTCATGAAAAAAAAAAAAAAACCTATTTGTTATAGGTCATTTTGTTATATATGCTCAAAACGCCTAAAATCTGGATCAATCAACATCCTTGGACACTTTGTCATAATCCCTTTCCAAAGCCCTAAGCATCACTTCTCCAAAAAGTCTAAGTTTATGGGTCTATCTACTCAAAAACCAAGATTTTAGGCCTAGCGCACTTTGCATGCTCGTCCACCAGCATTGGGTGAAAGTTTCATACCTGATTACCATTGTTGATCAACACAAGTTGCTCCATTTTGTAGGCACGTTGATTCTAGAATTTCGAGAAAATTAAAAAAAAAATTGAATTTTCTCCTTCCAGAAGTTTCCAAGGTGGTTTTAACCATTTACCATGGATAGAGATCTTGAATTCCTATTTGATCATATCTTTGATACCTTATCTCTTATCCCTTGAGATTATCCTCCCTCATAAGTAGATCTCAAACCTAGATTGTTAAATCCTAAACTACCATGTTCACCCTATAAATTTACTACCTCCCATGGAGTCTAAGTTGGCTTTTGGAATTACTAGTGCCCTTATGTTGTTGTTTTGAGCTTAAGGAATCATCGTCCATTTTCATTAGAGTTGAGTGTAAAGTTTTGCTTTGTGGTAAGGAAGGACAAGACAATTGGGAGACATCTAGAAAGTCAGCTTCTATATATGGTTGTAACTCTCTCCTTTATTTATTAATACAAAAATCACTATGTTTTCCTATATTGGTGTTAAGCGTATACTTAATATGTATTCAATGCCATGTTGATTCATTGAATAAAGATAATGTATTATGCTATGTGGATATTGTAATTCCTTTTCTTGTTTTATTCATTGTTGTAGGTTCCATTTATAGTGTGTGGTGATAGGATTGGAGCTTACAAGAGAAGAGAAGAGGAGGAATTACTACAGATTCTAGGTACGTCTTATTTCCATAGTCTAATCTCTATAAGGAAAACATTGATCATTTTTCCCTCTATTGTTCCAGATCAGACCACTAGATCTAGGGAGTTCATTTTTGTCCGCAGAAGTGAATTTTCCATATAACAAATTAGTGACTCCACTGGGGAATGGTATTTCCCTTAATGGTTTCCTTGGCCTTAGCATTTTTTTCGCCATTCAAAGTGACCTTAATTGACTTATTCAGATAGTAATTGACCTCAGGAAAACACATTTTTGAGATTGGTTGGGTTTCTTGTGTCGTATTTTGACCAAAGTTACCCCAACGCACTCTCTGTTCTGAGATAGAGTGCCCCAGCACTACCCATTCTCTCTGGAACTGTGTTGTAGCACACTGGTGTCTTTTCTACACCTGCATTGATCCTATAGGATGCAGATATTTGCATTCCTTTTCCTTGCTCCACTTTCTTATTTGGTACAAAAAATTTTCTTGATTCTTTGAGTTTGTCTATGTCTCTGAAAATCCATCATCATGTTTGCATTTGATTTTATTAGACTTTGATGACAATTTCTTTGGCTTTTTACTCCTTATCAATTAGGTTTTTGGCTTAATTATTGATTGGTTTGAAGAAATTTATATTGCAGTCATATTTTGTGTGATTTCTCATATCAATGATCTAGTTGCATCTTAGTTTTCATTGCATTTGAAAATTAAGAGGAAAGAAAAGAAAAAACTTTATTATTTGCATCATATAGGGTTTTGAATTTAGATTCGAACATGTGCTTTAAAATATCTACATAGGAAGGTTTATTTATTTCATTTTTGTATGTCGCATTATTCCTTGTTTATTCCCTCCTCTAGATGGATTCTCATTGAAAATAAAAGAGTTCTTATTATCATGCTAGATTGCATTATATGGATTTCAGGTGAACCCATTTGGTAAATCCTTGAAATTGAAACATAATCATAGATTAACTGTAAAAGTTACTCAATCAATCTAAGGAGCATTTGTAACATTTAATGATACACATAAAGTTCTAGGCTAGAGATGTGTTCTAGTGTCTATAAACATAGGATCTATCATTCTTTATTTGCGTTAGACTCTGGGGGTAGTCAGTATTCCAAGTATGAAAGTATATGAGACAATTCTCTACGTACCCTTCAGTATATCGGATGGCACTCCATGTTGAAAATAGCAACAAGAAATGCTAAAAATAACATTGTTATAGTTAGAATTTTAGGATATTCCAATTTCAGTTTGTCCTGAATTAAAATTCGAATTTAGTCTCACCAATTGTTTGAAAAATAAGTAATTAATTCATCCTGAGTTAATTAGTTGGAGAAATTTAAACACGAAGTCTTTGTGAAGTCATACAATAGTTATCCCTTTGATTGAGGAAGTTATCCCTTAATTAAGAAGATAAGGATGAGTTGTATTTGAGTTGTAATTAGTTAGCTCAGTTAACTGAGTTAAGTCCAGTTATATTAGTTCCAAACAGTTTGTGGAACTGATTGTGAGTTCAGTCAGTTAATGCATGATTGCATGAAACTAGTGTACTCCAGATAACTGAATATTCTCTCATAAATAACCCATGCATGTTAGTTTAGACAAAGACCCAGTTGAGATTAAAGACAGGGATATTGTACTATCAATTGGAGGAATTTCCTATAAAGGAAACTCATCCATGCAGAAGGAATAAGGTTCCTTGAGGATTGCACAGTTTTAGAAGGTGTGAGATCAGTGTGCGTGATCATTGTTACACTTGGTAACAGTAGGATCACCCAAGAGAAATAGTGCAAGGAAATAGGAGGCTTGGAGGGCACAGGAGAAGGCTTGTGAGAAGCTTTGATTGCCTGTGAACATCCAGGAGGATTGTACTGAGAGCTAGCTAGCTATGAGAGCTAAGGCTTTGTATTATTCTTGATGTATTTCCACCTTGTATGATAATACATATAGTGGGGTTTTTAGCTGAGGCTTTCCCCTGAGTATTTTATGTGTTTCATGTGTATTGATTCTTCTTTTGGTTATATGTGTTCAACTCTAATTCAACTCGATCTTTAAGCTTCCGCAAGTTTGATAGTAGAAGAAGATTATAGTATTTTGCTTTGGTATATTGCATTATCAAGTTAATCTACAGTCAGATTTTCTGCATAGATCTTAGAGGTATATTTGTAGAGAATTTGCAAGAAATTCTACACTCCACGTATGAAAAGTATATGAGAATACTTCCTATCATATAACACGCATTAAACAACACTACCACAAATTGTGCTTCCACGTAACTCCAAGTATATTTTGAAATTCCCCTATAGGTTGTTATCCTGTCATAGGTAACCGATTCACCCGCCTTATATACTATCATTCACTAAACACAATATTTGGGGATATTTCTTGCACATACTAAAAATCGTATTCCACAATTCATAGTTACTTGGTAAACCCTTTTTTTCTAGTTACCTCTTTTTGAATTATCTTTGTTGTTAAAGTTCTAAAATTTATTAAACCATCATGGAAGAACACCCTCAACAACCTCGTAATTCACGTAGAATTAAAATATTGCCTCCACTACCTCCATAGGAAAATATTGGTCGTCAAAAGAATAAAAATATGCAAACTACCAAAACTGGTACTTAAGAAGCTACCCCTTTTGGAACTACATCTAAAATTAACCAACCAAAATTGTCATTTCCCATAAGTACTAAACTTGAGATCACCTCTTTACCAGCTAATGAGTCTGAGACAGTCGAAACCGAAGTCCTTGAAATTTCACTACCTGAGCTCATTGAACATGAATTTCCTTATTCATATACATTACAACCTAAGGTTATACAACCTTAGGAGCCTTATTTAACTGATCCTATTACTTCAAGGAATTCTTCCTCTCCTCCTCTGTCTTTGACTCAACCACAACTCGTATATCTTAGGCCCGAGGGAGAAAAAAATTCACTTGGTCTTTATAGTATTGAGGAAATTACTAAAGAAGAGTTTCAACCTTCCTCTCCTTTCCATTTAAGAGGGTCTCATCTTTATCAATCTCATCCTTTCCCTACTCCTCATACTTTTGTACAAGCACCTTTGTCTATTTTCCTAATTTCAACTCACCTTTGAGTTTCCTTCATCCAACTTATTTGGGAAGTTTAACCATGACTAAGTCAGCGATGGTTTCTCAACCTATATCTTCTATCATGAGTGAGTCAACCAAAGTTGCAGCTACTTCCATGTTTGTGACTACACCAAAAACACACTTTTATGGTGGTCCTTCAATACCAATTGGCTACCAGTCATTATCTGGAACATTTTCTAATGCGTCGATTAGTCCATGGACCTCTCCCTTGTGATACTGGTCTGGAATTTTATCTGGTACTTCTTTAATGAACACCTCACAATCCATTCAGTCAGTTGCACCCCAATCTTCTTCGAAGCAGAAATAGGGTTCATTTGTTAGTGGATTGGGACATCTCCAATAGTCTACTTCATCATATATAGGGTGCCATCCTCCTGGGGGGAAGTACCTCCATATTCTCCTTATCCCCCAACAAGGGGAAAATATATTGTTTCTATCTCTCCATCTCCTGATCAAATTTCACAAGTTGGTGTTCCTCCCTATTTTAGTCCCCCTTTTTCAAGAATGGCTTCCAATCCTTGGAATTCGACGTTTCTTGTCCATCCTAATTTGGTTTTAAATCAATTTCCTATCTATCAACTTGCCTTGGTCACACCCCAAGTTCCTACATGTAAACATACTCAATCTATGCCTCAAGCTTCCCAATTTTTGTCTCAAACAAGTCAACTTGTCCAGGTTGTACATCAAACACAACCTATTCCATTGGTATTTAGGATATATCAATTCCCACTTACCCAGCCTCTTTAGGGTGTCTCACAAATTTTACCACTTGGCAAGTCTATTCCTCAAATGCAAGCAAGTAAACCTATATATGGTATGGCTGAGGTGTTCACTAGTCAACCTAATGTAGGGATGATGCAAAATCCCTCTAGGAAAACTTTCCAAAGCATTCCTCAAATTCATGTTGGTTAAACTGCTATTGCTCAAATACCTTATCAAGGCCAATAGATTCAAACACATCCATTTCAACCTTTTCAAGGTTATCACGAAACTAGACCATCTAGGTATGTTTATCTTGGTTATTAAAATCCTCCTTATCTTGGAATGTAGATACTTGTTTCTAAAACTATTATGTCATATCTGGGATACCACCCCCCTAACTTTAATACGTAGTTTACATTTCTAGCATTCATTGAATTTCCATATTTTACCCAGCTGATGAATGATCCAATTTGTCATTCCCCTTATTGGCCGACCATTCCTACCAAATTGCCAAGTGATATCCTGAAATTTAATGGAAATCTTAGAGAAGACCCTTATACTCATGTTATGACCTACCATTTATGGTTTTCATCCAACTCCTTAAATGATAATTTGATTCGTTTATGGATTTTCCAGAGAACTCTTGCTGGTACAACAACTAAGTGGTATGTTGAATTTCCACGAGCTTTGTTTAACAATATAAATGTCTTAGCAACTACATTGCTCACCCATTTTCAATTACTTATCTTATATGAAACTAGAACGAAAATTTTTACCTCACTAAAATAGTTTGACTCCATTCACATTTATAATCATATTCATCAGTGGCGATATCAGTGTAATTTGGTCAGAACCTTCATTCTTGATCAGTTACTGGCTGAATGGTTTATCAAATTCTTGTTACCATTCATAATTGAAGACGTTGCTAAAGGTGGAGTCATTACAGAATAGAAATTCATTTCTCATGCCCAATATCTTGATCTCATTTATTCTTAATCTAACACGCTCTAAGACAAAATACCCAATGCTCTCAGACCTCAGCACATTGTTCCACCACCTCCCACTAAAGAATCACATGGCTCTGATGGTGTGATTGGTTCTGCTATCCAACAGATAGTGAGTAAACTATCTAGTTCATCTCCAGTTGTGGCTACTCAAGACTCGTCCTCTGTTACTCGTGCTACTACTTCCTAGATCAATGTCATTCAGTCTACGAAAAGAAAATATCAACGACCCTGAATTAAGAATAAATGAAAAGGGAAGAAGAAGAAAGATAATTATTCATAGGAAACACAAAGTAATCTGTTTCCTAAAGATAAACGAAAGACTTATTATCCTTGCCTTATCTTTAATGAGGAACATTTTACTCAGTACTGTCAACGTCAAGCAGAAGTCAATCAATTCCTCAAGTCATCATCTAGCGTGCCTATTGTGTTCATAGATCCCTTTTCCAACGAGGAGACAAATATGGTTGCATGGGATCCAACTTCCTCTTCCTAGGTTATAATTTTATCCTCCACCAAACAGAAAAATGAAATCATGGTGGCTAAGAGAAATAAATTCTATGGTAACCCAAATCCCATGAATAGTAAGGCTACTGATCAACCTATTAGTTCAACCTCATCATCTACATCAGATCCTTCTCCAAATGTGGTATCGACTTAATTAACCATTAAACCTCCCAAAGCGTTAATCACAAATCAACATTCAATGTACATGTGAGAGTTGCACATAACTATAACATAGTTTAGAACTTTCCTCAAGATCCTTCTGCTATGTTGACTCTCGAGGTTTTGTAGAATTCTCCCACCCAAAAGAGGTCTTAACTTGCCACAATTGGAGGCATAGATCCTTCAAATTCGAGTATTGTGGTATTTAATCGCAAGAATCATACCCCTAAACTCCCATCGCAACTGGCATTTATGATCCGGGGTCTTGTTCGAAGTAAGACTGTCCATTTGACAATTGTGTACGAAGTTGCTTCAACCTGTATCATGCCACTTTCTTATTAGAAGGCTATTTGTTCTCCTCAACTTAACAATCACCCACTACTCTCAAAGATTTTGATGGAAGAGGTTTCAAACCTTGCAAAATTTTAAATACATTGCAATTAGAATTAACTAGAAAACTAGTTTCAATAGAAGTTGAAGTTATAGATGGACCATTGGATTATAAACTTTTACTAGGACGCACAAGGATTTATGCCATGGCCGCTATCATTTCGAACTATTTTAGGATGATCGATTTCCCTCACTAGGGGGGAATCATGGCCATTGATCAAATTGTCTAATTTTCTAATAATTCTCAAACCACGGGAAGCATACCTCTTGTGGGTGAATCTCCACAGTCTTATCAACATGTTAGATTTGGATTTCTTAAGGATTCCTCTTTGATGGGAAATTTTTCACTTCCTCCTCCTAACATTCCAAATATAGTTTCCTTCATCAATATGATCTCTTTTTGTACTATTCCATTCGATCCCTGGATACTGCTAGATATTTCTAATGTTGATACATTTGGTGACCGCATGTTGCTCAGTCCTGTTGAACTCAAATATGAAGCTATATATTTGGATTGTTTGGCACATTATGATTTCTCCTCCTCAATCGATTGGGTCGATCTTTCCCAACACTATGGTTCATATTCTAATCCTTTCTCTGGTAAATTCTCTACTAATGAAAAAATCATGGAAATAATGATGTCAAATGACCCCATGGGATGATAATCATCATCATTCCTCCTTGAGAGATTATTTCTCTTGATATTTCGATTAAAACTAGAATTGTTGAAAATGTACATATTCATGCATCTTGTTCTCTTGATGAGGTCAAGATCTATAAAATCCCATTTTCAGGAATTTTGAGACATTTTCGCCTCAACATATGAAGAGATATAAGGTATTGATCTAAATATCATATCCTATGATATAAAAAATATCTGGATTCTAAGCCAATTCGATAACATTTGCATCCAGTTCATCCTAAGAAAGTTGTTGTGATTAAAATAGAGGTTGAAAAAATTTGCATGCTAATTTCATTTACCCAATTCCTCTCACTGATTGGGTCTCAAACATTGTTCCTATGATGAAGAAACAAGGCATGATTCAAGTTTGTATTGATTATCGAGATATCAACCATGCTTGTCCTAAAGACAACCACCCAACCCCATTTATCAACCAAATTGTTGATGATTGTGCTAGGAGAGAAATTTTTTCATTTATGGATGGATTTTCCAACCACAACCAAATCAACATAGTCCCATCAGACCAACATAAAATTTCTTTTATTTGTCTGTGGGGCACGTTTTCCTCTCGTAAGCTCCCTTTTAGTTTGAAGAATGTAGGTGTAGCTTCTCAAAGGGCTATGAATTATTCCTTCCACGATATCAAGCACATTGTACAACCCTATTTGGATGAATTACCTTCCCACTCTAAATATCGTGAGGATCATCTAATGCATATGAGGGTTATTTTCTTATGTTGTCAACATTATAATATTAGCTAAATCTGCACAAATGCATGTTTTGTGTCCAATCTAGAAGTCTTCTCAACTTCATTGTGTCAAACAAAGGAATGTGTATCGATCCAATTAAATTACATGTGATCCTCTATTTTCCTGCACCTTCCTCACATGTTTAGTTACAATTCCTCCAAGGGAAGTCTAACTTTCTACAAAGATTTGTTCTCAATTATGCTAAAATGACCAAACGAATTACTCACCTATTGAAGAAAGGGGTTCCCTTCCATTGGGATGATACCTCACAAAAGGATTTTGATACTTTAAAATACGTTTTGGTTCTAGCATTATTATTGTATCCCCCCAATTATCAATGTGATTATTTCTTGTATCTTGCTAGTGCCATGATCTGGATTCTCTTAGCTACTGGAATTAACCAAGATCTTTTACTTATGTGATGTTAGCAGAATTTCATGTGAAAGAAAATGAAAAATTACATGTGCATACTTTAAATAAAAGGAAACATAAAGGAAACCATCAAATCAAAGAACACACACAACTTGATAACGGAGTTCACCTAGTCTAGGCTACATCTCCAAGCCCGATGTCAATATTGGGGAGGTCGCTTCATTAATTGCTACAAGATGATGATGAATAAAATATGTGTTATTTGTCAATACAAGTAATACATCCCTTAAATGGAGTGGCATGTATCTCCACGAGTCAATCTTCTATAATAAATCTATCCTTCAGCATGACAAAATAACAAACTCTCACATGAAGTGGCATACAAGTATCCTCCAACAAAATGAAAAACAAAGATCAACATCAAATCATCATCTCAGCAAAAATCAAATGGAAATAATGCATCTTATACCTCTAAGTCTAGGGAAAGCCTAAAACTCGGCTACTCAGATGAAGGAACTGCCTACACCATTTCATTCCTTGTGAAAAACCATGAAATGTGACTCTAAACTCAACCCCTTTTTGACTCAGCCAAATCTAGTCTCTCCAACAATCTAAAAGATTATTCAAAGATTCTGTTCTATGGGTTGAATGAAATTCATCTATTCAAATGAAGAAACTAATCACGCCATTTTATTCCTTACAAAAACCTATTTCAAATGAGTATAAACTAGACATATTTATGACATCTTCAAAATTCTTCCCCCAAGGGAATCTTAAAGATTCCTCATAGAGAATATTCTTCGAAATATTCCCTAACATATTCTCTAACAATATTCCTAGAATATTCTTGAGATTCATGTCTTCTTTGGCCATCCTGTGCCCTTATCTTTCATGTATTCTCCATGGTTCCCTTTGAACCATTTGAATGGCATTTTATAACAAAGTGTGAGGGTGAATAAGACAAAGTGTGTGGTCTGCACAATGGTTGGAATAGTCATATTAAGTTACTTATTATTAGGGATATTTTGGGTTCAAAACCCATGGACTCCAAATTTTGGTTTTACTATGGTTTTAAATCCTAATTTTCGTTTTAATATAGTTTTCAAACCATAGAATATGTGGAAATCGTATGTCCATATTGTAATGACTCCCAAAACCATGAGAATAAGACAAAAATGTAGGTTGCACCATGCCCACTTGGGCCTAATTTAAGGTGTCGTGTAGCACCATGTGATTGGGCCATGTGATAGGCTCTCATTGGTTCACATCATCTGCCACCTATTTCCCATGTGTTGACTTGTGGTGTTTCCATGTCACTTGCTTGTGGGTCCACATGGTTTGTTCACTAGGCTGCCACATCAGCTTTGTGGGTCCCACTAGGCCTGCTAAATTTTTTTGATGTGGAAGCCTATGGAATTGCCATGTGGCACCCTATGTTGAATTTGACTTTGACTTTTGTTTAGTTTGACCAAATCTTTGACTAGCCATAAATTTTGCATATGAACTGAGATTGATGTGCTGTTTGCACCATTGGAAAGCTCACAAAGATATATTTTATTTGATCCTAGTTTCATTGTAATCCAAGGATTTTTATTTTTGAGCTTTTCTTGAGCCCTCTTTATTTTCTAAACATTTCTAGAGCCACTTGGATAATTCGTCCCCAATGAGGAGCTTTTCGTCCTCCAAAATCATGAACAATATTGGCAATATTTTTTACTCCCTTATCTGCACAACAAGTTCCCTAGCAGGCTACACTTCCTTCTCCTTCACTTTTTTCCTTCATAGCCATAAGTGATGAACCAACACCTGTATCCTCTGCAAACCTATAGTACATGTTTTTAAAATACATGTTCAATTACATGACCTATCAGGACTCAAGCAAACCCCATACTTACCAAGAGTTTATATCACACTCATTGGTGAAGTTTACATGAGAATCCTAACAGAAACTAACACCTCAACTATCAACAAAAAATCCCAAAAGTTCACTATGTTGCATTCATAAGTGATGGAAAACACTTCATCACTTTTACAAATATCTCGCAACATGTGATTTACAAAATGCAGCCATGACAAGCTACTATATCTAATAAAACCATATCTCAAAGTGAATGGGTCATCTCCCTATCGTTGATTTACTTGTTGAACAACTTCACCAGTTGGTTCCTTCATTTGCTTTATGGTCATGCAGTTTTGAACATGTAGCTCTCTGATGTCCATCCTTGTTGGAATGACTGCAATGTTTCTTTCTCCTCCAAAATTTCTTGACCTTCTTGGAACACTTGTTCCTAATGAGTCCCTGATGAAGAGAAATTCTTGTGGAATCCTCACTATCATTGGGATTTTGTGATGTGCTCCCATAATTCATCATTGATTGGTCACTGGTTGTCTTGGAGAATTCTCCAACCTCCTTTCTAACATATCCAAGATCTACATAGCGAGGCAATTCCTCCATTTTTAAAGGATTCACAATGCCCTAGCCATTAACATCGAGGCCCTTTCCTTGATACCCCATTTTCTTCATCAACTTTGAACCAATTCCTATAGTATGTGTCTCAAAAGTAGAGAAATAATCATCATAAAGAGAACATGAAATTGAAAAATCACTTTTTACCTCAATCTTTTTATGCTGCAACCTTTCCAATGCCTCCTCCTTGGACTGTAACTGATGTTGTAACCTTTGTTTCTCCTCATCTACTTCTTGTAGGAGTCTCTTTAGTTCAACACTCTCCGCTTAAATGCTTTGGTTGATCTCATCAAGTCCTTGGAGCCATGCAGTCTTTGGTTCCCTTCTCATTTTTGGCACAACATCTGTTGAAATCTTTGCCTCATCACTTGAATCAAAGCACAAGTCGATAGGTCCATCTTCTGCAATCCAAAAGGCTACAATCTTCCTCTCATCACCTAAGTCTGATCCCAGTTCAATTGGTACAACACCTACAAATCCTATAGTTATGATATTCTCATCATCATCTAGTTTAGATTCTTGGTCTTATTGCACAGTTGCAGCTGTCTTATGCTTCTCATTCCTGCCACTCCTCTTTGGCTTCAATTTCGGATGTAGTTTCCAACAATGTTCCTCATCATGTGTTTCTTTCTCATAGTGAGTACAAGAGGGCTTTTCTTCTTTCCTCTTATTTGTTGCTACCCTATTTGGATGGTTATCTTGCTCATACTTTCCCCTGCTTTCAAGATATACAACATTCACACTAGCTTTATCAAGAGTTTTAGGTTCCAATAGTAACAATGAATGACAAAAATAACCATGCAATGAGATAATGTATTTCATCAAATTTTCAAGAGAGTCCAATGGAACATTCAATGGTAATGCTTGTTTCCTAAACTCTTGTATAAAATTTTGAACATTTTGACCTTTACTTTATTTCAAATCTTTTCATTCCATCATGGCGTTCTGCTTGTAGCCCTATGGGTAAAATTTTCGTCTTAAAGTAGAATCAAACTTAGACCAAGATGAAATAAGTTTACAAGTACTCTTACCACCTTTCTGCAACTTGCTTTCCCACCATACCAGAGCAGGGTCACTCAATCAAAGGGATGTTAATTGAATATTGGCTGCATCCTCTTTGATTCATTGTATGTGGAAATATACTTCAACCTGACTGATCCATTTATCTAGCTTTTATGCATTAGATTCTCCACTAAACACATGAAAATCAAACTTGACATCCAACATGGAAAAATGTGTTTTATGATATTTTCTACTTTTAGAATGATGAGAAGATGAGGAATAAGTGGAGAATTCACTAGCCTATGGAGAGGGAGGTTTAGGAGGCTCTTCTCCTCCTCCTTCATGATTTATCAATGCATGATGATTTGGTCCCTCTTTCTTCTCTTGTTTTGCCACTGTCTTCTCATACTCTGCAAACAGTTTGTCCACTTTTTCTATTATGGTGTAGAAGGTCTTGCGATAATTCGCTTGTCCTCCAACCAAGAATCTTCGTTTACCATTTTCTTTCTTCGTGTTGCATGCCTTGCTTCTGGATCAAAGGACTTAAGTTTTCCTTCACCTCTTTGGAGCTTTTCCCTGGTTATCATACACTTTCAATGCACATTAGCAAGAAGACCGCTCTGATACCAAACTTGATCTAGATTCTGTCAACTACTGGGATTAACCAAGATATTTTATTTCTGCGATGTTAGAAGAATTTCATGTGAAAGAGTATGAAAAACTACATGTTCATACTTTAAATAAGAGGAAACATAAAGAAAACCATAAAATCAAAGAACACACTCAAGTTGATAATGAATTTCACCTAGTGTAGGCTACATCTCTGGGACTGATGTCAAGACTGGGGAGGTTGCTTCATTAATTATTACAAGATGATGATGAATAGATGATCTGTTCTTTTTCAATACAAGGAATAGCTCCCTTAAATAGAGTGGCATGTATCTCCACAAGACACTCTTCTATAATAACTCTCACTCATAAAATATCTCCTTCAGCATGAGAAAATAACAAACTCTCAAATGAAGTGGCATACAAGGATCCTTCAACAAAATGGAAAACAAGGATTTCAACATCAAATCATCATTTCAGCAAAAAGCAATGGTAGCAATGCATCTTATACCTCCAAGTTTGGGGACGACCTAAAAATTAGCTACTTGGATGAAGGAACTGCCTATACCATTGCATTCCTTGAAAAAAACCGTGAAATATGATTGTAAACTCATCCCCTTTCTGACTTGGCCAAATCTAGTCTCCCCAGGAATCTCAAATATTCTTCAAATATTCTCTTCTACAGGTTGAATGAAATTCGACTATTCAGATGAAGAAAATGATCATGCAATCAAGTTCCTGTCAAAAAACTAGTTAAAATGAGAATAAACTCGACATATTTTTGATACCTTCAAAATTCTTCCCTCAAGGGAATCTTAAAGATTCCTCATAGAGAATATTATTTGAAATCTTCCCTAACATATGCTCTAATAATATTCCTAAAATATTCTTTAGATTCCTTCTTTCATTGGTCTTCTTATCCCCTCATCTCTCATGTATTCTCCATGGTTCCCTTTGAACCATTTGAATGGAATTTTTATAGCAAAGTGTGAGGGTGAATAAGACAAAGTGTGTGGTTGGCCCAATGATTGACATAGCCATATTAAGTTGCTTGTTGTTAGGGAGGTTTTGGGTTCAAAACCCATATACTCCCAATTTTGGTCTTAATATGATTTTCAAGCCCAATTTTTGTTTAATATAGTTTCCAAACCATATAATATATGGAAATTGTATGTCCATATTGTAATGACTCCCAAAATCCTGAGAATAATACAAAAATGCAGGTTGCACCATGCCAAGGCCACTTGGGCCTAATTTTAGGTGCCATAAGGCACCATGTGATTGGGCCATGTGGCAGGCTCTCATTGGTCCACATTACTTGCCACCTACTTGCCATGTTTTGACTTGTGTGTTGTCATGTCACTTGCTTGTGGGTCCACCTAGCTTGCTGACTAGGTTACACATCAGCTTTGTTGATCCCACCAGGCCTTCTAACATTTCTATCAAGTAGAAGCCTATGGAATTTCCACGTGACACATTGCATTGACTTTGACTTTGACTTTTGCCTAGTTTGAACAAAACTTTGACTGGCCATAAATTTTGCATATGAACATGGATCGAGGTGTCGTTTGTGCTATTCAAAATCTTGTGACGGGATATTTGATCTGAGACTAGTTTCATTGCAATACAAGGACTTTGATTTTTTATCTTTTCCTGAGCCCTCTTTATTTTCTTAACATTTCTGGAGTCACTTGGATCATTCCATTACTACCATTGCTATGGTATTGGTCCAAGAAGATGACATAGAGGATGAATAACCAATCTACTATTTGAGTTAGAATTTAAATGGAACTGAAATTAAATATACTCACATTGAAAAGCTAGCTTTGGAAGCTATCCATGCCATCGAGAGGTTTTTCCATTGCATACTACTTTAGAAGACTATGGTAGTTTCTAATTGCAACCCATTGACATATATTCTGTCACAAAAATTGTTGGAGGGGAAGTACTCTAAATGGATTTTTATTCTCCAAGAGTTTGATTTAAAATTCATCAAGTCCATATCTATGAAGTCCTTAGTCTTCGTCAAATTCATATGTGAAGGGCATTGACTTTATGACATGTAACCCTCACTCAACCGGGGGCATGACAACCAATCCAACTATGCTTTGTATACTTTTAAGGATTCGCCTTCTAGAAACAAATTTTGATTACATTCAATATTAGCATATTCCTATAAGTCTAAACACATTAACTGATGCATTGGTGAATTATGTTTTAGACAGACATTTGTAGCATATGTGAAAATTTAAATTAACATCACACATTAAAAAATAAATAAAGTAAGTAGGAAACATCGATATATAATTGTATATATTTAGACTTTGATTTAAAAAAAATATGTCTGAGATACATATGGCCACATAACCTATAATATCAAAATACATGCAGACAAAATACGCTCTATGGCCTCCTAGCAGACTAGTCCTGATGATGATCGCGATAACAGACAACCGCGGGAGCAACGTTGTAGAATAACTGATTGATGCATTTTGGTAATCCAATAGTATATCACTATAAATGCATGGGGATCTAATTGACCCTAGTCTCTAGCACACTACAAGTCAAACCCTCGACATGGCGCTTGAACTCAGCAAGAGACTTGGCTATGTTGAGATCTTGCATCTCTTCCTCTTCCCTTGTAGCAATTGCAGCGCCCACTGATGCAAGTTGTGGCTCTCCTCATCGCTGAAGTTATGAAGAGGCTACTAGTCGTAATAGTCCAATATCTATATGTGAAATCAATAGTTAGTATCTGGTACATGAAAAACATCAAAAAAATTGTAAAATATAAAGAATAAAAAAATATATATATTCAAAATGACAATGTTTTACCTATATTGCCCCATTGCTCACCTTCAGGTAAAACGAGCTTCAGGTCTCCTCAAAAGTCATATATTTCATAGGGATAGTCCTCGATCATAATGATTTTTACCCGCAACCATCAGAAGAAAGTAGGTGTGAAACTCATCAAATATGCGCTTGCATGACGAGACATGAGATCTACCCATTACCTCATCCATGGAACTCTAGGGCCCAGAAGCTCATGCTCAATGTGCTGAGGTTGAAGTAGTGGAATCAACCCTAGAGAAAATGATATCAGAATGGAACCATATCCAAATTTCTTCAGTCGCCCATCATTTTCCCTATTGAGTTTCTCCTTCAAATTTTCCAATACTCTTCCACTCCATTTAAATATTGTGGTTTCTACACACTCTAATGCATATTACAATTGAGACTTAGTGGCCAAATGCAAAGTGGCACTGCTAGCTAACTGAGCCATGATGAAAAGGATCATCCTGAGAGCTAATATGATCGCATCCTTAATCTCTATCTTCCCATTCTTTGTTGGCTGAGAATGAGGTCTACAATGAGTAGTTATGTAATCCTTGATAGTTTCACCACCTCTTCTCATCCCAAACAATGAGACAGGAGCTCCTCTCTGAGATAATATTGTCACAAAGTAGATGTCCTCAACCTCTATCCTAAGAGTATGTGATCCAATCCTAAAGAATTGTCCTTGAATATCCCATGCCCTAACCACATATTCCACTAATTCAAGTTGAGCTCTCGTCGTTGGAAGCCAAGAGAACTTAAGGAGTCCATAATTCCTTAAGGCTTGTATTGTTGCTTGTTCATTGGAAGCATCTAAAGCTTGGGACTCATGTTCTCTTTCTCTCCAAATTAGAACAATTTTTTCTCTGGTAGATAGTTGTAATACCATGAGAGAAACATTTAGAACAAATATTATGCAAAAAAATTGAATGAAATTCAAGTGAAAATCAAAACCCCCTTTTTTGGATTGTGCCTAGCGCACTTGATTTTTAAAGGACAGAGCACCCCAATGCACCTCCCCTTCCTAGGAGGGTTCATTGAGGCACTCTTCCCAATATTGACTAAGAAACTCCAATGTACTTTTTGATACAAAAAGCCTACACTGGACCTAGGTCACAAATCTAAAACCCCAAATCACTGAAATCTTTCAAAAATTTGCATGAAATAAAATATGGAAACCATGAAAAGAAAGAGAAAGGACAAATCTCCTGCCTAACATTGATGGCAATCGAAATGGTCCATCGGTTTGGCTGCAATCACTTGTTGAGATTGAGGGTAACAAGCACTCAGATATCACTCACATGAGGTAAAAAGGAAAATGGTAAAGATGAATTTACTTTTTTCCTATTTATGGTCAATTTCATTATTAGTTTATTATATTTTTATTATTTTGACCTAATTTTACCATATTGCATATATTTTTTAATCTTTTGATGATGTTCTAAATAGGTTTAAAGCTAATTTAAGGATCTTATGACAATTCTTATTTCAATATAGGTCATTTTGATGAAATAACATACTTTTATCCTTTTTAGGCTATGTAAACTCACGAAAAAGGAACCCCCTAGAGTCCTCTTTTAGCTCTATTCAGACTCCCAAAATATGTAAAGATTGTCAAGCATTTGTTTTTTCAAACTCGTTAAAGTAAATGAAAATGTGTCTACTCAATATAATTTTAACCCTTTTCCAGACTGAGATAGACTATTTATGAAAAATGAATACTTTGGTCAAACATGACTAAAAGATTCTCCCGAGTATTATTTTCTACCTTTTTGGACTCACAAGACTAAATTTCTGAAAAGGAACCTTTGGAGTTTTCTTTTTTGCCTCTTTTTCAAACTCTCTAAACATGAAAAATAATTCAATTTACACCTTCGTTGGACTCATAAAATCAACAGAAAACATTGGACTCATCGAACTTGATGATATCAAACCACTCCTTCTCATGGTTCATTAAAAATACTCAGAAGGATTCATCTGAAGGATGAACTCATAGATTAAGCACATGTTATCCTCCTCAAGCTTGTCAAAAATAAAGGGATACTTGCCATAAATGGTTGGGGGAATTGGGAAAATGGGGTACTTGACCTATAAATGTCAATGAGTCACTCTTGAATCCTCATTGAGGTCATCAATCGCCTCATTGACCCCAATATCACTTGATTAGTAGAGATTTGTCTTACTTCTACTTTTCTCTACTTTGAAGGGGAATTATATGAGCAGACATGTGGAGTTGCCATGGGCTCCCCCCATCCCTAGTTGTTGCTAATATTTTTATGTAAGACTTTGAATCCAAGTCTTTGGCCTCAATGCTACACAATGTTTTGTCACTGTCCCTATACTCTCGGTTCCTTGATCCTAGAAGACCTCTATAGTGGCCCTCATGTGTTTACCTGTCATGAATAACATGTCTTTACATCCCTCCTCATCTACAAAACATTTCCCTCTTACATCATTTCCCAAGAATATTCCTTCAAACTCAGTTTTCAAGACTGGCGCTATCACTCAGTTTCTTCCCTGCGCTGATTTGCAAAGTCTAACACTGGGCCTAGCACCGAATGGCGTTGGTAATCCATTCATGACATGCGTCAACCCTCTTTTGGAATTTTTAAAAAATGGAGATGAAGCTTCCAGGTCTAGAAGCTTCGTGAATGGAATTCTGGTAAATGGTTAAGAAATATAGAGCCGAGAGAGACTGTTTGGGCTCTTTTCCCCTATTGATATGGAACAAACCAAAAGGGATAAGACCTCTCCCATCATAAGAGGATCTGTTTCCCCTCTATGAAAGCTAGATAAACTCCTCCTTTTCCAACCTCAGCTAGCTAATGAAAGGGCTGAAATAATATGCAAATCTTGATAGCCATCTTGAGAACCTTAGCCTTCGAGTTTGTGTTTGTGAAGGGAGAATAAGCTTGTAGTTTTTTTTGGTTTGGAGGAAAGGGGAATAGGCCTTGGACTTCCATTTTTTTGAGGGTGAATCATGAGATGTTAGTAGTGGTGATGGAACCTGGACACATCGAAGGAAACCTGCAAAGCTAAGGCGAAGGTTGTACTTTCCCTTTTGTTAAATAATACAACTTATATGTGTTTCTTATATCAATTGCATATGTTAGTTGGTAGCTTAAGACTCCTTAGCCTCTTAAGTTGGTTGAATAATTTGTATGATATCATGTGTTCTTTGGTTTCTTGTCTCATTGTTTCAGGTGCGTGATTGACACTAAGGAGCTGATCGTTAGAGCAAAGGCACAAGGACTTCATCAAACAAGGATTAGCGATACAAGAGGTAGGATCTTATCCATAAATCTAAGGGAACTTATATTATATTGCTTTTTTTGTGGAAAGAGCCTCTCCCCTGGGCTAGAGGGATTTCCTCTATCCATAGAGAGAATATTCCTACTCCACAAATTGGCGACCATACTGGGGAACCATCCCTCTTTGGATTTTTTTTCATTTCATGATTTATGACAACTTTTCTTGTTTCATTCTTTCTCTTTGATAATATGTACTTCAATTCATCTACTACCTTGAGTCTTGAATTTAGAGTGACATGTCTGGTTTTTTTTTTGTGAAAAAAATTATTTTTTATTTGAATCCCTCGATCATCGTTGTTAATTTTCTAACAGTAGCATTGACTAGTGCAAGTTCCTCTTGAATAGTAGCGCCAAAACCCTTTATGGTGCATGATGCTAGTTAGATAGTCACGTAGATGCCTATAGGTTAAAATCAAGGTTTCTCCTAAATCATTGCCATTATGTATTGTCCTCATAGATTCTGATTTGCGGCTTGTTTTCCTTTATTCTCCCTAGCTAGAATGCCTTTTTAGCTTGATTTGTTTGCTTGATTAGTTCGAGTTTGCCTGCCTTGATTTTTTGAGTTTTTGGATGGTTTGTGTTCCTAGGGCATCTAGGTCATTGTCCATTCATTTGTTTGCCTTCTCATCAAGTCAAGATTGTTGGTTTGTTGCTTCGTGCATTTCATTTTTAGTCCTTGCATCTATCTTTCTTTGGTTTCAATTGAACAAGTGAAAAAGTTTTGTTTACTCTTCTCTCATTGAAGATATCTTTCTAAGCATAGATCACATTGCTCGGTTTGTTTCGGTTGAAGCTTTGCATTTGGTTTGAAAAGGAGTTCTTGTTATCATGCTTTGTTTTCTTATTGGTGTTTGGGTGTTTTGAAGTATTCATTGAAATGTTTATGTGAAAGATCCATTTTAGCATTCCATTGAATAAATACATCATTCTAGTTTGTTTAATTGATAAGTTGCATTAAGTAGCATCATTGAAAGCTAGAATTACACCATCATGAGCATTTGAAGTGAAATGAACTTCTTTTACTTTTAAAAGGACTAGTTGAAGTGCATTTGATAGGAAGAGTAGGAAGTGGAAAGAATTTTCATTATTTTGTTTTGAAAAGCAAAGTCGTGAAGAGTCATTTTACCTTTGATTTCTTGTTTGTTACATTGATTGTTTTCTCTTGTCTTAATTAGTGTAAGCATTCATCGAATTGAAAGGGTTTTGTCTCATATAGTTGCACTTAAGAGTTTTCAGGTGACATCGATAGGGCCTAAAAATGAAGACTTAATTTCAAGATCAACCTTTAAAATATATTAAATTAACCTAAGGTGCATTTGAAACTAAACACTCACATTTAGAGGTCTAGGCTAGAGACATGTTATGGCATCTTTAAACCTAGCAGTTGTCGTTCGCTTCAACATTAGACAGTGCTAGTATGGAATTGTGCTCCTCGTACCATTGCATATATAAAGAGATACCCCACTAGGTTTACAATCCTTTATCCATAGGAATATGAGTCTGCCGCCTTGTAAACGTGATACACCGAACACAACATTTGGGGAGGTTTCCTGCCCGTACTTCTCGGTTCACCAAGAGGTATTATGTAGTTCACAGTTACCTGGTAATCCCTTTTACATACATTATCCTAAACAATCATTTTGGTATTTTTGACTCTTTAAATTTAAAAGATCATTGAGCACTTGTCCTTTTGATCTCATTCAAACTGAAAGAGACTAGAGTCATCTCTACCTTTTTCTCAACTCTTAAAATATGAAAAGGTGTTAGCTTGTTTTAGCATATTAAATATCTTTTTTCCCACGATCACATCACATTCCTGATAGGATTACTCTGGACCACATCATGAGTATATCCTTAATATATTTTTAAAGACTTGAAATTAATATCTCTTCTCTTTTGTTTGAGATAAAGTCATCGTGGCTGAACCATCAGGTTCGCCTCGTTCCTCTTCCTCGCCTTCATCTGGAAGGTCATCCAAAGAAACTTTTCTTGAACTTCCACAGTGATGTAGGAGCATTCAACCCAAGGAAAATCACTGTATTTTAGTAGACATAGGGGGGTCATGTATTTTAAGGAAGTTGGTTTCCTAAGTCTCAAATTAATGTAATATTTAGGCTTTTGAGTGCATAGAATAGGAATTAATTAGATAATGTGAGATATCTAGTAAATGCTCTCGAATAAAGGAGAACATGAATGGTTAGTAATGACAAAAGAGTTAGAAGTCAATTATAACTCTTAAAGCAGTTCATGATTCGAGGAACTAGAGAGAGTTCTTAGGAATTAAATGAAGTTAGAAGTGGACATAGAGGATAGAGGACATTTAGTATTCAGTTCAGTAGATCTAGGATTTGAACCAGAATTAGTTCAAAGAACCTTTATGGTATAAATGTAAGCCTACGGGCAGAGTGGAAGGAGGAGGCCCCTGATTGTTGAAGATCAGGCCTGTGAGAGATAGAGAGTCTCGATATGTATTATTTGTTCATATTTATATATACAATGGATGATTCCATAACTGTGTTAGTATGTAAAATGAGTGTTTAATGAATGAATGATATATGAAATCGTAGGTTCTGTAATAGGGTTATAGACAGAATTCTATAGAATGCACAGAGAGGAGAGAATGATTCAGAGGAGTCATTAGGGATCTTGGAATCCAGCTAAAGAATTAGAGGAAGCTCTAGAGAGGAAGCGAAGGGAGAATTCATGGAGTTAAGCTCTGAGGAAGCAGAAGAGTGAAAACCTGAAACCCTGAAGAAGTCCCCAAAATTGCAGAGGAGCCAATGAAAATAGCGTAAAGTCTAAGTAAAAGGGACGAGTGGAGAAGTGAGGTGTTGGCGCAAAGTAACCATTAGATCTCAATGGTCAACGGTCCAGATTAAACCATAGAGGAACCTAAAAGAACTATCGAAACTGACCGATGGAGTAGATCAACAGTCATCGCAAGTGAAAGAGTGCGGGAGTTAATGCAGTGAAAAGGCAGATTTATAACCTCGAGTGGTATTTCAGGTGGCAAAGCAGTGGTAAGTGGTATCGAGGGCTTGGCTCCGATTCCACTAATTGGAGGACATGTAGCAGCGGAGGAGTGAGGGGAAACCATTTTATCGGGCGATTAACCCCCATGTGTGTTGTCAACCCGAAGCAAATGTGAACCGTCGGATCTACTAAGAGTAGATCAACGACGGAGGTTTAATATGCAAGTTGGTCAATCGGGGATCGGGGTATGGAAGCGACATGCGATAATGCAAAGGTCCGATGGGTGCGGACCCGATGAAGTTATGAGCACAAGTTTATAAAGTTTGAAGTCCGACAGTACAATCGCATATCAAATGCAGAGGAGGTGTGTATTAATGTGACCCGCGGAGGAGTCGATACTCGATTGTGATAAAGGTGGAACCTCGGAAAGCATGTCAAGACCGTACTAAAGCGGAAAGGTTTATTTTGTGGGTATTTCCTTTGTAATGGTTTATAAGGAAATAGCGACGATGGAAGTTTTTTACGTGTTAATTATATATAACCAATGTTAAGAAAGGAAAAGGTTATATATATGTGGTTAAGAGGTAATGAAGGTTAATGAGAGGGTTTTAAAAGTCCCGATAAGTATATATGGCTAGGAGTTAGCCTATGTTGTTTAATAGGGGCCTTAACCATTGGAGGGTGAAGATTTCGACTCCTTAGAGAGTTAAAATAACTGGGGCAAGTGTGATTATGCATATTACATGCATATTATGGGTGTAAGTGGGGTAACCCATCATCAATTTTGGTATTAGAGCATACTTGTAATCAGATCGGGGAAACATTTCCTATGAAAAGGAGTTTGCACACAGAAGAAGGTAATGTGCATAAGTTAATTAATGAATGATAGAGGCTACAACAAAAGATTGTAGGGGAACTTTTGAAGTTCTTGGGAGATTGTAGTAGGTCCAATAGAGCCTTGGAGTAGATAGGAATGGAGGATTCCTTGAAGAAAAGTGAGAGCAAGAATGCTTAGTACAAGTTTTGAAGGAAAGAGGACTTGGAGACCAAACAGAGGACAATCCATTCAAAGTGCAAGAGAATGGGAGAACAAGATCATACATAGATCTTGGAGGTAAGATAGTTTGTTTTGTTTCAAATTGAAATTGAATATTGTGGTTGTAGATGTAGCATCTTAGAAAAGGACAACAAAAGAAGCTGTGAGAGGAGAACCAGATGTCTTCTTGAAGGCAGAGTAAGGAAAACACTTTGAAGGAGAACTGGCAATGAACCTGAAGAATCCAACAAGAGGTTGGACACAGAGAGGATAGCTGAAGTGTTCTCAAGAGAGAGTGAAAGATTGTAGAAGCCTAGAAGGAGCAGAGAGAAGTGCTCAAAGGAGGTTCCAAAGATAGAGAACCAAGAGCTTGCCAAAAGACCAAGTACAGAGGAAAGCTTGGTGAGGTAAGTTGCAACAAGGAGGACTTGTTGTTGCAGAGGCTTTAATGTAGCTCATAGTAAGTGAGTAAGTAGCTCATGAAGATAGAGAAGAAGAAGATGGCTACTCACATTCATAGTAGAGGTTCTAAGGAAGACTGCAGCATAAAAAAAATAAAAATAAAAAAATAAAAAAATAAAAAGGAAAGAAAGAAAGAGGATGCCAAGGCAAATGGCAAGAGGATGAGTCAAGAGGAAATTGACAAAGAGATTGCAGAGTTAAAAGAACAACTCGATGCATTAAGGAGGATACTAGAGGAAAGCTAAATACTAGGTTGGGTCTTGAGGAAGAAGCCAGTGAAGTGGCATAAGTCGTAGAGAAGGCTACAACAGAGGCAAGTAAGGTGGCTGATGGAAGAACTCAAAGAAGCTGAGTTGGAAATGGAAGAGTCCATTTGTGAACCAGAATAAGGAGAAATTCTGGAAGAAAGAGAAGATGAAGACTCAAAGACTGAAACTTCAAGTGAGGCCAAAGGGTCACATGGTTTTAAATCTGACAATTTGTGTATGTTTGCAGGTGAAACATGTAAAGAAGGATAATTTTTTGATATTGTCATAAAGGAGGAAGAAGACAAGCAGAGTCTAAATTCTATTTTGGAAGGAGATGAGATAAATAGGTCTCATATACAGTCTGGGAAAGATATCAAGCAAACAAGTGAAGGGCTTCAGGATATTGAAGAGGAGACCATCGAAGAATTTCCGAGTCATAAAGACAACTTGGAATAGCAAGGAGATATGATGGTTGAAACATTAAGTGGGACCATAGAGTCTTATGTTTTTGAAACTGATAGTTTGTGTATGATGGCAAGTATTGCAGGAGAAAAGCAACCTTTTGAAAATATCTTTAGAGTAGATGAAGATCTAGAAGTAAAAGGTGACAAAGCAAACTTCTCAAAAGAAGAAGAATTTGACTGCATACAGAAGGAAAAGTCTATGGATGAGTCTATAGAAGTTGTCATAGAGATGAGGAATCAAGATCTTATTTTGATGAAGAATGAAGGAATATTGTCTCAGAAAGGTAATCAAATGAGTTTGATTAATGATTTTGATGAAGAACAAATGTAGGAGAATATTAATGCAGATGGTGAGACAAGGGTAGCTCTTGGAGAAGGTAAACAACAAGAGATTAAAGGCAAACTTGAAGAAGAGACTATGTTAGTTGAAAACATAGTAAAGGATCATCAATTCACCATGATGATAGGCACAGTGGAAATAGCCATAGAAGCTGTTGATACAGTCAAAAAAGAGAGTTGAAAGATGTTAAGAAGGAAGAAACCTATGCAAAGGATTTAATCTTAGGAAAAAGGACATCTGATGATTTATCAATAACAAAGGAAGGTATGGAAAATTGTGTGAAATTTCCAAATTCTACTCCAATTGAAATTATTGAGTTATATAGAAAAATAGACTTTCAAAGATGGGAGTTGGAACAACAGAGGATAGATATTCAAGATAGATTTCTGAAAAAGGAAGACAAAAGAATTGTCATGAATGACAATCATAAGAAAAAGGAGATGGTAATGAAAGTTCAATAGATTGAGACTACAAAAGAAGGAGTTCACTACGGTGGACAAGTCTAGCAAGAAGACATCATTAGAGTAGATGATGTGGAGGAGAGACTAATTGACAGTCTCATGAGTTCTTTTGAGAATTCAAAACAACATACTGATGTGCTAATAGAGGAGAAAGAAATAGAGCAGCAAACTGAATTGTTGCCAAAGGAAGATAAGGCACAGAAGCCTTATGTTTTTTATTTTAACAAGTGTTTTGTGAGTGCAGGTTTAGTTGCAGATGCGGGAGGAGATTTGGCACAGATGAGTAGCCAAATAAAGATGAAAGAAGAAGATTCTGTGAAAGAATTTAATCCATGGAACAGAGATGCTCAGTTGCTAGAGAGAATGCTGGAAAGTCATGATTCAGTGCAGATAGAAATAATCATGAAAGAGGGTAAGGATGAAAGGGGGGTAGTAAGAATAACAGAACAATTAAGAATGAGAGGAAGAGTAAGAGTAAGTGATAGCATTCGACAACTCCAAGAAGAAGAACAATAGATTGAAGAGTTGGTGGACAACAACAACAACTTGAAAGAAAGAGAGAGAGGCAGAAGTAAGTGGCAGAGTATGGACCAGCCCAAAGATGTGCTGGAAAAAGAAATTGAAGATTTGTGGCAGCTGATGATGAAACAGGCCATAGGGAGAAAGTTGATGACAGCAGGAAGAATGATCAATCAGAGTATGAACCTGATTGACAAGGAGAAGAAGATGGAGCAAAAGACAACAAAAGTGTAATAGCAGTAAAGGTACAAGGCATTTGGGCAATTACAAAACAAAGTATGGGATCCAGGAAGACAAAGATCAGAAGACACATGATCAGGAGATCATGAATATTTTCTACTTTAGGATTCTGATGCAGGAGCATTCAACCCAAGGAAAAATCATTGTATTTTAGTAGACATAGGGGGGCCATGTATTTTAAGGATGTTGGTTTCCTAAGTCTCAAATTAATGTAATATTTAGGCTTTTGAGTGCATAGACTAGGAATTAATTAGATAATGTGAGATATCTTGTAAATGCTCTCAAATAAAGGATAACATGAGTGGTTAGTAATGACAAAAGAGTTATAATTCAATTATAACTCTTAAAGCAATTCATGATTCGAGAAACTAGAGAGAGTTCTTAGGAATTAAATGAAGTTAGAAGTGGACATAGAGGATAGAGGACATTTAGGAGTCAGTTCAGTAGATCTAGGATTTGAACCAGAATTAGTTCAAAGAACCTTTCTGGTATATAAGCCTACGGGTAGAGTGGAAGCAGGAGGCCACTGATAGTTGAAGATTAGGCCTGTGAGAGACAGAGAGTCTTGATATGTATCATTTATTCATATTTATATATACAATGGATGGTTCCATAACTGTGTTAGTATGTAAAATGAGTGTTTAATGAATGAATGATATATGAAATCGTAGGTTCTCTAACAGGGTTATAGACAGACTTCTATAGAATGCACAGAGAGGAGAGAACGATTTAGAGGAGTCATTAGGGATCTTGGAATCTAGCTGAAGAATCAGAGGAAGCTCTAGAGAGGAAGCAAAGGGAGAATTCGCGGAGTTGAGCTTTGAGGAAGCGGAAGAGTGAAAACCTGAAACCCTGAAGAAATCCCCAAAATCGCAGAGGAGCCAATGAAAATAGCGTAAATTCTAAGTAAAAGGGACGAGTGGAGAAGTGAGGCATTTGTGCAAAGTAACGTTGGATCTCAATGATCAGCGGTCCAGATTAAACAACAAAGGAACATAAAGAACTATCGGAACCGACTGATGGAGTTGATCTATGGTCATCGCATGTGAAAGAGCGCAGGAGTTAACGCAGTGAAAAGGTGGATTTATAACCTCGAGTGGTATTTCGGGCGGTAAAGTAGTGGTAAGTGGTATCGAGGGCTTGGCTCTGATTCCACTAATCGGAGGACACGTAGCAGCAGAGGAGTGAGGGGAAACCACTTTATCTGGTGGTTAACCCCCATGTGTGTTATCAACCCGAAGAAAAAGTGAGCCATCGGATATACTAAGAGTAGATCAATGGCAGAGGTTTAATATGCAAGTTGGTCGATCAGGGATCGAGGTATGGAACCGACATGCGATAATGAGAAGGGCCGATGGGTGTAGACCCGATGAAGTTATGAGCATGGGTTTATAAAGTTTGAAGTCTGACAGGTCAATCGCATAATGGATGTGGAGGAGGTGTGTATTAATGTGACCGACAGAGGAGCCAATACCAGATTGCGATAAAGGTGGAACCTTGGAAAGCGAGGCAGGACCATACTAAAGCGAAAAGGTTTCTTTTGTAGGTATTTCCTTTGTAATGGTTTATAAGGAAATAGTGATGATGGAAGGTTTTTACGTGTTAATTATATATAACCAATGTTAAGAAAAGAAAAGGTTATATATATGTGATTAAGGGGTAACGAAGGTTAATGAGAGGGTTTTAAAAGTCTCGATAAGTATATATGGCTAGGAGTTAGCCTATGTTGATTAATAGTGGCCTTAATCATTGGAGGGTGAAGATTTTGACTCAAAGAGTTAAAATACCTGGGACAAGTGTGATTATGCATATTACATGCATACTGTGGGTGTAAGCGGGGTTACCCGACATCATGCAGCCAGTTGAGGATCAAGATGTTGAACTTGGAGTTGTTCTAAGTATTCAACCTTTGTCTTCTCATCTGCCTCCTCCAGATATTGGGTCACCTTACGAATCTAGCCAAGAATCCCCTGATAATCCTATCCAGACTCCAGAGAGTCCGCAAACTTTTGATAGTCCACAAAGGCTGGTTGCAGATCCTTTTGTGGTATCTCCACAACACCCTTATAGTCTATATGATCATCCCGGTGTTCTATTGGAGTTGCCTCCTCGTTCATCTTTGGCACGTCCCCAATTATTTTCTATGGAGTCAGAAGGCGAAATTCCAGTCTCCTCTCTGAGTGAGTCAGAAGTTTCTACTACTCACACTCCTCAAGTAGGCGATGAGCAGGCGTACAAGTTCCCTCTGGAAGGTTTCCCTTATACAGAAAGCATCTCGTCTCTTTCTTATCCTGAGTTTAGTGAGCCTTTATTGCCGCATGGTTATACCTCTCTAGCTCAGTTGGTTTCAGGTATTCCTAGTGCCTCATCATTGTATCATAATCCTATCTGGTCTTATGGCACCATGCCTACGCCAGGTCTATTCATCTAGAACATGACCTCGCGACCAATTGTATGAACAACCGTCACTTTAGTTCCAGTTCAACCTACCATTCCATCTCAACTTTTTTCTTCGTTTCAATCGACTCTCTTGGTTCAACCGACGATCTCGGTAAGTAAGGTCTCGGTAAGTTCTTCTACTCCTCCAGTGAGTGGATAGACTGTGCCACCACCTAGAAGAAAGATCCAAATATCTCTATGATGTTAGGCCAAATCAATGTGAGTGGATCACAAAGTCACATGGTTGGAATGATTCAAACTTTCTATGATGTTATTCCTAAGCCTGTTGATTTGTTCGGGTCAGGTAACATCCAATATCAGTAGCCATTTATGGCTCAAGTTTTGTTCCAACCACCTTATGTTCCATATGGTTCATAATCCTTGGTTACCCCGCCTTACATTCCTCAAGCTAGACCTTATGTTGAACCTGGCCAATCCATCGTGCCTGGTGGGTATGGACAGATTCAATTCAGGAACTATCTAGGAACTATCTAGCTACCTTTGCAGCAATAACGGAAACCTTCATTGCAACAATGGCAAGCATTGTAGTAGCAAGTACAACTACTACAACCATAAGGAAAACCTTTGCAACAGTCGCAGCAGCCTTTACAACAATAGGGGCAACCTTTACAATAGCGAGAAGGTCATCCTATGTAACAACAAAGCCAATCTTTGTAGCAGCCACAAGGTTAGCCTTTGTAGTAGCAGAGCCATCCTTTGCAGCAGCCACAAGGTTAGCCTTTGCAGTAGCAGAGCCATCCTTTGTAGCAACAGGACGTATATGCATATCAGCAAGGTCAACCCATTCAGGGCCAAGGTCAACCTTTGCAAGGTCAAGGTCAACCCTTGCAGCAACAGGTGAAAAATCTTTATGTCCAGGGGTAGCAGGTTCAAAATCCTTATGTCCAGGGGTAGCAGGTGCAAAATCCTTACGTCCAGGGTCAGCAAGTTCAGAATCCTTATGTCCAAGGTCAACAGGCTCAACATCTTTTTAACACATATGCCTATCAACAGCATATGGCGAGACAGTATCAAGTCTACCCAGGACAAAATCCTCCCTACGGGCAAGGTAACCTACGATGTGGGAAAGATCAGATTCCATATGGACAAAATCCTCCACTCTGGGGGGGAAATCCTTACCAACAAGGATGGGTTCCTCAGTTTGGGTCTACTCAAAGGCCCCAAATGCCTTTTAATATGCAATTGTCATTATTGGCCACGTTGGAACTGTCGAAAGTGTCAAGGCTCATTAATGATGCTATCCTTCATTTGCCTTATTGGCCTCCAGTTCTAACAAAAGTTCTGAGTGATTGCCCAAAATTTTAGGGAAAAGAAAAGGAGGATCCACAAGCCCACGTGATGGAATATCACCTCTAGTGCTCCTCCAATTCTTATGTCGATGATTCCATCCATCTTTGACTTTTTCAAAGAACTCTCACAGGGGCTACAGCAAAATGGTACATCAAATTGCCTCGAGGTACCTACATTGACTTCAACACTCTCGCTATGGCTTTCCTCATTCATTTCCAACTGTCGATTCACAATGCAATTGGCACCTATCTTCTTACTTCACTTAAGCAAGACACCATGACCCATATCTCTGATCACATTCACGAATGGAGACGTCAGTGTTGCCTAATCAAGTTTGAAATTGATGATCAGTTGCTAACAGAATGGTTCACCAAATCATTCATCGGCCCAATTGCTAGAGACATAGCTATGGGTGTGTGTGTTGCTGAGGAGCAAGCCATCACTCGTGCCCAGCATTTAGATCGTGTCTACTTGCAATCTGGCACATTATATGAGATGTTACCTAATGCTTCAAGACCATCATCCGATTTGATAGCATCGAAGTCTCCAGATACACCACCTATTGATGGAGTGATTGGTTCTATGTCTCATACTCGCACTAAATCTTCTTCCAAGCAAAAATCAGTCTCGAACACAGGTTCCAATGATCCCTCTAGAAATTTTCCTCATCCCGGTAAAACCTCTGAGTTTCACTTTGTCTAGTCTACCGTAATGGAAAAAACATATAAAGGTAAAAATAAGGGCAAAGGCAAGGCCAAATATGATGCCCCTAAACAAGGCCCTCCTAATTCGTCTGCTAGCGATGATTCTCAAGGAAAGCTGAAGTATCCATACCTCATCTATGAGGAGGATCATTACATTAAAGATTTTACCTAACGATCTGAAGTTAGTCGCTTGCTAAAAGGGACACCGACTATCTTCAAAGAACCCTTTCCATCCCAGCAGACCCAAATGGTAGACCAGCCTCAATATTCTTCTCCCTTAGGTTCCCAAGTGTTTATGATGAATACACATATAAATATGCCTACCAGATCTAAGATTATCAAACCCCGATGGCAGGGAAAGAGAAAGAAAGTAACCCTTCCTCCTCTATCCCATCGACATCTAGTCCTCTCCATATAGAGTGACCTAATCCTGATTATACTGTTTGACCACCCTCTTGGGGTGTTCTACTAAAGTCCTCATATAATCCAAACGCTCGAGTTGCTCATCACTATAATATTGTTGATGACTTGGCTCAAGCGCCACCAACTATGTCTGCTCTCAAGGTCCTTCAAATTTGTCCCTCTTAGTAGAAAGAATTATTGTCAACCATTGGAGGTGTTGATCGATCTAATTCTAATCTCATTTTTTTTTTATCTAGAAAACCATGTTCTGTGCTTACCTCATCAAATTGCCTTTCTCATTCAAGTGATTATTAGTGAAAAGACAATTCACAGGACCATCATTGATGAAGGTGCTTGTACTTGCATCATGTATGTGTATTTTTGGAAGTAAATTGGTTCTCCTAACCTGAACCAATCACATAACATGTTGGAATCCTTTGAGGGACATGATTCTTGACCATTCAGTGTCCTTCCTAATCTTGCAATTACCTTGGAAGGGAAGATAATTAATGTTGAACTAGAAATTGTTGATGCAAATCTTAATTATAATCTTCTACTCGGATGGAGTTGGACCCATGCTATGCATGTTGTAGCCTCCTCTCTATTCTGTGTGCTCCATTTTCCTCATCAAGGGAAAATCGTCACGGTCGACCAGTTGTCTTTCTTTGCCTCTTCTTCCTCGGATGGCAATGTTCCTTACGTGAAGCATACCAGTGCTCCATATGAGAGTGTGGGGGCTAGACTTTTCAAAGATCCCACCTTAATGGGTATTTTTCCTCTCCCACCTCCACATGTTTCCTCAGTCAACATGATCTCGGTTAAGTCTAATCCTTGGGTCATTCCTCCTCCTGATCAAGTTGATGCATGGGGTGATGTCATGCTGTTAAGCCCCGCCGAGATTAATTATGTGGAGATTGTTTTGGCTTCGTCTTTGGTATCTACTAATAACACTACTTTGGGTACCTATATTGATGTGTATTCTCAATAACCTTGGCTTGGTTCTTTGGATTCTTCAGATCCCTTAATTGAGACATTTCCTACTGACAAAAGAATCATGGAAATTATGTCTCTTGAGGAAACACATTGGAATGATACTCATCATCATTCCTCATTCTTACCTGACCAGGGAGCCATGTCTACCTGTCTTGAGAAGCTCTCTTCTTATTTCCCAACCCAACCACTTTAGACACCTTGTAGAAATTCCTGTATATTCTCTACAAATCTACCTCTGAGATTTGTGTAGAAAATCTGACTGTGTATTAACCTGATAATGCAATATACTAAAGCAAAATACTATAATCTACTTCTACTACCAAACTTGGAAAAGCTTAAAGATTGAGCAAGATCGAGCTAAACACATATAACTAGAAGAAGAAGAATCAATGCACATGAAACACAAAAAATACTCAGGGGAAAGCCTCAGCTAAAAACCCCGCTATCTGTATTATCATACAAGGTGGAAATACATCGAGATTTGACAAAGCCTTAGCTCTCACAGCTAGCTAGCTCTCAGTACAATCCTCATAGATTCTCACAGGAAATCTTGGCTACTCTCCAGCCTTCCTCTCTACCCTCCAAGCTCCTATTTCCTTGCGCTGCTTCTATGGGATGATTCACCTTCAACCAAATGGAACACTGCTCTTACACACTATAAAACTGTGCAATCCTCAAGGAACCTTGTTCCTTTTGCATGGATGAGTTTCCTTTATATGAAAACTCACACAACTGATAGTACACCGTCCTTGCCTTTAATTTCAACTGGGTTTTTCTCTGAATAGACATGCATCAGTTATTTATGAGAGAATCTTCAGTTATCTAGAGTACACTATTTTGATGCATGCATGCATTAACTGACTAAACTCACAATTAGTTCCTCAAATAGTTTGGAACTAATTTAACTGGACTTAACTCAGTTAACTGAGCTAACTAATTACAACTCATCCTACTCTCCTTAATTAAGGGATAATCTCCTTAATTTAAGGGATAACTATTGCATGACTTCACAAAGACTTCTAGCTTGAATTTCTCCAACTAATTAACCAAGATGAATTAATTAATTATTTCTCAAGCAAGTGGTGAGACTAAATTCGAATTTAATTCACAATTTTAATTCAAGGACAAATTAAAATTGGAATATACTGGATTCTATTTTTATCATTTCTTGTTGCTATTTTTAACACTCCTTCTCAACAAGAAAGTAATTCAACTCGATCCCGGTCCTGAACCTTTGGAATGTTCTGCATGAAACACTTCTCTCTAGTGTTGTTGCTCCAACAATCTCCAAAAACAAAAAAAAACATCCAACCTAAATCAGTATGATGCATCTATCATCAAATTTTCTGACTGCTATTGCCTCTGTCAACTACAAACTCTGTGCTTCTGCTAACTCAACCTTTCTGAATTGTTGTCAATCCTTCTCTACACTCTTTAGAATCTGACTGCTCTAGCCTCTGTCACTTTGATCTTTTACTGCATCAATCCCACTGATTCCTCCCACTACTATGTATTTTGGGCTCCCGTAGCAAGGTACGATCCATGAAACAAAACCTCTCAATGGACCCTGCCCAATTTCAGTCTTCTTAAGAGTATCACTTCACATCGCCCCACCTCACTCCTAGAGGTATGGTTGCATGTGATCCCTCTTCCCACTTCTCTAATTGTGGCTCCTCCACAATTGTCTTAGAGTTCTTCTAGGGCTGCATGTTGAGAGGTAATTTACTCTCCCTCTCAACCACCAAGTCTCTAACATTTGCCTTGTTCCTCAAGGCTTTGCATGCACCTTGAACCTCAAGAGCATACAGGTTCTTAACTCGTGAACCAATTTGTTTCACCTGTCTCATGGTGATGTGTCTAAGGAATGCCTTTCCTTTACTAAAGACAACATCTTAGCCTTTTTCCTCCAACATCGCGACTGATACCAAGTTCTTCTTCAGTCTAGGCACATACTTCGCATCTGTCAAGTGATAGGAGCTCCATGCTCCCTCTTAAAATCAATAGCGCCCACTCCTAAAACACTATACCTTTCGTCATCACCCATCTCTATGCACATCTTAAGGTCTTTCTCCTCTAAGGTAATGAATAAACTTTTATTGCCGGTCATGTGGAATAAGGCTCCATTGTCAAGATACCAACCACAACCCATCATTGATGACACCATGCATGCAATGAGGGTGAAGTCCATTTCAAGCTGAGAGGCTAATGCCTCACCTTCTGATTCTTCCGAGTATCCATTCTTGGACTTCTTCAATGGGAAATTAGTCGCATAATGACCCATCTCATGACAATTAAAGCATCTCACTTTAGACTTGTCAACCTTCTTCCCTCCATGAGAAGAATTCAATTCAGAATGGGATGCCTTCCCCTTCCCTTTCCTTTCCTTACTTGCGAAGGCCATATTTTCTTGATCATCCTTGGATGAAGAACCATCCTGTGTACTCTTCCTGATCTCCTCATACATGAGATCTGACCACAGTCGTTCCTAATCCAATAGTTTCTCCCTTCCATTCATAGAGTCCTGGTAGCTATTCCAGCTCTTTGGAAGGCCAAGGAGAGTGAGGCTCACCATATCATCATCAGCAGTAGTTATTCCCACACTGCTAAGCTCATCTTTGCAAGTGGTGAGCTTGTTCAGATATGTGGAAATAGTATCGCAGTTCTCCATATTGATTCTTAGAACCTTATCCTTGAGCGCCAATTTCCTCTAGTCACTACTGTTCTGGTATAGGTCCTTCAATGTCTTCCACATTGAATATGGAGTATCCTTCCCATGGAGACTCGAGACAATATGGTCTCGAACTCCCTCAAGGATGATCCATCTCGCCCTCGCCACACACTTCTTCCATTCAGCCAACTCTTGTGCATTAGTTGAACCTAGCTTTGGGATTTCTTGATCAATGAAATCCTTCAAGCCATTGTCTTCTAATACAATCTCCATGCGATCTTTCCATGCTATGTAATTCAAGCTGCCATCCAAGGCATACTCGAGTCTCAAGCCATAGAACACCATTGACCAACCTTGAAGTATGAGATGAATTCGATTTGCACCTGCAACCCCGAACTTCAAACTTCGAATTCTCTTCTCAGTATGGTGTTCACAATTCTGATAACCTTTGCTCCGATACCATGTAGAATTTCCTATAAATTATCTACAAATCTACCTCTAAGATCTATGTAGAAAATCTGACTGTAGATTAACTCGATAATGCAATATACCAAAGCAAAATACTATAATCTACCTCTACTATCAAACTTGTGGAAGCTTAAATATTGAGCAAGATCGAGCTGAACACATATAACCAAAAGAAGAAGAATCAATGCACATGAAACACAAAAAATACTTAGGGGAAAGCCTTAGCTAAAAACCCCACTATCTGTATTATCATACAAGGTGGAAATACATCGAGATTATACAAAGCCTTAGCTCTGATAGCTAGCTAGCTCTCAGTACAATCCTCACATATGCTCATAGGAAATATTGGCTGCTCTCCAGCCTTCCTCTCTGCCCTCCAAGCTCTTATTTCCTTGTGTTGTTCCTCTGGGATGATTCACCTTCAACCAAGTGGAACACTACTCTTACACACTATAAAACTACGCAATCCTCAAGGAACCTTGTTCCTTCTACATGGATGAATTTCCTTTATAGGAAAACTCATGCAACTGATAGTACACTATCCCTGTCTTTAATATCAACTGGGTCTTTCCTGAATAGACATGCATGAGTTATTAATGAGAGAATATTCAGTTATCTGGAGTACACTATTTTGATGCATGCATGCATTAACTGACTGAACTCACAATTAGTTCCTCAAACAATTTGGAACTAAATTAACTAGACTTAACTCAGTTAACTGAGATAACTAATTACAACTTAATTATAACTCATCCTTATCTCCTTAATTAAGGGATAATCTCCTTAATTTAAGGGATAATTGTTGCATGACTTCACAAAGACTTCTATCTTGAATTCTCCAACCAATTAATCCAAGATGAATTAATTAATTATTTCTTAAGCAACTGGTAAGACTAAATTCGAATTTAATTCACAATTTTAATTCAAGGACAAATTAAAATTGGAATACACTGGATTCTATTTTTATCATTTCTTATTGCTATTTTTAACATGCCTATCATGACCTATGTAGTTTGTTCAGAAGGGAACATGGGTAATATTACCCAAATGATGCATATTGATATTTCTGTTAAGCCTGGTATCCTTGAAAACATTCATATTGGGGTAACTTATTCTCTTGATGAGATCAAGCTTTATACTCGTCTTTTTCAAAAGTTTCAAGTTGTTTTTGCATGGTCATATGAAGAAATGCCTGGCATTGATCCAAGTATAGTCGTGCACAAAATTCCGACTTATCCTGATGCGAAGCCCATTCGTCAACGACTTCGTCCTGTGCACCCTAGAAAAGTGGTCGCTATCAAGGGAGAAGTTGAAAAACTTCTTAAAGCTTGATTTAGTTATCCTATACCTTTGATAAATTGGGTGTCCAATATTTGTATAGATGACTAAGAAACAAGGCACCATTCGAGTCTGTGTTGATTACCGTGATATTAATCATGCTTGTCCAAAGGACAATTATCCCACTCCTTTTATAGACCAGATTATAGATGAATGTCCTCAAAGTGAGATTTTCTCCCTTATGGACGATTTTTCTGGTTATAACTGGATAAACATTGCACCCGTTGATCAACACAAGACCGCCTTTATCTATCTATGGGGGAATTTTGCATATAAAAAGCTCCCTTTTGGCCTTAAGAATGTTGGGGATACTTTCCAATGGGCGATGTCTTATGCTTTTCATGAAATTAAAAAAATCGTTTAGGCTTATTTGGATGATCTTCCTACTCATTCACGTAAGCATCATGACCATCTCGATCACCTTCGACAAATCTTTCTTCATTGTCGACACTACAACTTAATCCGCATAAGTGTGTCTTTTGCATTGAGTCCAAATGACTTCTCAATTTTATTTTTTTGAAGGATGGTATTCGTCTTGATCCTCTCAAAATCGAGGCTATTTTTAATCTACCCCCTCCCTCTTCATTGCATCAATTATAGAGTCTATAAGGAAAAGCGAATTTTACTCTTCACTTTGTGCCTAACTATGTTGAGTTAGCTTCAGGGGTCACTCGATTACTTAAGCAAGGAACTCTGTTTCGTTGAGATGAGACTACCCAAAAGTCTTTTGCTGACTTGAAATACTTCCTCATTAATGCTCCCCTATTGCACCCTTCGAACTATTATTATGATTACTTCCTTTATCTAGCTGCAACTTCTAGCATTATTGCTATCATCCTGGTGCAAGATGACGATGAAGGTCATGAACATGTCATTTATTACCTTAGCCACAATCTCCTTAATGTTGAGACCCATTATGCTCATGTCGAGAAGTTGGCTTTGGATACTGTTCAGGTTGTTCAACACTTTCGGCATTATATTCTCCTCCGCACTACAACCATGATTTCCAATTGCAACCCCATGACTTATATTCTGACTCGTCAGTTTCTTGGGGGAAAATATTCCAAATTGGATTTTCATCCTCTAGGAATTCGATTTAGTGTTCACTACTACCAAATCGAAGAAAACACTTGTATCTACTGAGTTAATTTGCTCTTTTCCCTCTGCTTCTCTTCCTACTAGCGTTGATGAGAAGTTACCCGATGAGACTCTCTTTCTAATTAGAACTCTCAATCCTTGGTATGGTGATATCATCATGTATCTCCAAACTTCTACATTCTGGTCAGTGTTGTCCAAGGATGATCACCGACACATTCGACATCAATCCCAACCTTACCGCATCATTGGAGATACTTTATACTGCGTTGGTGTTGATTCGGTTCTTCATCGATATTTAACTCTCGATGAGGCTGAAAGAGTCTTAAATGACTGCCATTCTAGCGCATGTGGTGGTCATCTATCTAGTTATGCCACTACTCAAAAGATCCTCCAAACTGGCTATTTCTGGCCTTCTATTTTTAAAGATTGTATTCTTGTTGTCCGCAAATTCCATGAGTGCAAGATTTATCAGCGGAAAATGTGTGCCCCACCTGCTCTCCTTCACCCCGTTATTACCATTGGTCCCTATTGTGGAGTTAAATCCTCTCTGCGGACAGAGACGATCCCTACTAGCCTAGACCGGGTCTAGCAACAATCACACAATGCTACCACGCAAGTTCCTAATTGCAAATACAAAGTAGATGGTGAGAACCTACTTGGATTCCAACGCTAGAATTCGTTGAAGAGATGTCGCCCTCGTTCCTTTGCCTTGGCCGGTCACGATCCTCACGATCTCCGTGATGGGACACCTACACATGCAAAGAACAACACGAAAACAAGCATAAAATCTAGTAGATGCAATTATATATCAGTCAGAAAAGATATAACTCAACATCAAACATAAGATAATGAGAGTGGAACCATAATGATAGTCATCTATTATTAATAAATAACAAAGAAGAATACAACCATTGTTCTGACGTCAAATCCTCCTTTGGCTGGGTAGTCAGCTACACAAGTCTTGCAAAGCTTGTTAGGATGAGGAACAGGCCTCTCTCTCTTTGGGTGACAAGAATCTCCTTACTTAGATTTGGCCTTATGGGTGCAAAGAAGGCTCTTGCAGCTTCAAACTCTTAAACTCCTGGAACTACTGTAATTCTAACTAGCTTGCTCAAGGCATAGAGACAAGCTTTTATAGATAGAGAGGGAAAGAGATAGGATCAACCACATTATTCATGGGATTGGCTTTATCACTTGGAAACTTCCATGAAAGGTGGCAAACCACTTTCCCTTCTATGGAGATTCGAAGCCAAACCATCCTAGCTCAACATAGATTCAGTTGGTGAATGGGTTGAAGAGAACCTTCGGGAGTTTGGTGGTTGAAAACTTTACTCAATTCGGTTGGCGCGAGTGCGACTCTGAGACAGAGCGCCAATGGCGCGCCCTTTTTAGAGGATTTCCCTCATTGGCACAGGCAGTGAACTGTGGACCCGCGCTAATGCAAAAAGAGTTGTTTTCATGAGTATTTTGGAGGAGATGTCTTCAGGGAAAATGAAGCTCATACTCAGAGGAATATAATGTAAGTGGTTTCAGGTCATGTCACTTCTCACAGGTCCCGGAATGAGTCCTCCAATGTACAGGTGAGGGGTAACAGGGACGGTGACAAACGGTGACAAATTGCTGTGTAACAGATGCCCCCTAAAGCATGAGGCCCGAGAGAGAGAGGGGTGAAATGCTTTACAAGAACATGCGTGACTGAAAACACGGCCGCCGGAGAACCTGCGTAAAGTAGTACAACTGATATCTCAAGTACATGATAGAAGTGGTATGGGCGCAGCCATCCATAATAGAGTACATAATAATCTAGATCCAAGGTATGGGCGCAGCCATCCAGAGAGGATCGATAAATAGACTCAAGCATGGTCGCAGCCATCCAGCGAATGAGTCATGTAAGCCACAAATCGCAGCCTAGATTCCAATAGACAAAATCCGGGGTCTTGCGCTCCATCTCAACCCGAACATAGTACAAGTTCAAGCATGCGAATGTATGAGTTGAAGTCGAACATGCATGAACATCGTCTGATTACCAGCCAATGATGAAAACTGTTAACAGACGCGAGAGGTACCACCAATAATGACAATGGCCCTCAAGGTACTGTAGGTACAATCTACGGCGTGTGAATCAATGAGCTGGCATCGAACACCCGCAGAATCATTCGATCGGAGGCCAATGATGAAAACCTCTCGTCGAACACGAAGAACCTGCCATTGAGGCATGCAAGCTCCAAGGCACCGAAGGGAGTCTCTAGATCAGCTTCCTGGATAATGAGCTGAAGTCGACAGGAAGTGACCTTGATCAAAGGTGGGCCATAGTGTTTCCCACATCATTGACACGAGACAGAGGAAGAATGTCATAGTGATGCAAAATTATGTGAGGTATCAAAGGAGGTTGTATTGCTACAGAGGTCAACTTCTCTTGAACATATCGGCGGCACGACAGTGGATTTGGGAGTATTTGACATCAAATGAGCAGAGGTCATGGCGACAAGGCAATGAGCAGATGAGAGGCCGAATAGGATAACCCAAACCCACAGAGGCTAGTGTAAAACAAGATGAGATGTCACCACCCTGACACGAATGCAGACTAGTGCCATGTTCAAGAGCGACATACTGCCGACACGACGACAATCACGGATCCATTTTCCCCACCATTCCTGGCGAGTACCCCAATTATTTTTAGCAAGCTTGACAGGGATAGCATATGCTTGTGAACGTCATTATGACGGAATCTGATGTCATTAAGTTTTAACGAGTCTGACAAAGGAAGAACTCAACGTCTTTTCCTATTTAGAGAGTCGGAAAAGACAGCAAAAAGAAAAACTCCAGGGGGGGTCCTTTTTCGTAAAGTTGTGTCTCCCGAGCCCGAAAAAGTATAAAACAATGCTCGAAAGAACCGCCCGACCATTACGATCAAGGAGTACTTTTCATTTATAGTGACATCGATCCAAAAAAGTAGAAAAGCGATCAACATCACGTCGTTTCGTAACCATTCACGAACCGGAAACGACAAGGGTCCGACGATCTTTTCGTTTTTACATGGTCGGAAAAGGGTTTAAAGACGACCGCCTCTTATTTACTTTTAACGAGTCAAGAGGGGTAACTCGGCAATCTTTTCACTTTTAACGAGTCAGAAAAGAGCTGAAAGATAACTCCATAGTGACTTTTTCGTGTATTTACCGAGTCCGAAAAAGTATAAAATACAACTCGTTTCACCATCGAAGTTGCAAAAAGGACCTGCCATAGCACCAAAAACAAGCGTAAAACCCATTTTCGACCAAAAGTATATTAAAATATTCAAAAATCAACTTTTTAAACCCTATTACAAGTCAAAAAGTCTATAAATGTGGTGAAAATGTAAAAAACAAAATTACTTTTACTTTTTACCTCTTGCATAGTGGTAGTGGTCCATTTGGGGTGCAAACTTCGAGCAGTGATTACCACCAATCCGGGCAACCATTTGAGATTCCGCCAGTTCCAGGTAAGAGGCGCTTCCTTTAGCTCCATTTCTATACTTGTTTTATGCATTTTGTTCCTGAATTGAGCCTCTGCAAGGGGGATTTTAAAATTTAGGGTTGCACCCCATTGGCGCAGGTATCCGGCACGGGTCCGCGCCAATGAGGTGATTTACCCAAAGGTGCCGCGCCATTGGCGTGACTATTTTAGAAACAGTCGCGCCAACCGCTAATTTTAAACTTAAATTTTCCCATCATTTCTGAAATTTGTCTGGTGTATATGCCTACCAGGGTTTCATTAATGATTTATTCATCCTTGTGGGTGCAGGAAACAAGAAAAAATGGTGGTGGAATGGAAATAACGAGAGCATGATGCCACAGATGCCTTAGCCATCGCAGATGAGGGATGCATGAATGCTTTGAGAGACTATGGTCTCAAGAAGTTCTTCCTCACCTCTTATCTGCGAGCTCAACCAGAGCTATTACAGTTCATAGTGGATGCTTGGGATGTCGATGAGCAAGTATTTCGATTATGGTATCAGACCTTAGAGCTGGATGTATCCGATGTATACTTCATTACTGAGCTATCACGGAGAGGGGCGAGCCCCATTTTGACCGCAAGCAGGCCTTCCGGGGAGAAAATAGGTGAAGTGAAGGCTCGTGTGTGCCCAGAGGCACAATTTGGGAAGAACAGCGCCAAGGTAGATATCGCCACCATCCATGATTTGGTTCTTAAGGTGATACTGTTCACCATCACACGTGTAGCTAGGGTACAAGTGCCCCATGAGGCAAGTAAGAATCATCTGTTACTGGCGACAGAATGTCTCAGCCCCACCATTTTTCACTGGGCTACAGTGGTGACTATAAATATCAAAAGGCAGCTTACAAAGTGTAAGCACGGGGGAGTGAAACAGTTCGGGTATGGCTCAATTGTGGTATCATTCTTCTTCGAACGATTACCCTTATTCCAGTACCAGGGAGCTGTAGTAGCGGATCCATTACAACGAGAGCCTAGAATGGCTCGCTGGGCAGCATTGATGCCCAGAGGAGGAGGGGGCCAGCAGATGTCTTCGCGGCCCGAGTTCTTCATATGGCTTCGCCGCCAGCTGATCGTGGTAGAGGACTGGCCATACGCGGGAACCAACTTCATGGGGGACCCAGACCTCCCACTACTAGAGGGAGAGGAATGGGAAGAGGAGCTAGGTATGATCTTCTCTTTTTGATGTTTTTTTTATTATTTTTTTATTTTTTTTGTCAATACATGCATGTTCTAATGACAGTCGTATATGTATGCAGATGTGGGCCCAGAGCGACCAGCCGGCTTGTCTCCTATAGCGTGGAGGGACCAACCTGCAGCTAACCCTCAGGCAAGGGGTGCCATGGGGGAAGAGCTGGTGTAGAATCTCGAGGGACTTACCCAAGGGATTCCAGGCTACGCTAGATTGGCAGATGTGCCGTTCGCATACCAGAGGCACACGATGGGGGTGCCGACCCGCATCAATCGTCTTTTGAGACGCTTGGTGCATGCGGTGGCGTGCTATCATGAGCACCACCACGAGTAGACTCCTAGGTTTCTTTCATGCATATTTTTTGAGGGACATGTTGTCCGAGGATGTATCAGGATGAACATGTATTATTTTTGGGTTTTGTAACGCACATGGTGCAGATATTATGACACACATATATATATACATATGCCTATGGTTTATTATTGTGCTTTTATGTGCTTGCTTGTATGATGTTTTGTTTATAAATTACGCAAATGTCTATCTAATACATGATTTTCCAATGCATCAGATAATGTGTTTAATCATCGTGGAATATGCTGATATGTGATAAAATCAAAATTCCTTTCTAACAATTTAACACGTAAGTACAACCTTAAAATGTGACGGTCTCTGACGGAATATCGCCCATTGAGCTGATGGACGACAAGCTGAGAGTCTAGGTTAACAAGCAATGTACGAATACCGAGATTAATTGCCTCGGCTAATAATTCAATAACAGCGCTATATTCAGCAACATTGTTTGTAGTACAGCCTAAACAGACACCTTGAAGGTCTATCAACTCACCGTGAGGATCGTAGATCACCCACGCCGCAGAGGACAAATTACGAGTACTGCGGCAGGCACCATCAGCGAAACCAATGTAAGGTGCACCCGACATCTGCACAAGAAGCAAAAAGACACAATAAGGGGCAATCACGCTTTCACACCAAACCGAAAACATGAAAACTCACACACACACACACACGCATGTACAAATCGAAGCGCATGAATTATGCATAGTACTTTTTCAAGTATAGCCCATTGCGGGGCTTATCAAGAGGATTACCTTCGTAGTCAATTAGCTCATAGGCCCCTTTTTGCAACACTCTCTTTACAATGTAAGGGCCTAGCCACATGGGCTCAAGTTTGCCTGCCCCCAGCTTGTCATTGGCTTGGTCGTATAGCAGGACAAGGTCTCCCTCAACAAAGGAACGAGGACAAATGGTATGGTCAAAATGAGTTTTGACTCTCTTCTTTTGGGCTTCGATAGCTAGAGAGGCTAAACGACGGGTCTCATTTAACCGTTCTAGATAAAGGAGCCATTCCTCCACCGGAGTGGTGTTGGGAAGCAACTCGACAGCTATTTTCAACGAAGGAATTTCACATTCTATAGGAAGGGTAGCCTCCAGTCCATAAACTAGTTGAAATGGAGTGAACCCGGTGGCATCCTTCACAGAGGTTCGGTAGGCCCACAAGGCAGGAAACAACATCAGATGCCAATTAGACTTATGCATGTCGATAGTACGTTGAAGCATCGTAACCAAAATCTTGTTAACAGCTTCAACCTGACCGTTAGACTGAGGATAGTACGGGGTTGAACTATCGTGCCGTAAGCCTAGTTGGGTTGTCAACTCAGTCATCATGTGATTACGGAAATGCTTTCCGTGATCTGTGACGATGGCCTGTGGAACTCCAAAGCTCGTAATAACATGATTGAACAAAAACTGCGCCACTGTATGACTGTCTTCATTTAATGTGGACATCGCCTCGGCCCATTTTGTGAAGTAATCGACGGCAACGATAATAAACCCATGCCCCCCAGCCGAGCGAGGCTTATAGGTTGTATAATCAACGCCCCATTTTGCAAAAGGGCCTATGGTCACTACAGGGTGCAGCGGGGCCGGTGGCGCACCCATCTTCCGCTGGTATATCTGGCAGGCATGACACGAGTGGACAGCAAGAATGCAATCCTTAAAAATGGAGGGCCAGAAATAACCGGCGTGAAGGATTTTTTGAGCTGTGGCATATCCGGACATGTGGCCACCACAGGCACCAGAGTGGCAGTCATTCAGGACTCTCTCAGCTTCCTCGAGGGTAAGACATCGGCGGAGAACGGAGTCAATGCCCAGGCGGTACAGGGTGTCTCCTATGATTCGATAGGGTTGAGATTGGTGGCGGATCTGCCACCGAGCATCTTTAGATAGAGCGGGGCGGAACGAGGAGGTTTGTAAATAAACAATAATATCCTCGTACCAAGGATCGAGGGTGCTGATCAGAAAAAGAGTTTCGTCCGGGATATGATCTTCTGAAAGAGAGGGAGCAACAGGAGATGGCAAAGAACAGAGCAATTCAGCAAAGACTAGAGACTTCTTAGACTTGGCAGCAGTAAATTCCAAGTCAAACTCTTGGAGGATTACGATCCATTTAGAGTATTTGCCCCCCATCAACTGACGCGACAAAATATACGTCATCGGGTTGCAGTCAGAAATCACGGTCGTGGTGCGCAACAGGGTATAGTGCCGGAAACGTTGGACGACGCACACAACGGCTAATGCCAATTTCTCAACGTAAGCGTAGCGAGTTTCCATATCCAGGAGGTTGCGGTTGAGGTAATAGATAACATGCTCATTGCCGTCATCATCATCCTGCACTAGAACCATGCCGATAGTGGTATCGGCGGCGGCCAGATAGAGGGTATAATCACGATCGTAGTTCGGAGGTCTCAATAATGGAGCGGAAACAAGGAGACCCTTGAGACGCTCGAAAGACTCCTGAGCGGTAGCATCCCAATGAAAGGGTGTGTCTCGCTTCAGTAATCGTGTAAAACCCTTAGCCACCTCGGCATAATTTGGAATGAATCGTCTGAGGTAATTTTCTTCGCCCTGCAAACTCTGCAACTGCTGCAAAGAAGCAGGGGGAGGAAGACTCAGGATGGCCTCGACTTTGAGGGGATCCAGACGGATGCCTTCTCGGGAGACGATAAACCCAAGTAGTCGGCCTGATTCAACGCAGAAGACACATTTATGAGGATTGAGCCTAATACGGTAGTGTCGACAGCGGAGAAAAATTTCGCGAAGATGGGAAGGATGGTCCTGACACTTGACTGAATGAGCTGGAAGATCATCCAGGTATGGCTGTACAATGTGACGAATGTCATGAAAGGCATAGGACATTTCACGTTGGAAGGTAGCGCCGACATTCTTTAGACCGAAGGGGAGCTTCTTATAGGCAAAAGTGCCCCAAGGACAAATAAAAGTCGTCTTATGTTGATCAGCGGGCGCGATGTTGATCTGGTTATATCCAGAAAAACCGTCCATAAACGAGTAAATTTCGCTTCCTGCACACTCATCAATAAGCTGATCGATGAAGGGTGTAGGGAAGCTATCCTTAGGACAGGTGCGATTGATATCACGGTAATCAACACAGACTCGAATAGTGCCCTGCTTTTTGTTCACAGGGACTATATTAGAAACCCAATCTGTTAGTGGAATGGGGTAAATGAAACCAGCC